>CM041031.1:8926448-9326137 GCA_023078785.2 Hyles euphorbiae | reverse complement strand
CAATGTATAAAATAAGTGTGTAATCCATTAATAAGTAAAGAACGGTAACTAATACAGAGGTCTAGACAAAGGGATACTTAGTTTAGGCTAGGTTTGGATTGAAATAAATTTCGATAACATAAAAAAATATTCTGTTAATTCAATAATTTTATTATATTCCAAGGTAGACTGGTAGAGAGCGCCTCTGGCATTAAGACCTTTTTTTAAATTTTGAAATATCAATTCCAAGCATTTAGGATTTCAAATGTTCAATTTAGAAAGAAATAAGTAAATACATTTATTGAAGGTGTAAATAAACAAAAGTAGCAAAAAAGATAATACATTATATAAAACATGACAAAGTATTAATATGCTTACTAAATTAAAACAACTGTTGCGCCGACAGCGGAACTCCCATTCAGCTTTATGCTGCAGTATGGCAAAAGCAGCACTGATTTTCAGCGGGGGTGATTTTCAATTTGTTACGTTCTCATGGTTAAAGTCAATCATAGTTAATTCCGATGATGCGACTAATAAAACTAAGGGCCTCGTTCTCCAGCCCCAAGTAAAGCGTCAAGTAGGCTAGTCATCAATTAAAGTTACCCGCAACATCACATGCTAATTTCACGACGTTAAAGTAACACTAATCGTATGATTAAAAAGTACCTTACTCGCCACACCGTCCGCCAAGTAGCGCATTTACTTGATGGTTAAAATAAGGTTAAATCTCAAGCACCTATTGATTGTTTAAAAAAAATATTCGTTGTCTCATCAGCGGGGTCTGCGCGATATCTACGCTGTGCTAACGCCACTCTGTCGTTACGCTTGTTCTTAATTAAGTATGCAAGAAGCCGCCGGATGCAGGCCGTTTTCAATGGGGTGCTGATTGCTATAGAGATGTTATAGCTAGGAGGAAGATGATTATAATCGGATACATTAAATTAGGTTTTCGCCATTGCTAAAATCTATGGATTCTTTCAATATATCCTTTTTTATTCAACTCCAGACATTAATACTGATTAAATATGGTAGAAAATATTTAAAGGAGAAGGGGGCATCCCAGCCTACCGGCCAATAACAACGAGCAATATCTCATTGAAAAGGTATTTTCAGATTTTACATCTTTTATGACAACAAAACCCAAATATAATAGCTGTATTAAAAAAAATACTAAATGTAATAAGCTATTTAAAGACTGTACGAAAATCACGCGAAAGCGTTCGAAATAACAACAAGCTCAATCTCTCCATTCTTTCCAATTCTCTTTAATCCTTCCATAATTCTAATCCTTTATGTAGATATACTTCTTTTGATGCAGCGAATCGGAATATCTTGGCAATGAAGTTATTGAAAATGAAGAAGAGCTTTCGAATGACATATCGCTCGTCGTTATTGGTCAACAGGCTAAGACTCCATATACATATTTTAATCCTTGCGTTACCTTAACTCAGCGATAATTTTTTCCACGCAGAGATCCGATACTTGCCGCCGTAGAAGTTTTAGAATTTCAGAAGACCTTTCCAATGACGCATCGCTTGTTGTTATTGCTCATTATGCCGAGACTCTTTCGAGTGATTTTCGTGCAGTCTTTAAGTAGCTACATTTACAGCGATTTGAGTTTTTTTCTATAAAAAAAGTTGTAGCATCTGAAAATACCTGTCCATTGACATATCGCTTGTTATTGGTCCATAGGCTGGAGTCTATACATATTTGCCCGTTCGCCTTTACACATATTAAGTCATTTATTTCTATTTCATGATATCCTAATGCATATTCAAATTATTTACACCCTAGAAGCGTGGTCACCGCTCATTATTATATACACACGAGCTCGTTTGAGTGTGTGTAGTTTATGAATAGGTTTATTATGGTCGTGTGTATAGCCTAACGGCCTTATTCATAGACAGTGTTAAAACCTTTTTTAGTTATCGAATTTTGTGTCATTTTATCTCAAACCGAATTCCAAAGAAGAAGAATTCCATCGAAAGGAACAAAACATTTGCTATGTAAAGTAGGTATATGAAAAAGGCCGTAAATAGATTGTTTTTTTATGATAAAATTTATGGTAGGTATATTTGACCCTTAGAGTATTTATAATATAGAGGGAACGCTGTCATACATTCGCGTTTTGAAAAACGTAGATATTTTCTTGTTCGTGATGTTGGTAGCGCTCCTACGTTAATGAAAATTGAATTAATTATCTACCCATAAATTGCTATGATAACCGAAATTATATTTTACTATTATCCTTTTAGAACTAGTTTGAGTGAAACTAAATAGCCCTAAATTATTTATTTTTACATTTTTCCAAGCAATTCAAGTATGTTGAATGTCAAATATCAGCCAATAGGGCAGAAAAAGGTGGCCCGGCACTACCATTTTTATCTACGTTTTTGAAGTACCAATTTGTGCAGTCAAGTCAAAATAACTTTGTATATGTTTAGGCCATGTAGTCAACCACGCTGACATAATCCGGGTCGGCGGACTATACATACCGTAGAAATTCTTACAAATTACTATGGCATGAAAGGTTTGCTCACAATGATATTCTCCACCATTATATTGCGTAATGAATGTTTATCAAAACATGTACATGACTCCGAAAACTAGGTGTGGCCTAGAATTTGAACCCGCGGTCACCCTGAACATAATACTGGCAGCTGCATCTGGTCTGTTAACAATGGTATAAGATTACGTAATTAGATTCACATCGTGTTATCCGCTGTGTTCTTCATTTATATTAATCCTCTATATCTCAAATGTATTCGTAATGTATATGGCAAGATTTTTTTTTGTGAGGTTGGCAAGGATACCCCGGGGAAGGTCGGAACCTGTATAACGGGACCTTCGGCTTAGTAACCAAGCATACCAGCACGACTGCCCTAGCCGCGCATATGTTCGGCTAGGTCTCTGTTTGTCACTTTTCTCCCGCCAATTCCGAGTCATAGCAGAGAACATAGCACTAACATCAGCCGCCACAATCCTCGTGTGCCCTGATTCAATTAGAATTATAAGATTTAAAAAAAACTTGTCCATAAAAAGTTGAAAGGAAAAAATAACATTTTTATCGGGTTTCCCAGAACTAGACGATAAACCAGTACCGGAGGATAGATCGAACTGACGGGATAGCAATTAAAATTACACTAGAATCCAGATATAACGACCTTCAAGGCACCGGCGATACTATGTCGTACTAACCGGATGACGTACTAACCGGCCGGATTATTTATTAAGTACATAATATGTACTTAACTTCTGTATTCTGTATCAGCCCATATACGTCCCACTGTAGGGCACGGGCCTCCTCTACAATCGACAGTACTTTTGAGAGTGGTGAGGCCAAATAGGCTACCATGCTGGCCTAGTGCGGGTTAGCGCACTTACACACCACAGTTTTTTTTTATAAAACCCAAGGTAGTGCTGGTTTCCTCACGATGTTTTCCTTCAGCGTTTTAGTACTTAACTTACGAATAAATATTTATGTATTATAATTGCTTTTCCTATTTAGATAAATAAAACATTTGGTAGGAAATAGTCACATATGCTTTGTTTTAATTGTTTTTACAAATTCTAATTGCATAATATTGCCCTGTTTTCTCCAATTGTAAAATACTTTCGCTTCACAGAACTATTTTGTCGAGTTTTAAGAATTTGTCTTTACAAGTGACAAACACTAACTATGGATTCACGTGCTAATTAAGGTGAGGTGAAGCGTGCGGGGCGGGGTAAATTTTGGACGCCGAGGTATTATTAGGGCATAGGGTGTTTAAACAAAATATTACGCGTCGTTTTAATCGGTCGTATTATCTTAATTATTAGTCGCTATAAGCATTGCCCCAAGCAGGAACATTTGGCTCTATAGTATAGTAATCGTAATAGTAAAATTTTGTATGGGAATTTGAACAGGGCCATTGTGAGCGTATTTGGAACTAAATTATGGCAGCGGGAAACGTTTACGACACTATAGTATGGTAATCGTATAAGTCTAGGGATAGTTTTACATACAAATGTATGAAAAGTGGTAGCAGGAATAATTTTTGACGTATAGTATCGCCAATTTACTATCGAGAAATACGATTTTTTTGTCACCGACATTTTTACCCTGAGAACATTATCGAGAGTATATTTTTGCATTTCTACACATCGAATTAAGGAAAAATGTGTTAATTACGGTCATGCTTAGTGTCTCTCGATGCCGTAGTGTTATTGTGTGTAATTATCTACTCCGTATTTCGCTAATAATATGAAATTCAATGGTACGAAATGAAGTTACAATTATTGTGATACCTAACTCAAATATGAAGGTTATTTCTTAGACTATGGACTGTTTGGAATCGGAGAAACGAACTTGGGAATCTTGCGAACAAGTATTAGGATATAATAGAAAGTCCGGAATTTATTGTAGTTAAAAACATACCTAACCTAAACCTGTAAAAAAACTTTAAATAAAATATTTACATGGAACTCTGATTTTAGTTTTGCGTACCTACTTAATCATTTTATATTATAAGTAAAGACCGGATTATATGCAACATAAAAAAATTGTTATATGCATGCAAACATGCATGAAAAATGCTTGAAATATGCACGAAACTTGGCAGAATATGCGAAATTAAATGATACATTTTAGGAATCTCAAAAAAAAAAGAGAAAAGTAAGTACCTATTCATTTTTATTTCAAAATTAGCAAACAATTAGTAAATTATCTTTTGATAGGCAATAATATGTACAGTAACATAATATGACATTAAAATTATTTAATAATTTAGTAAAAATAAGCAATCAAATATTTTTCTAAATTTTCAGTGGTATGATTGTGTCTACGATAATTTAGAATATTTTTGTAAGTGGAAAATGTTCACTCCACATCCACTGAGGTAACTGGGCAGAATTTGAACTTGGGCACGTTGAGCACGTTCTTCTGTCTCTTTCATTTTATTATCGTAATTGTCAAAACAAAAGAAGCGGCTACTGACTGCGTTCCGAAATGCAATAAAAAAAAGTCACAATTATTCGTCAATAGCTAAGCCATTATATTTTGTGACTGTTATTAAATTTGGTTGCATTTCGAACCGCAGGGTGAGTGAAAAATATTGTAATATGCATCATAACTTGATCTTAGGTAAAATATGCTATTACCGCTGAGAATGGCTAAAATATGCAAATGTATATGAAAATATGCAATTGCATCTAATCCGGTCTCTAGTTATAAGCTTATTTCAATGTATAGTCGAGCAAGTTCTTAGGGCAGAGAAGCATGTGAGCATATAATATGTGAAAATAATTGCCGAGGAACTTAACGAGCAAAAATATAGAGAATACTTTCATAAAACTCTCCTCCTTAAAAATGTAGAGGGATTTTATAAAACATATATACGTATCTTTATCTATAACCTATATAATATGAGAGTTATTCATTTGCATTAATTGATTATAGTACGAGAGATGACAACCAAAATTTTTGTCTCATAGCAATACGGCCACAACCGCATCAAATTGATAGATTTGATTATTTCGAACTCGAAAATACCAATTTCAGACATTTTTCGCGTAGCCTTTGACCGCACTGAATTTTCAAAAATGTCAACAAATTTTACCGGACTGTATCATAACAATCTGTCTGATTTTCTGACTGTAGTTATATAATAGCCATAAGATACCGAAAACATATTTTTCAGAAGTTAATAGTGTAGCGCGAACCCAAAAAATAATTTAGAAAAATTAAAAGTGAGACAAAAAAATATAATGATAGCAATCCGTCTGAAAATGTTCTTTACGGGTAAATTAGGATTAGTTAATACGAAAAAAAATATTTTCAGAAGAAAATTCGGATGCAACAAATTTTGAGACCATTCTAAATATGTTAAGGAATTTAACCGATCGGTATCATAGCAATCTGTCTGAAAATTGTTGAAATTGATGAAATGAATTAACCAGATGTAAAAAAAAATTATATCAGAAGAATTTAGTGTAGCACCTCCCTTATCAGACAACTTTTCGATATCGACCGTATTGAAGCGTGACTGATTGCAAGTTGGGCAATAACCTTGCTTTTTTCTTGCCAAAATAGAGCGCGGACAACGTATCTATGCTATAAAAACGTCTATTATAATTGATAATTTTGAATTCTTAAAATACTACTCTTCCATCCCCGAAAACTTCGTCAATGGGAGATGAGCAAACTATGCCTTATCATTGGGAATAGAAGAAAAAAAACGTCCGCGAGCCCTCGAACAACCAGCGACACACCCACGTCCGCCTGAGCTACTTATAGTTTGTTGTCACTTTAAGTGAGCGTTATTTCAACGGTTAGGACAGCTGGTGAGTGACTATGTATAGTAAGAGAGTGGCAGGAGTATAATATGCGAAAAAACCATTCCCACCGCAGCAGAAACGTAAGAAGCGCTCAGGCATCGGCCAAGCGACTCCAAAACGTTCTTTTCTCTTTTGGGAGTACATGCGACATCTAAATTGTCTGAAAACATTTTTTTTGCAATCTTGCCTTATTTACGAACAGTAGAAAAAAAATTCATTCGGATTGCTATGATACAGGTCGGCTAAATTTGTTGACATTTTCAAAAACTCGCTTCAGCTATATACTACGCGCAAAATGTCTGAAAACCAACTTATTCGTCATAAAATTATAAAATCTATGTACATTTCCAATATCAGACGTATTGCTATGATACCGACTGCCTTGTTTTTTTGACACAGCAGAAATAGCCTCACATGCAATTGCTACACTTTTGACCGTTATTACCTACCTAGTCGGGTTTAGAATTACATAATCTAACGATTTTATACAGTTTCGACCGTATTGCTATGATACATGGTTTTGGTCGTCATCTCTGGGACTATTAGTGAAAACGGCTTATGTGTGACAACTAATCAAAAAAAATTGCAACACTCCGAAATGTAAATGCATAATTAATTGGAGTCATTTTTGTATATTGCGGAATAAAAGCAGTACATATTTATTTGCTTATTAATTTATTTCCATAACCTTTCTACGCGACATTAATGCATGTTTTATAATTTTTTGTTATTTTATAATAATAATAAATTAATTTACCCTCGTAGTGAATGACAATTCCGCACGAATCATTCAATAACATTCATTCATTACCCTAGTAGGTTATCTGTCACTATCGTAACATAATAGTATCAAGTTCACGAGAGTATGGTTAAACGATTCATGCTACCGATATGGAGTAGTAATAGTATAATAATCGTTGTCATGATACTACTACTATACGATACTTCAAAATGTTCCTGCTTGGGGTAAGTTGGTCGCTTAGGCCCGGCGCCCATTATCGGCATCGGTACGACTGAGGATTTTAGGTGGCAAATAGCAATATACTATAACATAATGGCAATAAAGTAGAAATTTCCGTGATATGTGGTCGTAATAACAAAAATACCGCTTCAGTATGCTTGAGGCTGGTGTATCGGCAGCCTTGAAAATGCTTCGGCATCCGTCGGCAACCTTCGGTACGCCGCCGGCGCCGAGGCAACACTCGGGGGATAGTTTGTGATAATATAGGGATAATAGTGCGGCATCCTTAAGGACGCCTCGTCATCCCTAAGAACTTTGCAGCATGCCAAAGCATAATTGCCGATAGTGTGCGCTTGCATGTAGGATGCCGAAGGATCCTTTTCCTTGCCGATGCCGATAATGGGCGCCGGGCCTTAAACTTAACTGATACGCCACGCTATCCGACCCGACGCGACACGTGTTGAATCAAATCAAATCGACATCAAACTTCCATTTATGTACATGTTATTTAATTAAACTGTGCAGGATATAATTTGAAATAATGTAAGGTCTCGTCACACCTCGGGTCAAGGCGTGAAGATCGATTATAAAGCTTGTTGGATCGGGTTAGGGTATGTAATATGTATAAAAAATAATTGGATAGTTCGATAAAACTATGTTAATTAATATAATGGTATAAAGTATAATCCCTTTTTTTTTACACGCTTTATATTATTATTCTGAAATTAAGGACCATGGTAAAAATGTCTAGACAGAAAGGTTGCAGGTGTTCTTGATTGCTATTTAAGAAATTATAATACATACAATGTAGCATTTTAATCAATATTATGTGTTGAAAAAAATACTCGTGTTATCTTACTAGACCTCCCCTTTCCTCTTGTGATATTTTCGATTTTTGTCAAAACCCCTCCCTCTATTCAAGCCTCACGTGATTAATGGACGACCTCTAATTATCAGTTATTTAAATATTTCATGAAAAATAGATTTGCGCTTACGTTGCCATTGCAATCTCATCACTGAACTGCTACCAAAAGTCGCCAGCAGTAGCCGTAATGAATTTGGACTATATTAACTACATTGTAAAAATATGTATGAAATGCTATAGTTTCTTCATCGTATCACTTGAGAAAGAATAGCCCTTCCCGATTTGGTTACGTTTAGGTTTACAAATTGTATAATATTCATAACAGTTCAAATGAAATTCATGTGAATTAAAAGCTTAAATATATCTTCGAATTCCAGAAAAACTGAGCGTCTTCCTTTGGGTTTCTTTTTTTAACTTCAGAACCATTCTGATTCAAAGTTCAAACTAGGGAATCAGATAAAACGCAATGAGGGAAAACCAAGAGTACATAATTAGATTGACTGACCATAGGGAATATTATTTCCCGCACTATTATATTTATATTTAAATTAAACTCTATTACTGCTTTTCCTGTCCCGTTCCGTAATATATCGCCCCGTAGCGCCTCATTTTGCCTCGTGATTTTAGGCACGTAAATCCTGTCTTCTCTTCCGTCCCTGTCGATTTAAAATTAACAAGTATAACTGAATTTATGGCGCACTCTTCGTGATAACTACATTTTCTAAAAAAAGTAACATTAGTGTTAATTCAGAGTGTCAGCTACCAAATTTTATACAAATCTGTTAAATCGTTTAAGAGATTATCCTGCACAACCGCACAGACAAATAGACAATAATTTAAATAATAATGATTTTCTATTCACACAAGCCCTCTGTTACAGTTTTTCTCAGATACATACCATGTACAGACATTGATCGTAGATATTCATAGAAGATATTATGTTTTATAATATAGCTAGTGTAAAAGCTTATACCTGAAATTATATGTCTATTATGTATAATGAATGTAGTCCTAAAATATCAAACTGCAAGTTTCGAAAACCCTAAAAAATGATATTATATAAAATAATAATCTTTAAAGTTAAAAAGTAATTGGTTTAATTTACGACGAAATCTGGGAGTGCAAATTGTTTTTGACTGTTATCCCTTAAGAGCGTAGGTATACACCTTGCGCGCAAAGTCAACTATAGGTATTTCTTCGTTAATTTCACGCACACATAAGCGACCAAAGCTGTGTGCGTAGAGCTGCCGCGTCGGCTCGCTATACAATCGGCTCAACAACTTTGATCCGTGCGCTTCAAATGTTCAATTGAAATGTAACTGTAATATAATATCATAAAAATATTTTATTTGCATTATAAGTAGACAAATATTACTGTGCAAGCAAAGAATAATAAAAATTTTGGATACTAATCATATTTTCGTTATTATTACATTGTTAAGTTGCATTCAAATCAGTGTTCAATCAGTAGACACTACGGACGTTTTATTAATCATTTCGTGTTCGAACACATAAATAGTGTTAGGGGCCTTACAACCCCTTACAATTACGAAATATATTTAATTTTATATTATAATACATAACATAATTTAGCCTCGGAATTACGTCCCATTATATTACATGAAACATAATTTATACTCACTACAAAATCATTGTAGGTAATAAAAATAATTAAATATTTTACTACCAAAGTACTAAGATGTGGTAATCGCATTCCGCGCGTGGCAATTTTTACTACGCGCGGCATAATCGACTGCAGCCAAGCCGGAGCGACGAGCGATATGTCCTCCCTCTAGAAGGCCTTGCGGCGCGGCGGTCTGATTTGATCCACGTCGGACAGCGTGTTTTATAGTGGTTTTTTAAATATTTGTAGAAAACATGAAAACTAATTTTGTTGAAATATAATTAAATAATAGTTAATAAAAACTAAAATACACGCTTTAATAAGATATACAACTAAAAAAGTAAAAATAATTGATACTGAATTTAAGATAAGAAAATGGAGTAAAATACATATATTTTATTGTTACAAAGCGTGGGGTGTTTACAACAATTACTTATCCTCCTGCACCCCACGCTTTGTAACAATAAAATATATGTATTTTACTCCATTTTCTTATCTTAAATTCAGTATCAATTATTTTTACTTTTTTAGTTGTATATCTTATTAAAGCGTGTATTTTAGTTTTTTTTAACTATTATATAATTGTTTTGACTAAAAACATCCATCTATGGCTGTATTTCCAATCAATAACGCCATCTGTTGGTCAGTAGTAACATTTGACACTTGAAGAATACAATGTTAACGCCATCTAGCGATGAATAGTGCAAACATGCATTATTGACGTGATCACGCCATCTATTAGTCAGTAGCAAATTATGTTCATCTATACGCCACCTAGTGGTCAGTAGCAATGGTCATCAATTATAAGAATAATTAATCCTGGCGAATCTAATCAGGATAATTATATATTTTAATCGAATTATTGTATTGTCATCGGTCTTTGACAGATGTGCAAAATTTGAATGAAATCTGTCCGTTTAAAGTGGGTCAAAATCGCGCCCAAAGAAGTCGGTTACAAACAAACATACAAACATACAGGTGAAGCTAATAAAAAGCGTGTAAAAATGGTAATTTATTGATAAGATGTTCTTCTATCATAATATGCAATTGCCATAAAAAATTATGTACGATAAGTTGGTGAAAAAATAAAAAAAACTAAAATACACGCTTTAATAAGATATACAACTAAAAAAGTAAAAATAATTGATACTGAATTTAAGATAAGAAAATGGAGTAAAATACATATATTTTATTGTTACAAAGCGTGGGGTGTTTACAACAATTACTTATCCTCCTGCACCCCACGCTTTGTAACAATAAAATATATGTATTTTACTCCATTTTCTTATCTTAAATTCAGTATCAATTATTTTTACTTTTTTAGTTGTATATCTTATTAAAGCGTGTATTTTAGTTTTTTTTAACTATTATATAATTGTTTTGACTAAAAACATCCATCTATGGCTGTATTTCCAATCAATAACGCCATCTGTTGGTCAGTAGTAACATTTGACACTTGAAGAATACAAGAAGCTTATACCCAAATGGAGATTGCATTCCGTATATAAAAGTGAAGCACAAAAATTTTACCTTGAATGACGTCGCTGATGCCTGCTATCCTTTTCTTTAGCGTAACAATGAATGAACTTCACGTGAACTTCATTCATTGTCACTCTAAAGAAAAGGATAGCAGGCAACAGCGATTGCATTCAAGGTCAAATTTTTGTGCTTCAGTGTTTTATACGGAATGCAGTCTCCATTTGGGTATAAGCTTCTTGGAAGAATACAATGTTAACGCCATCTAGCGATGAATGTAGCAATGGTCATCAATTATAAGAATAATTAATCCTGGCGAATCTAATCAGGATAATTATATATTTTAATCGAATTATTGTATTGTCATCGGTCTTTGACAGGTGTGCAAAATTTGAACGAAATCTGGCCGTTTAAAGTGGGTCAAAATCGCGCCCAAAGAAGTCGGTTACAAACAAACATACAAATATACAAACATACAAACATACAAGTGAAGCTAATATAAAGCGTGTAAAAATATGTTCTTGACGAGAGTTTCTGAATAATTTCGCATTGTTTAAATTTTTATTTTTCAGGAACTAAACACAAAAAGATTATTTTTCTCAGCAAAATCCCTCCATAAGGGTCTTATTAGTCGGATAATATTTTTATTTTCATCTTATATTTAGTGGTTTCGGATATCTTAAGCTTCTAAATTGCCATTTAAAGCCTAAATAACGAAACTTGTGTTCAGTAATCCGTATAGTACTCACAAATTATCCATCAATCTATAATGTTTTCCACCAAAATCCCTAGATGACAACCTTTTCTAAAATTATAATAGTAATAATTATTTTTCCTTTAAATTGTTTATTGGTGGCTATTAACTCATTTGAAAAGTCCTGTTTTTAAGCCAAAAAGCGCGTGCAGGGTATAAACGCTCTTAATATAATCCAACTATTTTTTAAATAACACAATATGACCGCCTACTGGAGTAATATATTGATCATAATAATAAACAAAGTATACATAATTTTGCCAGTTAATACTTTTAAAAATACGTATTTTTTGAGAAAATATTCCATTTTACAGTTAATTCTATGTATTTGCAAATATAAGTAATTATTAAAGTTTTATTTCTGTTTTTACCAATACACTAAATAAAACACAGTTACCAATCAAAGCGCACTGTAGTTTCCATCCTATTGTATAACGATGCACTAGATTGTAGACAGCGCTGTTTTGTAATGCGTCGCGCCGCGTCGTCCCAACATTCAGGCGGATTGCAATCCGACTGAATAACTTACGGCGCAATGTAAGAGCAAACTGCGTTCGAGCAAAGCGCTTAACTAATGTTATGCAGCATAGCATGGTAATGCATGCAACAGTTGATAGGTTATGTTAGTTTATTTCTATATTTTATTAAACATTATGATTTATATGGATTTTTTTATACTGTTATCTACTTTGTATAATTTACCATAATCCTACCCTAACCAAACCAAACTATCCCTTCGTCTAGGACCTCAGTATTCGTACATTTCTTGTGTCTTACAATCTGATTGAACATCAGACGGTGCTTTGTAGACCGTATCACGACTAAAGTCCACCTGCATGTTGGCGTGGCGTGCCTATGTATAATACGACGGCTTCTACAATGCGCCTTCGACAAGTCTATCTCATTCTTGACTATTTATTTATTTATTTTATTTCAATGAATGGCGAGCAAGCCATTCGCCTGATGGTAATTGATACGACCGCTCCTAAACACTAGCAAAATTCCACTGCGCTCCCCATCCTGAGACATAAGAAGTAAGTAATTTAAAATTTAAAATACAACAGTCTTAATTTTTTTATATGAAATAGTTAATTTCTAAATGATCCTCTAACAGTAAAAGAAAAATGTACCTGTAATTTTTTGAAAAAGATTTTTGAATTTTGAGATTCAAGTTTGATTTGTCCTTAATGTGTCTACTATTAGAGCTTTTACCTTAAATTCTAGTTTAAAAAACTGAAAAAAAAACGTCTTTATAAACGATGCCTACAACCTTTACTTATCCTCCGGCACCCCACGCTCTGTAACAATAAAATGTATTTATTTTACTTCATTTTCTAATATTAAGCTCATTATCAATTATTTTTTGCTTTATGGTTGGATCGTTTATAAGGCCTGTTTTTTTAACACTATAATTTTTTTAAATCATAATATTGACTTCCTTCTGAAACAACAAAACATCGACAATTCTATTTGTTATTTAAGTAATGAACTACGACTGAATAGCCATAATCTTTAGAAGAGACCATGCTGCGGTATGGCATTATTAGGTGGAAAGAAAAAGTAAGAAGTAAAATACCAGATTCATAATATATCTTTTCATTCGTAAGTTTACCATGTTTAATTTATCATTGTCTGCATAAGGTGGATTTATACACCCACATTACTTAGTTTTTGGGGATTATTTGTAATTGAAAGTAAAATTGTCAATAAATATAATTTGTAACTTAAATTATTCTCAGTTTGGTGTCAACAAATTATGGACGTATGGATAATGGATATGTATGTACGAAATGCATTTTTTAGTATATTACTTTGTACTCTGGAAGACAGTGTTATGTTAATTGGTGTTGTGTTTTATTCTAAGGGGTAGCATTTATGTAACTGTATTGTATTCATAATAAAATCTGATAATCAATAAATATGTATGTTGTTTTATTTACTTATAAAGAAAACCTATTGAACGTAAAAATATCAAAGAACATAAACCTATTTGTTAATATCAAGTTAAAAATTACACTTGTTATATGTTGTTGCGAACAATGATTTTGTTCTGCTTAGTTGCTATTTCTGCTGACAGCAATCAGCTGCATATCAACATGTTCACTCAACATGATTTTGGTTTCATCCAAATACATCCGCAGACCGGTACATGTTGAAGAATCAAAGTCTAAGTAGGTAAATATCTAGTGTGAAATATATTCGCCATTGATGTTGATGCCGCGTCCCTTCCTGTTTATGGTTTTGAACATATCTTATAATGCATTTGAGCGCAATTTGAGAGAAATAATGTTTTGTCTCACAATTCGATGTAGAAAAACATAAAGTCAGACTGCTCATTTCGTACTTGGATGGACATGGTACGTATGTGGTTCATGGTCTATATCCTTCGAAACCTGGCCTGCTCTGGAGGCTAAAAGACGTCGAGTCTTCCCGCGAGACCATCTGTGATGACTTTCGAAAATAGCATATAGACATGGTTCAAGAAAGAAAGCGGTCGGTAGTTCTTCAAGAAAGATTTGTCTTCCATTTTCAAGATAAATATAAATAATAAATAAACGACCCTTTTTCTCGATTCTTTAGAGGTTATCTCCGAAAAAAAAAAACGGAATCGAAAATCCACTGAAGCTGGCCAAGTGCAACAACAGCTCAGTCGTCATTCCATCTTCAACAGGAGCTTTTCTGTTTTTAAGTTTCTTGAGAGCCATTACAACCTCTGCTGGCAGATCTCTGTCAGCTCTTCTGTGTATTGGCGAGCTAGGATGGCCCATCGATCCTCAGAATGGAGCTCTGGACGTGATATGTGAGATGCATATAGTCTATCATATAAGTATTCGAGAGAATCTCAAGCTAATAAGATGTGTTCAGCGTGTGTGGCTAAATGACATAGGACGCATATTGCAGCTTCGCAGGTCGCGTCTAACCAACTTATTTTGTTCGTTTAGCGACCGATAGTCTTCCGAAGTAATGTCCACATTATCGTGTCGCTTCTGCAGAAGCTGCAGAGTTTTTTTCCTGAAGCTTGGACGTCTTTCACGTCCTCCACGTCTGGCAGATTTTGATCCCTTTTCCTTCTTTTTTTGAATTTCTATCACTGGGTTGAGTTCTAGGTCCACATTAACGTAATCTGTAGTTTCCAAGGCAGCGGCTCGCCTCTAGATTTAGCTGATAAGTATTAGACCCATCCATGGTAGGATTGGTCGGAGCGTAGAATTCATAAGACGAGCACGTTCGTACAATTGATTTTTAGAGTTGCTCGGATTTTAACATCGTGATCACCGACATATCTCTATATGCACTATTTGACCGTTATAATGATTCTTAAAATGCTTTCCAAGCTCTAGCTCTCTAAGCTCTATAGCGTAGAGATTTCATCTGTATTAGCCCATATACATACGTCCTACTGCAGGTCACAGGTCTCCTCAACAAGCGAGAAAACTATTGCGAGTGATTAGGCTATATAGTCCACCATTCATGTCATTCATTTGATATTTTGATATTTGTTCATTTGATGGGATAGGACGAAAAGGCAAAAAATATTGTTTGTTTTTGGTTACGAAAAACTACGCTTAATTTTAATTTGTTCCCCAGAGCACTTAAAAAGTACATACATACATACATAAACACACGCATTTTTCCCAGAAGGGGTAGGCAAAGGTGCCAGGAAACCCAGATTTCGCCTCGTATTTTCCGTCTCACGAGTTGATTGGTGGCGAACCTATCGACTCGTTATCAGCACTGGATAATAGAAAATTCCAGTATTATAAATAGAAAATGACCGCGTCGGTGGCGTATTTGTATTAGGGTATGGTTACAAAGCTGAGCTCACGGATTCAAATCCCGGGCTGGGCACTTAAAAAGTATCACTTTAATAAGTAATGTCGTTTATGAAAACGAAAAATGGTAATTCGTATTATCTAGCAATAAGCTTAAGAAGAAGTGTTTACACAAAATTATGCGAATTATGCTGTATCTAAATATAATACAGTCAATGTGAACTTCTTTTCTATTTTATCCTATTGCGTCCCCGTAATAAAGAACATTTTATATCTGTTGGTCCTTCAAGCTTGAACTAATTTTACGTCTCCTGTTAGCGAAAGACCAACCATCGTATATCGTTTGGAAGCCCCATAATTGAACAATTTAATTAATTAAATTTAATACGTATACGTTGCAGTATACGTTCTATTTTCTACACTTCCCCATATAATCTTCAACTGTGGAAATTTTCAGGCTCCTCCGTCTGCGCAAGTTTCCTAAAAGATTTTCTTTTTCGTATAAATATTGTATAGATTTTAGTTGCCTAACTACATGAAAAAAAAATCTATTTGTTAGATTCATTATAATCCTCAACGTGATCGTCAGCTTTTAGAATATTATAACGCTCTAGTGTTTAAAGATGATGCGCTTGCATTACTTCTGAAGTTTCAGTCTTTGAATGAGAGCATTTTAGGGTTCATTGAACATCCCCTTTAAATACGCATCAGAATGTAGAAAACCTATTTTCCTTCTGTGTTCCTTCCACTACGCAAATGATCAGATTTACATACATTTGGTATCAGAGGGAACCTGGAGCATCAAAAATGTGAATATATTATGCCTAGGAGTTTTGATCAAAGTATTCCGCCGATACATGCGATCTCGGGATCCCGGCTTCGTTTTCGGAATTCAAATCCAGTGATTTTCGAGATTGACACATATAAAACAACAATGGCAATAGCCCATACAATAATCACATTTTAAGATATATTTATCATTTGTTTCTCGGTTTTAAGATATGTACTTACCATAGACATTTTTACTGGTGGTAGATTTCTCATATGTGAGAGATCGCTTGGGTAGGTACCACCGCAATGTCTATTTCTCCCGTCAAACAGTAGTGTAGATGGCCTGTTGTGTTTCGGATTGAAGGATATTGCAGCCAGAGTAACTACTGGACATATTGAGACTTAACATCTTATGTCTCAGGATGGCGAGCGCGGTGGAATGCCAAGCATTACTTTTAAATTCAAGGCGTTGTTTGGTTTTGCTACTGTTCATGAGCGGTGAAAGGCATGCTCACGCCATTCATTGCAATAAAAAAAATAGTCTCAAAGAATCGATTTGAGGAGGATTTTGAGGATTGATTTGCAAGGACTTAGTAGTTTTCAATAAGCAGTTTTTCAACTGCGTAATTTTGAGGAATTTATGTATTGGAACTGCAGAACTCAGAAATAAGTAACCGGAATACATATTATGCATTTCACTTGAGACACAGTTTTTGTTGGTCTGTTTTAACTAACGCGCATTGAATATGTCACTTACAAATTTTTGAATGAGATGGGTCATTTTTCGGGGTGGGGTTAATGCCTTTGTTTTTGTTTTGAAATTGTTAAGGCGCATTCATATTGATCACATGTATAATTTTGTGTAGAAAAAAAACAAATATTATTTCATTATTTGCGTTCTTGATTAGTTACAAAATTATCTGTTCGAGTTATTTGATATTTTCATAAATTAATGACAATAAGGCATTATTTTTATAGTGTATTTATATTATGCACTACAACATATCAAATAATTATTATACAATTCTTACAATCTAAAATACTATCGTCACCACTTCCAATGAACTCTGCAGATATTTCAATAATAAAGTACTTTAACAATATCGTCTGGTCAATAGTGAATGATCATTAAAACAGGTGCGACGCGCAGGTAGTCGATGACTCAACTGGAATGTACACGTAACTACAGCGTATGTATGGAGCGGACTTTATGTTGATCCCGTGAACCAATAGGGCAGAAGTGACCAACAACTCGATCCATGATGGGACGAAGTGCGTGAGTGATGGAGAAAACTAGCCCGTTCGTTTGGAAGGGTAATGTGTGGTTTTCTTTCTGATATACTCGCACTTTTGGAGACAATAAAAACGATGGAAAAAAATACTAAGATTGCTGGCAATTTCATAAAGATTTGATTTGCAAAAAGATTATTTACTGTAATAGTATTAACTATTACATACATGTTAAGTAAGACAAATCGTTTCTAATATTTTGACAACAACCCATTCGAACGCCAGAGGATCAAACCAAATGTAATAAACAGACCCATTCAAAAATAGTGGGGAAATAAGGAGCTTCATACTGCTTCGTATGATCATTGCATTTTTACGGACTTTTCTGCTTTCTATGTTAGATGACGAACCTAGGGGCACCAGACGACACCTATTTTCTGACCAACGAAATATGGCCGATTGAGTAGTGTTATTATGTATAATAACAACCAACCAACCCGCACTAGGCTAGCGTGGTGGACTATATGGCCTAACCACTCTCAATCGTATTCTCGATTGTAGAGTAGGCCCGTGCCCTGCAGTGGGACGTATATGGGCTGATACAGATTATGTATAATGCGGTTCAACTAAGAATAGGACTGACCCTGCGCCATATTGGTTCGTAGTAGCTGTCAAATCGCACAATTTAGGTAGGGTGAGCAAAACAAGATTTCTTAAAATAATATTTTTGTTGAATAAAAATAATATTTTTAATATTTAATAATTCGTAAAAAAAATTAATGAATGAATAATGTCGTATTATAGTTACTTTCTGTCGAATAATTACATATGAAGTAAATAAAAAATTAAAAAAATAGACTTTTTAAGCTATTTATGACTAAACATTCTTGTTTATGTGTCCATATAATATTTTGTAATTGTTTCAATTTATTTAGTTGATTTATGTTCAAGAATTTGGCTTTGTGAAAAAAAATATATTTAATGCGTAAATTTTTTTTGTTGCTAACGGTACTTTTCGTGTGATATTTGACAACTAAAGGTCTTTGACGTTCCTATTCTTATTTGAAACGCATAGTACTATGGTCGTATCTCTACCTGCTAGCTTGGCGAAACGGCCTATTTCCAGGTATCAGATGATAAAAGTACATAAAAACCTTACTTGACGTAAATTCTCATGCTGATTTTAACGTATGTTTTAGACAATATAGTACAGTCAACGAAGCATTTTTTCCTGCATAATTTGCCAGCAGTTTTTTTTTCATGAAGAGGTGGCATATGACCCCACTAAGTTAAAAACCCAAAATACTTACAAAAATTGCGTCCGCTAGAGCCGCCATTTTGGAAAACGCGTTTGAAGCCATATCTCCGGAACCGTCCACTTTAGGCTCATCATGCTAAGGACCTTTTTTGTAGATAATTAAATTTCTGTTGTTGATAATTAAATTTCACATCATGGGACGGAACATACAAGGCGAAATGTGGGTGTCCTGGCACCTCTGCCTACCCCTTCTGGGATATAGGCGTGAGTTTATGTATGTATGTATTAAATTTCTAATCTTTTTTGTTCAATATTTTTTTTTGTACCATTTACCGTTTGCGATTTACAAGATTATTAATATTAGTTTCTTGCCTTTTTGCCCATATCTCTGTTAATAATTGTTTAAACAAAAAATTGTTAATGACTAAACTTTTAAATCAATAAATTCTTAACAACTTTTCACCCATACTTTTATTCTCTAAAATCAATATTTTAGAAGTTATCCCGAGTTGAATGGTGTACTACTGAATCAAGGTCAATGGAAACGAAGGATGCATAGCGTAATTATGAAATCCAATGATTTCTTCATGATTATCACGTAATTAATTAAATACTGATGGCATAAGGGAACAAAGCAATGAGGAAATAGTAAATTTTGTTAAAAATCCATGTAAAATTTATTGTAAAAAAGGCATGAAACGAATATTAATAACATTGTAAATCGCGAACGGTTAATGGTACAAAAAAAATTATTGAACAAAAAAGATGGGAAATTTAATTATCTACAAGAAAGGTTCTTAGCATAATGGGCCTAAAGTGGACGGTTCCGGAGATATGGCTTCAAACGGGTTTTCCAAAATGGCGGCTCTAGCGGACGCCATTTTTGTAAGTATTTTGGGTTTTTAACTTAGTAGGGTCATATGCCACCTCTTCATGAAAAAAAAAAAAACTCCTGGCAAATCATGCATTACGGACAAGAGTAACCCGTTGCTTCGTTGCCTGTACTAAATAGGAGAATGGAGTGTAGTGATATTGTAGCATTAAGGTGGAAACATAGTTTTAAAACGCTGTTTTGATAGTGTGTGGTGTTCAACATAGGCGCAGTGCATGTGTGTTATAGTCGCGCGGTGTTTACCCTTAACTAATTCCAGTACCGCGTAAGACAAATTTTGAAATGAAAGTGATGAAAATGACAGTTTTCAGAAAATATTCAAATTAAATCTTTTGTTTTTTGTAAAGAACTGTCTTATAAAATGTCCATGTATTAATAAATATTTGTAGTATTTTGTCTCTGATTTAACGTATATTTTCCAGTGGTGGAGAAGACGGCACTGGCAACACGTGTCCAATAGCAGCGTCTGCAGCCGCGCCGGCTGCTTGGCGTGGTACTAATGACAGTGCCACGGAATACTGTCGTCGTGGCAACACTCCCGCAGCCTACGGCAGGTATCAGCGCAATAACTCTACGGCTCCTTATGCAACACCACCTTCCAATGTCGAGAGGTAAATTTAAATGTCACGCCATCTAATTATTTATTTATTTTGGAATTGTCTTTTTACATTTTTATTAACAAAAACAACAAACAGAAAAATAAATAATAATAAAGTACAAACGGCGGCTTTATCGCTTAACAATTATGTCTTAGAGAAATCCATGCGATGGATTTAAAAGAAGAATATTTTGATACTATACGGAATCAATATATACTTTAGCGATGATATCCCGGACATCAGCCTGTTTGAGATTGAGATAGCCCTCAAACAACTTAAAAACAACAAGGCGCCGGGTGAGGACGGAATCACTTCAGAGCTTCTGAAAGCGGGCGGAACGCCGATACTGAAAGTCCTTCAGAGGCTCTCCAATTCCGTTCTCCTCGAGGGCTCAACGCCGGAGGCATGGAGCAGGAGCGTGGTGGTACTGTTCTTCAAAAAAGGTGATAACACTTTGCTGAAGAACTACAGGCCCATCTCGCTCCTGAGCCATGTCTATAAGTTGTTTTCGAGGGTCATCACAAATCGTCTCGAACGCAGGTTTGATGACTTCCAGCCTCCCGAACAAGCCGGTTTCCGAAAAGGCTTTAGTACCATAGACCATATTCATACGCTACGGCAGGTTATACAAAAAACCGAGGAGTATAACTTGCCGCTTTGTTTAGCGTTTGTGGACTATGAGAAAGCCTTTGATTCGATCGAGACCTGGGCTGTGCTACAGTCTCTTCAGCGGTGCCACATAGACTATCGGTACATCGAAGTGTTGAGGTGTATATGTTATGGGCCAAGTGATTAATCGGGCATTATTCATCATGCCCGGGCAATATAAATAATGCCCAATAAGAGCGGGCAATGTGATTATAACCAATCAATTTATCACATTGCCCGGGCATTATGAATAACGCCCAGTGCCTATTGGGCAGAGTGATGTAAAGCGAATCAAAATCAAAACAATGAGCCGAAGTAGTAGAATTTAGAATAGGGCAGCACGAGGGGGTGGGTTGGGAGGAGTGGAGGGGGAGGGGGAGTGTCGCACCTCCCCTGGTACCACTCCCATGAAAAGGTAACGCACCATTCCTGAGAAATATCTATTATAGCAACCTAACCCTTAAAACACTTGTTGTCAATACAAATTAGCTTCTGCATCGTCTCCGGCGCTACGGGCTACTATCCTTCGTTACAGCGGGCGGGGGCTGATCTCCCTCCGCGCCTCCGGCTTTTTATATACACTCTAGAGTCGGTAGCCAAAAGACTACGTGAAGTCGGGATGTTCCGAGTCGGTTTTGGGGCACAGTCGACCTAACTGATCCATAAAGTCGGTACACTACATACCACCCACATCACCTTGGATGTTGGAAATCTACTACAATACGTTTTTCCCGGCACTTTCTCCCACGTACTACAAATCTGTGGAACCTGTTGCCAGCGGCATCATTCCCGGACAGATACGACCTGGCGACCTTCAAAAAACGAGCATATTCCCACCTCAAAGGCCGGCAACGCATCTCTATGCCCTATGGTGTTGCAGATGTCCATGGGCGGCGGTGTTCACTTACCATCAGGTGAACCGCATGCTCGGTTGCCCTCTATAATAAAAAAAAAAAAAAAAACACTAATTTTCTTCTGAAGATAATGTTACGGACGTTAAAAAGCAACTAAACATAAGCAGATCAATTCAACCTTTCTAATTCATGGGTCCATCGCAGATGCGACAATGCGGCAGCGCACCACGTAAAAAATCACCTATTAATCACACTGCCCAATCATCATGTAGCCATATTCATAATGCCCTGGCAATGTGATAAATAGGTGAGTTTAGATTGTAATTAATCACTTGGCCCAATATGGCTCGGCCATATTCATACTGCCCGGGCATTGTGAATACTGCCTGCATTAATCATTTGGCCCATAACATATATACAACAACGCCACCATGTCGGTCCGAGTACAGGATCAGAGCACGAAGGCTATTCCACTACAGAGAAGCGTGAGACAGGGAGATGTCATATCTCCGAAACTGTTCACTGCCGCGCTGGAAAACGCCTTCAAGCTCTTGCAGTCGAAAGGTTTCGGCATCAAAATCAACGGCGAGTATATTACTCATCTTCGATTTGCCGACGATATTGTAGTCTTGGCAGAATCGCTGGAAGACCTTAGCACTATGCTCGAAGACCTTAATCGAGTCTCCCAACAGGTGGGTCTTAAAATGAACATGGATAAAACAAAGATCTTGTCGAATATCCATGTCATGCCCACCCCCATTGGAGTTGGGGGCTCGACTCTCGAAGTTGTAGACGAATATGTCTATTTAGGACAAGTGGTCCGGTTAGGCAGGTCCAACTTCGAGAGAGAGGTCAATCGTCGAATCCAACTCGGTTGGGCCGCGTTCGGGAAACTTCGCGACGTCTTCTCGTCCAAAATACCTCAGTGCCTAAAATCGAAAGTCTTCGATAGTTGTGTGTTACCAGTGATGACATACGGCACCGAGACATGGCCTCTCACTGTGGGCCTCATTAAACGGCTCCAAGTCTCAACGGCTCAACGAGCCATGGAGCGGGCTATGCTCGGTGTTTCCCTACGAGATCGAATCAGAAATGAGGAGATCCGTAGGAGAACCAAGGTTACCGACATAGTCCATAGGATTGGCAAGTTGAAGTGGCAGTGGGCCGGGCACATAGCTCGTAGAACCGATGGCCGTTGGGGCCGAAAGGTTCTCGAGTGGAGGCCACGCACAGGCAAGCGAAGTGTCGGACGCCCGCCTACAAGCTGGACGGACGATCTGACTAAGGTCGCAGGAAGTCGCTGGATGCAGGCCGCTTCCAACAGGTCATTGTGGAGATCATTGGGGGAGGCCTATGTTCAGCAGTGGACTTCTTGTGGCTGATATGATGATGATGATGATGATACGGAATCACTGAGTTTAATTCTTCAAGTGGGCGTAAATCCAAAACTAAGTAAAATTGCTAAAAATACTCAAATGAGTCACGAGCTTAAATTTTAATAAAACTTAAAACGACTTTTTTCAGAAATAAATTGGTCTAGACCCTAGGGAGGAATCGAAGTTATTGATTTTTGGAAAAGTACATTGCTATACCTAAAGTATTGCTAATAAGCATAAATTTTTCATGTTTCCTCGTGATTCCTAATGTCCATCATCAAATGTTACTTCTAGTTTAAGAACTTCGTCCAGAAAGAAAAAAATATACTTGGTGGTTTATTTGTTGACATTAATTTTGATTATTTTTTTAGGACAACACCTCATCACCGATGGCACGCCAGTGGGGAAAGAGTGGCAGGTGCAACAGGTGGAGAAAGCACGCCCAGCACACCGGGCGGCGGTACGGAAAGTGGCAGGCGACGGCGACATTCCGGCTCAGGCTCTTCGAGATCAGAATCCAGCTCGCCTGAGCCCAGCGACACGTCGCGCGCTTCCACACCTGCTGCGCAAACGTCGCTTGCCCATCATGCCAACCATCGCGCGCCGCATGCGAACCAGCACCAAGTACGTGCTTTTTATTTTACTAAATTACACCTAGTTATGCTGAGCTGATAATTTGAAAAGAGACACTCGAGGAATATTCGAGCTTACATAATTTCGCAATTATCGCAAATATTGCTACTCTGTTTGGATTTATATACTTCAGATCACTGCTACAGGCGTTATGGATATGTGGTTTGGCCGTAGTGGATAAAAGTTCATATTAATGAAATATGTATACTTGTAATGATTGCATCTGCGTAGTCAATTGATAAATGATAATAAATATTGAGATTATATACTGCTTGTTGCGACAGTGGGCGGCAGCAGCGGGCGGAAGGACTCTGGCCATATGCGTTCGAAACCTGCCAACAAGATCTACGGACAGCTCTTTAAAGGACGGACTCTATCACGAATACAAGAAGCATGGGAAAGTGATGTGGGTCAAAGTTGTCGGTCAGAATGCAGATCGATATGCCGTTGTACGATTTAAGAAACCGTCCGATGTGGAGAAAGCACTAGAAGTTTCGCAAGATAAGCTTTTTTTCGGATGTAAAATTTCTGTGGCACCTCACCAAAGCTGCGACGAAGATGCAGATTCGGCAAAACCCTACGAGACTGATATAGACGAATACCATCCGAAAGCAACTAGAACATTATTTATCGGTAATTTAGAGAAAGATGTCACACAGCAACAGCTCCGAGACAAATTTAAACACTTTGGCCGAATCATTGAAATAGATATAAAAAAGGGGAGTGGCGGAGGGGCTGGCTATGCTTTTTGTCAATACGCGTCTATATCCAGCGTAGTAGAAGCTATACGTGCCATGGATGGCGAATATGTAGGCGGATCACGCGTAAAACTCGGGTTCGGAAAGCCAGTCGCTACCACGTGCGTCTGGGTCGACGGGCTCACCGAACACACGGAAAAACAGGTAAAAATTGCTTTATTATTCTATTTTATTGAAATGGCATTAAAATAATATTACACAGGTGGATTGATGGTGGGTGCAAAAGGACACAAAGTGTCGAGCCGTGTTTTGTGTAGAGGGGGTGTAGAGTGTGGAGTATAGTGTGTAAGCGTGCGGAGTGAGTGCAGCGCTGTGGGTGTGTGGTAGGTACTGGGCGCGGTGTCGCGGTGCGGCGCGGCGACGTCGGTGTGCGTGGACCGCGCGGCGGGCGCGGCGCTGGTGCACTTCGAGCAGGCGGCGGCGGCGGGCGCGGCCGTGCGCGAGCTGCGCCGCGTCGCCGCCGCCGTGTCCGCCGCCGAGCCCGACCACCCGAGACTTTGCGTAGACTACGCGTCGCGCGAGTGTCAGGTGCTACAATCTTGCCATTTTTTTTATGTTATCTGTATTATATTCCATATGCTCACCTTTGCCGTGTCTCTTCAGGACGCCTTTTACGAGCAACTGGAAAAACACGGCGGGACCGCGGCGTTGGCAGGCTCGGAAAGGTTGGTCGGGGACGTTTCCACGAGATATTTGCCGTCCACTCGACACGAATCTCTGCGGTTAGTTTGAATTGGGGTTGCATTTTTACGTATTATGTTCATGTTTAAAAATATATTGTTAAATGTTACAGATATGAGAACTGTGGTTCTCGCTCGCGAGCTTCAAGTTACGGTCGTGGTTCTTCGCGAACTCCGCGCTACTCCGCTCTCGAGCATTATGATCCTACGGACTACGCTGCGGATCGACGTTACAGGTGAGCATCCATTTAGTCACAAATTCCGAAACACATAATAAGTTGAAAGAGTTACATACCAGTGGCGTGCCTAGGGTTCTGGACTAGGGCAAGCCCAATATTTTTTTTAGATATTTTATTATGTATTGATTTAGAAGTAAAATGGTATTAAGTTGACAGACCTAACACACAACATCTATACATACACATATTTAAAGAGGTGCTACCAGGACACTCATGTTTCGCCTTGCATATTCCGTGCCATCATGTGATAGGGGGCGGGCCTTAGCGATGTTAATATTATCAATTAATTTAAAAAAATATAAATACGACCCGGGATTCGAATCCGACATCTAAGGCTATATAAGAATAGGATGGAAACCATTAAAATAAACAGCTATCTTTATTAGCGATATGAAAACATCTATTACAATAAGTTGTTCCGTAAATATCTAATAGATGGCGCGATTTTAACAGCCGTCTAATATTCCTAATATGATGAAGGCATTACTTTTCATTCGTTTTTAAATCAATTAATAAAATAAATATGTAAGTTAAATAACTTTTGGACATGCATCTGTAACTTTAATTTGCATTTTAATAGCAAAAGCATAGTTACAACTAGGGCGCCGTGTATAACTTCGCGGGCAGAAATTGTTATTAATACATTCATGATCTGTTTTTGTGTAATACAATTGATATAATTTTTATTGAAGGACGAACTAATTTATTTTAAATTTAAATCATTATATTCCAAATAATTTAACACACAAAACTTAGCGTTTGATAAACATTTATGAAACACGATTGTTCAATAACCTATTTGAAGTGGAGCTTGTTAAAATTAAACAACGCACATAGTTTAAAGCAAGTTGATAAAATATCTCTTGTTATAAACCACGACTGAGAAATTCACAATCCCGGCGTATTTTTCGCGCCAGTTTAGTTACAATATACTTGAATAAATTTACCTTTTTAACGGCAATGAATACTTTCACCGTCACACTCACACCATCACAGCAAAACAATACCACTCATTATAGTATCAAAAAGTTTAAATAATATCAAAATCTAAACATTATCACTAAAAAGAACTATTTTTGAGAACTACTAACAATTGCAAAATGTCAAAATACATGTGAAGTTAATCGCAATTCGTTCAGTATTGCCCATAAACGTAACATAAACATTACGACATACAATTATATTTTATTAAAAAGCACCTATAGGAAAACCTCATTATTTGTAATAATATTATAAAACCAACCAAATTAATAAAAATAAAATTTAATAAAATATCATATTATTAAATAACAACGCGCCGACCATGAAACGTACGATGTTCATTCTAAAAAGCCGGGCATTTGGTGTAATACAAATTGCTATATAAAATGTCTATACCTATACATTTGTAGTGCACTTCACTCGTGAGATCCCCATACAAATTTCGATTTTGCCAAAAGCCTCGTAAAAGCACACGAGAGAGAAAAAGATAGATATATTGTGCGATGTTGCGACTTGCGACTGCGGGAGCGCGCGTGGAGCCAGCGGACTTCGTATTTTAATGTTACTGCCAATTGAATGAATTTCGCGTGGCGCTTCGTCGCGGTGCACCGTCGCAGGCGCTTTTAATAATATTAATTTGGATTTTAGGCGCGTGAAGGGACAACGACCTCTGTCGCGCTCGACACGACGCGGTAAATTCAAAAATTGCAGATGTTTTCTAATAAAATATGATTGTTTTGTGTGAAATAAAATGGTTTATGTTCAGTATCGAGTATGTACGTATTAAGTAGGGCAAGCCGGGCTTTTGGGCTTGTATGGAAGTACCGCCACTGTTACATACACGAAGGTGTTTTTTGATATATCTCTTTGTTTTAAATTATATTAAAGTATTTTTATGGATATTTTAATCTCCAAATAAAAAAAAACTATCTTGTGTCAGTTTTTAAATTTACCTGACGAGACATTTTTTAAGCTATTGCATAGCCTCTATCGCGGGCCTTGAGCGAGGAGACCGAATCCAGAAATTCCGTAACGAAAATAACCTAAGTCCGACCGAAATTCAAATTTAATATTTTTATTTTGATTCACAGTGCCAGTACTTTTAAATGCGAATTGCAAAGCTATTTTCGATGTTTAGTTTTGCCATCTATCGATGAATAGCAGAACTTTTAATGACTTTTTGAAACATCACGCTTGTCTCTTTAGTTTTTTATTTTGATTCAAATATGTGCCAGTACTTTGCGTGATTAATTGTAATCTAACCTCTTTCGATATTTAGTTTTGCCATCTATCGACGAATAGCAGAACTTTTAATGACTTTGAAATATCACGTTTGTCTCTTTAGTCCAGCAACTCGCCTCTAGGTGGCATTGGTTGTATCGGCGTTACTGCGCATGCGTAATCTCCCTCTTCGTCCCGCAATCTTGTGACTCATGCCTGCTTAGAGTTTCGGTGTTAGGGCACCTCCTCTTTGTATTTACTTCATGGTAAGATTCTACAAAGCTCGCACGTACAACAGTGAATATCTGTACATTTAATATCAAAGAAAAACAAAGGAAAAAAATACTGCATAAATAAAAAAAAATATTATAATTACATAAGTTGATAAAAAAATGCTATGCAATAGCTTTACCGCGGCAGTCTCCGAGTGCCACACGTCTTTTTTATTATTATTTTTTAAATATCGTCGAGTTTGGGTAGTAAATCCATAGTTTTTGCTAAAATAATAATTTAAAGCCTTGCATACCATAGCGTGTTTAAAAATAAAAGGGTGTACATTATTATTTAAGGAAAAAATTACTATTTAAAAATAAAAAAAATTGTCCCAATATTTTGCACAAAATTTATTTGCATTGTGTCTGAAGTCACTAAAACTACCACCCAGCTTCGTTTTCGCTAGCAGTCTTGATATACCCTGTATACGTTTTGGGCTCCAGCTATGTATTAAATAGACTTTTTTATACAATAGGGTATACGACGAATTGGGTTCAAGTCCTCAGACTGAAGAAGCACCTTATGAGGACAGATTACAATCTGTTGTTGTCTCACCACATCGCGCTCGAAGGCACAGGCGTGATTCGAGCCCTGAAGACAGAAAACACTCGAAGGTATGTGGTATCAAGCAATATTTCATAATGCAAAATGCCATCTAATCTAAAAATATGGTGGTTAACAGTGAGAGTGATTTTCAGGAGAGACATCCCAGGGTCGGCGGCAGACGGTCGCGTTCCGGATCGCGCGGGGTGACTGGCGATAGACACAGTGGGCGACGGCGTCATCGCAAGCGACGAGACGGGTCGGGTTCGCGAGCCGGCACGCCGCTGCGCGACGAGCCCGACGCGCCGCCCGCGGAGCCGCGCCGGCCGCCGCGCGAGCGCCCGCCGCTGCCCATGAGCCTGCCGCTGCCCAAGTTCGCCGTGCAGCTGCTGCGCACCGCGCCGCCCGCGCCGCGCCCGCAGCCCGCGCCCGCGCCAGACTCGCCGCCGCGCCCGCCCTCCGCCTCGTCTTCCAGTACGGGCTCGGCGCCGCATTCGCCCTCGCTCGAGGAGCGAATTCGCAGTCTTGACGAAAAATATGAAAAGTGGAGTGGATCGCGAGCGTCGGCAGATGCACCTGATCGTGCCAGACTCCGTCATAGGCTTCTAGAAGTAGATATTAATGAAGTGAAGCCATCTGAAGTGGTTCGTTCCCTGCTTGCCAAGCGATCTGTTTTCGATGAAGATTCTGAAAGACTCGAAGGTGCAGTGCGAGCACCAAGCCCGTCGGGCAGTCCGCGGTCAAGATCCTCTTGTAGCGGACGTGGTCTACGATTTCCTTATTCGATGCATGCATCTCATTCACCACATCTGTCTTTAAGCCACTTAGGGCTGAGCTCGCATTCTCCACATCTTGTTTTAAACTCGAATGACCCGGAGTCAGATTTATCGGATCGGCCTGCAGACCCTCGTTTAAACAGACCTGAGAGGCCGATCAAACTAGAGAAACTAGGAAAGTTTAACGAAAGCGACTACAAGTTAGAAACGCGTATCAGGCCGAGAACACCGTCGACAGACAGATCACAGCCTGACTCGAGTGGTCGTTTGTCCCCTGGGACATCCAGGGATCCTTTGGACGAACTTAAAGAAGACATTGGAAGAAGAAAAAGGGATTCTTTTTCTGGAAATAGCGATCCTGAGAGGAATCATTCCGTTGATTTTGAGACAAAGGAGAGTAGGGGAAATATAGAATTCATTGACTTTGATTTCAAAAATAAAATAGATACATCTGTAGATACTCCCCACTGTGTGAAAACGATCGCATGTGAAGACAAAGTTTCTTCGTCAATGACATCAAAAACTGAGTCATTTTTTGAAGAGAAACGAAATGAAGACTCTACAATTTATCATTCAGAAGATAAAAGTGCTCGTGATGTGATGGACATGTTAATAAGAAGAGTCGAACAGAGACATGATATTTTAAAATCTGAATTAAAAAATGATAAGTCTAATGATTCAACAGATAAAAGTATGATATTATGTGGCTATCGAGAAAGTTCGGAGAATAGAGCAATAGTAGATAATGATCATGAATCAAAACTCTTATGTCAATCAATGAATGACAGTGAAAAAAATACTGAGACATTGATGACAAATCATTGTTCTATAAATATGAATGAAGCCGATTTGCATCAAAAGCAGCATTTAAATTCAATAAATAATATGAAAATCAGTAAAGAAAGTTTTGATTTCTCACCGGACTTGGTCAAAACTTCTGAAAAGAATGGTAAAGAAAGGTATCATCATAACATTTTAGATGTTTTACATAACACTAAACTAGAAAAGGAAAACATTCACTTCGATAAAACCTTTGAAAAGGATAAATATGTAAATAACATTAAACATATTTCTGTTGATAAAAAAAATGACAATGAAAAGCATGACGATCGTTGTAAAAACGAAAGGGATAAATTGCGTCATGTTAAGGAACGCTCGGATAAAGATCGCCATGAACATGAAAAGAGCAAACACAAGGCGGAAAAAGTTTCCGATAAAAACGAGAAAAAGTCCAAAGAAGATATTAATGTAGACAAATATACAGACAAAACGGAGAAGATAAAAACAGAAAAGGAGGCAGAAAAAACACAAAAGGAAAAGAAAGATGAACGTGATGTAGAAAAGTCTCTCAAACATTTTGAAGATAAACAATCGCGTTACGAACATCATCGGAAAGAAAAAAGTGAAAAAGAAAAACGAAAAGAACCTGGAGATGATTTAAAATTAAAGAAGGATGATAAGCACAGACACGACAGATCCAAAAAAGATAACGATTTCAAAAAAGAAATAAAAAAAGAGTCTGAATGTGTTAAAATAAGGAAAAGTTCAAGAGATGAAACACCAAGAGAAGTAGGTCGCAAAGATTCTACTGATTCTTCAGCTTCAAGAACATCGCATGAATCAGCTAAACTTAAAGATTTAGAGAACCATGATGTTAAAGATGAGATTAAATTTAAATTAAAGCAAGCAGATTTATTTGGAAAAGTCGACAACGATAAAGATTTTTTATCCAAATCTATAGATATTAAATCCGAAAATGTAGTCAAAATCAAAATTGAAAGTCGAGAAGAAAAAGATTTATTGGACTATCACACTAAAGTAAAATCTGAAAATGTGGATAGTTGTTTAAGAGCTAAATCAGACAACATAGAAAAGCAAAGGCATTATTCTTTGGACTCGCCGAATAATGATTCCAAAAGGAAAGAACGCTTAAATTCTTGTTCTAGTCTACCATCTAATATTGGGCATAAGAGAAGAATATCCTCTCAAGATAGTCTCGATTCTTTAATTGACGACACCAAAAAATCTAGAAATGATAATAAAGTATCCGAAAGAAGAGATTCTAAGGATTCCAAATCCAGTGATAGGCATAAAACGGCAAAATTTAACAAGGGGCATTTTGCAAAAATAATTGAAAGTAAGACAAAAGATGACAAGAAAAACCAAGTTAAACCACCAGATGATGCTTTCGTGGAATACAAAGAGAACGAAGGTAAAGAGAAACACGCGGACAGATATAAATCTGCGAAAATAAGTCCTAAAGATGAAAATGACAAAGATAATGAAGCTCAATCGGAAGATTTACATAAAGATTTAGACTTCCTTGCTACACTGGAATTGAGATCTAGTGAAGAAGATGAAAGACAAAGAGCTCTTAGGAAAGAAATGAAAGAAAAAAAACGAATTCAGCAATTGCAGCAAATTCAAGAACTACAAATGCAGCAAGATGCATTGCAACAAGCTGAAATTATAAAAAATAAAGATGATAAGAAGCTAAGAGGTGATGAAAAGAAAAAAGAAGCTGCTCGTGAAAAAAGAATGTCCACAGATCGTAAAAGTCGCGAAGAAAAAAGTGAAAGTAGTAAACGGAAAAATCGTAAGCACATTCCTTCTAGTGACAGTTCTGATTCAGACGAACCCAAAAAACATTCAATTTTTGACATAATTGATGATGGTCCTACATATATCTCAATGTATGATAAAGTTAAGGCGCGCTCATGTAAAAATATGCAAAAACAAGAGGAAGAAAAGCGTCAAGAAAAGATTAAAGCAAAATTTAGTCAGCTTAAACAAAGTAGGGCTAAGAAAGAAGAAAAGAAAAGATCCAGTTGGGATGAAGATAGTGACTCAGATCAAGATAAGAAAAAAGCGTCAAAGTCATCAATGATAAACAGTTCTGACGAAGAAACTACGCTAATTAGTAAAAGCCATGAAAAATCACACCTCACAAATTCCGATTGTGACACTAAAAAAAGTGACGATGACTTTGATATGACATCTAATGATGAAAATTTACCAAACAAATTATCTAGAAAAAACTCTAGGACACGTATTATGTCAGATACGTCAGACGATGACACCCCTAAAAGAAGCATTAGTAAAAGTCCAATATTTCTTAATGATATAAAGAAAGAACCCGTATCAGACTCTGATTCCATGCAAGTAAATAAAAATGATGACGTCAAGGAAAGCAGTGAAAGAAAAGTAAAAAAGAATTCACTATTAAATTTATTTGGAAAAAGTGATGGCGATGATATCAAAACCAATTGTAGCGTAGACATTGAACAGAAATACAAAAACGCCTTCATAAAATCATTGTCAAATGATTTTTCTTCAGAAAATGAATCCATTGTTTCAAATAGGAATATTACAGAAATTCGGAAGAAACACAAAAAGAAACAGAAAAAACATAAATTCATGTATTCTGACGACGAATCTAAAGGTGAAAATAGGGAACTAATTTCCCAGGACAGTGATAGTAAACACAAAGGCGTTGAAAAGCAACGTCGTCATAGTAACAAAAAAGATAAGCGAAAAGATAGAATCCGAGAAAGCGTTGACACTGATGACACACGTGACGAAAAAGTTAAATTTAGAAAAGAAAAGAAGTCACCAAATAACAATTGTTTCGATTTTATGTCCGAAACTAGTTCAAATAATCTGAAGAAGGATGGCAAAATGGAGGATATATTTGGACCATTATCAGATGAATCGGATAAAGAGACGAGAACACACACAAAACATAAGTTAGATTTTCCATCTAGGGAATATGATGGTAACTATTGCAAAAATGATTCAATAGATTGTAAAATTAATAACGTAGAAGGAAAATTCAGAGAAAAAGATGAAAATAGACGCAAAAAAGAAAAGAAGAAAAGGGAAAGGCGTTTATTCAAAGAAGACGACAATAGTTTAGATGTAGATGCTGTTAGTAAGGCCATTGAAGCTAGACTCTTCGCGGAATCCCTTACTGATGAAGACAACCGCTTAAAGATTGACTTACCCGAAGGCGCCGATAAGAATGAACATCAGGATACAAGTTATTTGATAAGCGAGTTTGTGAAGCAAGAAAAGATTAAAAAAGAATGTAAGGAAAAGAAAAAGAAGAAAAAGAGAAGCAAAGAAGACAGACTGAATCGAAAAGAGCATAATTTTTACCATCACGAGAAATATGAAAGACCCGAAAATATTATTGCTGAAGATAATGTTATAGAATCACCACCTAAAACTATGATTTTAGATATTCCCTTGCCAAAAGAGTCGCCAACGATGCCAGTGACGGAGAAAACGGAGGATTGTAAAACACTTCCAGAATCTCCGAGCCTTCCTAGATTGACTGATAGTCCACCTACATTAAATAAAGCAGAAAAGACCGATGATGTAAAGAACGAGTGTGACAACTCAAGTAGCGCAAACGAGATTAAGATTCATATTCCTGAAACGATAATTGATATTCAGGCAATACCTATGCCACCAACACAAGAAAACCTCTCAAAACCCATTGATAACGTAATTGAAATTCCTTTACCTCCAGACAATGTCCCCCAGACATCAGACGAAAATAAAGTGGACTTATTCAAACAATTTAATAATGACGACAGTGAAGATGCTGTCCGTACTATTTGCAATTTAGAAAATGAATCAGAAAAGATAACTGATAAATCTACAACTGAAAAACTTGATCTCAGATCCAATAAAATTGAAAAGAAAATAGATGAAAAACCTCGAGCAATTATTTCACAAGAAGAGACCGAGGATGCGGTAGCTGCACTTTTGGGCGAAAGTTTCGGAGGAAAAGAAGATAACTTTGCTAATTTATATGAAGAAACCGAAACCGTTTGTTGCAGCCAAAATGAAATTGTTAATGTTAATATTGAGACGGAAAACATTCCGGAAGAAGACGCAGAAGAAATGAGACAAGCGGTACAAAATTTAAATGCGTGTGAAATGGAAATGAAACCTGATACTCCAGTGTCAGATAGTGACCTTTTGTTAATAGACACTGACACTGAAGAAATGGAAGAAACCCCTCAGGATGCAATCGAAAGATTACCTGTAAATATTATTGCTACAAATCAGGCCCTTAATGCTAGCAACGACAACATTAAACCATCTGAAGTAAGTAGTAATATTGTGGCACCGAAGCCGAAAACAGCCGTTATACAGGCAGGCCTTCCTGAAATTAGTGAATCCATTACAAAAGCTAACGACACAGAATTAAAATTACAACTAGCTAAAAGGGAAAATCCTCCAATTATGACGTCAGCCGCAACACCAGTTATAACGTCTTGGACATTAAGCAATAATAAATTAATTGAACCTCATTTATTAAATATTCAAACTAAAGCAATTATTAATAGAGATAAAAATGAAAAGAAACCAACCCATATTTCGGCAAATATTGTACAAATAAAAACTCCGCAAAACCAGAATACATCATTAACGAATACATTAAGACCTATTGTGGCTCCAACGAGAGTAAGTGCCCCATACCAGGTTATTAATCAAATGATTCGTCCGACAACGACTAACATACAACCACCTACTATTAAAATTCCTGAACCACATATGTTATATCAAAAACAACAAGGAATTGTAATATCTCCTCGGATGTCAACTGATCATAGATTATTGAGTCCGAAAACTAGCCCACAAAGAGAAAATATTACATCACCACGTCGTACTAACGTGGCTGTATTAAATACTTCACCGCAGAATATAAACTCCGTTGCATTGGCATCACCCAATGCTATCCAGCAAAGATCTCCAGGACAAGTTACTGTGGTTAGGATGCAACAACCGCCTTTAAGCCCCATTCAAACCGTTCATGTGCCACATGGAACAAGAGCTATGGTATCCCCAAACAGGCCTAATTCAGTGTTAGTTCAAGCACAAGGAAGCCCAATACATTTTAACCGTTTACCCATTGCACCAGTTTTAACACCAATTTCTAAGCAGATGAATGTAAACAACATTGTACAACAAAATAAGAATATTACTGTCAATTCACCGTCGGTACACCCACAGAAAATAAACGCGAACGAAACAAGAAAAACCGACCAGAATTTTTTATCTGAAAACGTCATAGAAAACTCTAAAATAATTCTATCTCCTACAAATCTTCAACATAGCTCAAATCCTACAGTGATGGCTCAAAACCGACTAATATCAATGCAAAATGCTATACATGTGGGCAGCATGAATTCGTCTGTACACGTTAATAATAAAGTATTAATTAACAATGTTAACAATCAAAAGAGTGATAAGAGGGAACATCAAACTCAAAAGTCGGAGCAATTAAATCATATGCCGTTTTGTTCCACACCGATTATTCAAGTAGCAGGAGTAAATCACTCAACTAGCTCAATCATTCAAACTAGTCCGAAACCAGTTGTTTGCAGTCTCCAAGAAACTAATACCGTTACTCGAGGCCAGGGTTCTAATGTTATACACACAATCAATTCTCAACGGTTGGTAACATCGGCTCCATTGCCAAATGTTATTCCAATAGATTCAAATAAAGGACCACCATCAGTTTTATCAATGGCACCAGTTAAACCTGTGACCGTTTTAACAAAACTGGAAATGCCTAACCCTACAGTTGTAACACCCAACAATATGTCAAATATATCGCAGTTATTATTAAAAACTAGTACTCCAAATGAAATTTCTGGGTGTAATACTAAAGATGATAATGAACTCCAACATAATATTATAATGCAAACTCCTACATCTCGGGAAAATAATATTAGATTAGAATCTGATGAAAAACGAGATTGTATTGTTAAACATAATGTTCTGGAATCTGTCAAAACACCTTTGGAAAATGTTAAGTGTGGAACCGATTTTGAAGAACTACTCAAAGATAATACAAATGAAATTAAAGTAACTAATGATCCAGAAAAGAAACTTGAAGTAAATGTCGGTAAAACAGTAACCTTGTTTAGCACATCAAACTATGAAACTGCAAATAATATAGATTATGGCAAGAAAGAAGAAGAATCGGAGAAAAAATGCGACTTTACAATGTTTGACGAGTCTTCATCGCAACTTGCAATATTCGATGATAAAGATGATAAGATCATCGTTAATACCGATACACTAAAACTCACTTGCGAAGATAATGTGGGTGCAAATACAGAAATTAAATCTGAAGAGGATAGTATAACAGATATAGATATTCCTTTAGAAGGCACAGATATAAAAATCCCTGTCCCGGAGGACGACACTACCCATAATGCAGTAAATTTTAATAGCCTTGAAGACGAAAAGACTCTTGATGTGTTAGGGAATCTTTCCGAATCTTCTGAAATTCAAATTAAATGTATTGAGGAAAGTGATTCATGGAGTGCTAAAGATCTTAATATAGAGTCGGTTATAAAGAAAGTTGATTCTCTGTGCAATGATACTCTGGAAGTAAATGAAATAAAAGTTACTACTGAAAGTGAGTTTGATAAATCTCAACTGTTGAGTCTCAAAAATTCCCCCGTTGTAGACATTGTAACAGAAACTATACCCAACAAAACATCAGAAAATCTTGAATGCAATATTAAATCAGAAGTAACATCAGAAACTATATCCGACATTAAATCGGATATTAAATTGGAAATTAAATCGGATGTTCAATCTGATGTTAAATCGGATGTTAAATCGGATGTTAAATCGGATATTAAATCCGATATGAAATCCGATATGAAATCCGATATTAAACCCGATATTAAATCAGAAATTAAATTGGAAATAAAATCAGAAAACAAATTGGAACTTAAATCGTCTCAAGAGCCAATTGTAGATAATTTTTTGCCCGCTGCTAAAAGAGGAGGTCGAAATATAAGAGGAAAAAAAATGGACAAAGCCCAAGATAGAATTCAAACTCGTCAAATTACAAAGCCATCACGTGGAGCCACTTCTGCAAAACGAGGTAGAGGAAGAGCAAAAGTGGATAAAAAAATAAAAAACTTGGTGAAAAACAATGCTAACACAATTCCAGGAGACGTGTATGATTTTCACGAAGATTCAGGTGACGAAACATCAAATAAAGTTGAGGCTCGGCCTAGACTTATCTTGACTATCAAAAGCCCACTATCTGGTCACACCAACATGACTGCCACATCCACGCTAAGTATATCCCACAAAGACGTCAAATCTTCTGAAAAAATTAACAAGGAAGAAAAAACTGAAGATTTTGCATTACCTATATCTTCAACCACTAACACGCGGAAATCCAGAAGACTTCAGGAGAAAGATATTCAACGAAGCACAGTAGAAGATGTACTCGACGATGATATTAAAATGCTGCCTTCTAATCCAAAAATCGGTAAAGATAATAAGAAAAGACCCACTCGTCAGTCTGGAACCATCAAATCAAACGTCCAAGAAAAGGCCACCACGCCTGACACCCGTAAATCGCCGAGGGGTGTTAAAAGAACGAGAGATAGAAGTCTGTCGGACGCGTCTGTAGGTAGTGGGGACGAAAAGATCTTAAAAAACGAGGAGTGCGCTGTCGAGGCTAAATTGCCGCGAATTCAGGAAACTACACAGCCACAGGCGATACGCGACGAACCTTCGCAGTCGACACCCACGCGCACCATCATCGCGGTTCCGGTCTCCGCCCCCAACCCGGCTCCTACGCTCCCGCCGGTGTCCACTGCCGTCGCACCCGCACCCGCCGCGCCGCCCGTCCCCGTGGCCACCTCCGCCGCCCCCGTCATCGTCGCCCAGAGCGTCGCACCCGCAGCCCCCACACCCATCACCAAACCGCCCAAGAAGATGATATCGGAAATCAGCGCCAAACTGGCGTGCGTTTTCGAGGCGCAACAGCAGTTGGAGCGAGCGCAGGCCGCGCCCGGCGAGGGCCGCGAGCGCGACAGCGTGCCGCCCGCGCTCGTGCCCGTGGGCGCCACCGAGGCCACGGACGCGCGCGTGCAGTCCCCCGCGCTGCCGCACCGCCCGCCCTCCGCGCCCTCCACGCCCGCGCCGCTGCGCCCCGCCGACCGCGCCACGCCGGTGCTCGTCAGGTCAGTTCTCTTCTTGCCGATTCTGTCTTCGTTATCGCCATTACTATATCGAACAAATATTATATAGAGTGTAGCTCCGTATGCTAAATAAAAAGATTAATGTTCTGTTTCGTGTTTTAGAAGCGGGGAAGTGGACGCTGCGGGTGGCGGCGCTCGAGTGTACCGCTCTTACGCTGGCGGGCCCAGCCTGCCGCGCGGCGCGCATCACCCTCCCGCCGAGCCCATGGCGGGCCACGCCGCGGGCCACGTGGCGGGCCATGCCGCGAGCCTCGGCATCGGCCACGCCAAACAGGTCGCCGTGGTGGGACCGCACCCGCGCCCTCACCACCCCGGTAAGTTTGTTTATAGTGTTATACAGGGTATATCAAGACTGCTACCGAAAACGAAGCTTTACCAAAAACTATGGATTTACCACCCAAACTCGACGATATTTAAAAATGATAAAAAAAGTATGTCGCGTTTCTTAGCGAAATTTTTAGTTGCATTGTGTTTGTAGTCACTAAAACTACCACCCGGCTTCGTTTGCGGTAGCAGTCTTGATATACCCGGTAGTTTGCCGGTGGCTTTTCAGATCGATGGACTCTAAACGACCTCAGTGTGTATGTCTGTTACAGGTACACCTTCTCGAATCACAATTACCAGCGTGCCTTCCATTAGCCCCCAGAGCCAGATGTCAATCGTGAGTGTCCAATTATATGATTTTTTAAATGTTTGACGGTGCTCTTTTGGACCAACCTCGATGGATGTTTGTGATTCAATGTTCACAACCCTAATTCTGTTCATGCCGACCGGAACAGTCAGCAAATCTAATGAGAAGTCCACCGCCTGCGCATCAACAGACTTCACCTGTAACTTCGGTATACCATAATGTAAATAAGTTTGTCCTCTGATAACTATACCATGTCACAGATTGGCTACTGTCTTGGACGAAATTATCAAGAAGCTAGAGATTAAAAGAGCTACTCTTATTCAAATTTCAGGGCGACGGAATGTACCCCCATTTCTCACACCAACACTATCAGATGTATCAACAACATTTCCGCGCAACGCAGCATGAAAATCGTGCTACACCATCTCCTTATACTAGGTACGTAAATTATAATTATAGCGACATTATTCACGGACAATGCTGTTTACTCTCACATTATTGTAAATGATAGCTAGTAAATAGATTTTTCATAATGGTAGGCTATTGATTTTGGCATTCCCCAGGGAGTTTCAGGTCAGATCGCTCTATCTATTTTTGAGAATACAATACTTTATGATTTTCTGTTTCTTTCGATTTATTCAAAAACCAAAATAAATGGGAGCTAAAGTCGCAGTATTATAAAATCTTATTAGTTCTAATGTACTGCCAAATTGTGATCCAGATTTTGTTCTAGGACCGTTTCACATCATCCTTATCGTTGTAAAGCCTATATGTTTTGATTTTTTAAACGTTCTTTAATCATATGATGGGCGACAACTAATAAAAACCCTCACGAGGACTATGTAAAACTTCTTTTACAGCAACATTATGACAAGTTTATAGATGATTGATGAAAGCCGGATGTAATTAAGGAGGCCGCGGGTTCGATCCCCCACCGAAACATGTTTTTGGGACTCATTAATTTATATTCTGGGCCCGATTGTCGTGATGGCTACATGAAGTAACATTGCACTGGGCAGCAGGTCGCTGGAGGCGGAGGGGTGCGAGGCGCCCACGCCGCCGCTGGAGCTGCGCCGGCCGCCGTGCGCGCGCGTGCCGCGCCCCGCGCACTCGCCGCGCCAGCCCGTCGCCGACGAGCTGCGTACGTACTGCCCGACATTATTCTTAACTCTTGTTCAAAACACTGACGTCATATATTTTCACCTTTCGCAATATGTTGTTAAATCTTAAACATTTTCAAACTATAATTAACTAGCGGCCCGTCCCAGCTTCGACTGAGTGCAGATAATTTTTGACTCCAGTCCACATCAAAAACGTATTGTATCGCGTACTGACTATTTTATATTGAAAGTAAATGTGACTACCATCCTTTATACTGCTATTTCCGTCCCGTGCCACCACATCCTGTCCTGTCCCGTTGAATCGTTTTAAGAGGAACAATCCCGTCATACATGATTGTAGCGTAATTTCAACCGTTTATACAGCACAGGCAACGCATGCTCTAAAAGGAATAAAAATTCCACATTTTTAAACATTGTTCACTACTGCTCGGATCCTATTGGGCATAGCGTGATGTTATATAGCCTATAGCAAACACCGATAAATTGCCTATGCACACAAAAAAAAAACAATTCGAACTAGTAGTTACTGAGATTTGTGAGCACAAACAAACAAACTCTTCAGCTTTACATAATATTAGTATCGATAAAGCAGAAAGGTTGATTTAGATGTAAACGCAAAGCTCCGGATCTTTTAAAAAATCTTAGCAATGTTGGGTTGCAATGTTGTATCTTAAATCGAAACAACTTAAGTTATATTTCAGCAAGCAACATTTTTAGGAAAATAGGATTGTAGATGTGAAATAAGGAATGGAATATTGTATGAATAATAATAAATCGCCCAAGTTCATAATGTAAAAAAATCAAAAGAGACGTCAGCGCGCTCCGATCGTTGTTTGAAGTCATGTCATAGTCGGAATTGAATAAAACATATTTAAATATTTTCTTTAATAATTTCTTACGAACAATTAGGTTCTCAAAATATTAGGTTAGGTTTACAATACTGTTTTTAAAGCGTAAAACATAAATTTACGCGAATTAGTCATATGACTCAACATCCCTATTTAGTACCTATCAAATTTTGGCTATGAATTTAGGATTGTTCGAAGAAAGAGTGCCTCAGATATCGACTTATAGACCAATCGGAATAATAACAAAAATCGGAATAATAATTTTCAATTAAATTTTAATTATTTCTGTAATGTAAACAACAAAACAAGTATTACGTTTTTCATATCTTAGTGATTTCTATATAGAACAGAGCTAAGACACTTCTTTCGGAAAATCAACCCCTTTTCGCGCTATCAAGCAATGCATCAAAACTATGCATTAAATTATTTTTCATTAAGGGTAACGGCATTATTTTTTAGTTGCAACAAAGAGCTGTAATATACATATTTATTGATTTTATTTATATATCTATAGTATTTTCGATTTTCCAATTAACTCTTATTTTAACGCCTTTAGGGTTAACTTGAAAAACAAAAAGTACATAGTTGTTTTTGATTATAATGAGTAACGTAAAGTGCCAAGTTTCACATCTGTAACTTAAAGGGTTTAGATATTTCCAGACACTTTCATCCCTTATATCCCGTGGTCTAATTTATCTGTACCAAACATATAAATTGCTCGTGCAAAAGTTTATTTGTGTCGGTATATACATAATATATAGTTAATCGTGATGTGAAAATTAGGGATGAACGCGACGCGCGTAGTGGTACGGTCGCCTCCCCCGGCGCACGGGCTGGCGCACGGACTCGCCGCCGCGCCGCACGCGCTGCAGCTGCACCCGCGCCACCTCGCGCACGTGCGCATGCCCGGCCCGCCGCACGCCTCGCAGGTGCCGCGCGAGGCCGACTCGCTGCAGATGCTGCTCCGGGTGAGTGCACGCACACACGCACACACACACACACACACTGTCTGCACCGAGCCTCGCTTGACCCTTGTGTTGGTGCGCAGCGTTACCCGGTGATGTGGCAAGGCCTGCTGGCGCTGAAGAACGACTCTGCGGCGGTGCAGATGCACTTCGTGGGCGGCAACCCCGGCGTGGCGGGCGACACGCTGTCGCGCCACGGCACCACGCCGCTGCTGCGCATCGCACAGCGCATGCGCCTCGAGCCCGCGCAGCTCGACCAGGTGCATCGCAAGATGAAGGTCAGTCTCCTTCTCGATTATTTGTCCTTGTGAGCCACAAAAGGCTCGGGAATGCACTGATCGTTTTTACTGTTCAATAGTTGGAGAACGAACATTGTATGTTGTTGGCGCTACCGTGTGGCCGCGACCATATGGACGTGTTGCTGCAGTCGACCAACTTGACTGCCGGATTTATTACTTACTTGCAACGGAAGCAGGCCGCCGGCATCGTCAACATTGCTCCACCCGGTCACCAACAGGTATGGAACCCTTGGATCAATTTTTTTTTTTACTTTTTCGCAATGTAATATTGTTTGACAATTTGACTGTAACTATCCAAAAAATATTCCTTGTGCAGGCTATGTTCACGGTGCATATCTTCCCGTCGTGCGACTTTGCTAACGAAAACCTTACCCGCATCGCGCCTGACCTGATGCATCGCGTCGCTGACATTGCACACCTATTAATCGTCATCGCCACCGTGTGAACCCTGATTATACTTCTGCCATCGGACATATAAAAAGTCAAGGAGTCTGCAAAAAAATACGTTAGTGCAGCTCATTCGACTAACGACGTTAACGAGTAATTTACCGATTTGTGACGCTAACAGCAGTAGACGGTCGTTCGAATATTTATATTAAAAGCATTGTAAATATGGCCAGGTTGTGAAAACTTTTATAATCTTTTTTTTATCTTAGCAATCGATCGACCTGGTAAGAAATTTAGAAGACAGAGATTGTTGTGAAAGTAATTTGTCGACAGAATAATAAACGTTCGTAGGAATTGAGTTACGATACCTCTGCGAAACTGAAGTCTCGTAGCAGACGACAAGAATGGTTTATTTATATGGAGCGCTCGCGGCCCCGTGCGCTTAGTTAGCTAACTACCCCTCACTTCTGTAAGTGCTAGATGTAAGACATAGCTTATTTGTATAATACTTTTGTTATGGTCGACTGGGCTCGACGTTATTCGGAGTTTAAATTTATAAAAAAATATTATACTAAACGGCAAAGTCACTCGATAAAATATATTTAACTTTGGGTTCCGATTAGATGAGCGGCAATCTATCGAGCATTTTTTATTGTTAGTGTAAATTGTTATTTTGTTTTAAGCGATTAGGTCTAAAATAATTTAAATTCTGTAAATATCGAATCTATTCGTACTAAATTCGGTTTTGTTTAAGACATTACGGTAGGTAATGGAAAACTCATGAATAACTGGGTCGAATGATTACGTTTTAATTGTAAAAATATCATAGGTAATTAATAATTTTAAATTAAGGAAAAATACACATGGAAAATAAACTGTGATTCTGACTTAAATGTAGACTGTAGGTAGTCTTACGGAGCATAAAGAACAGTGTGTGACTTGGCGACTGGCAGCGCATCCTCCGCTCCGTCGCGGCCGCCATCCTACCGCACCACCATCACTTGTGCACACACTACATATTGTGTCAACTAATGGAAATCGTACATTTACAAATATCAAATGAAACTTAACCTCCTCAAAAATTGTATTTATTCTCTTCCATCAGTTTGAATTGTTTCCTATCTGTCTTCATTCTTATAAGCAAATACCTTGCAATCATTATTTTTGAAGACATAAAAATATTCTTCAGTTTTGTTTAAATGGTAAAATATGATGTAAACAGTGACATTTGATTGTCTCCTGCGTTGCGACGGTCCAGTGTGCGTGTAGTGCGGGTAGTGCGGGTGGTGCCGCGGCGGAGCGGGGGCGGGTGCAGCGTGACGTCACGGCGGCGCGCACCTGGTACGCGACCGGATCTCATTGCCGCAACACTTTTCCTCTTATACTGGCCATCCTCATTTGCCGCTACTGCACATTATATTATTGTTCACCTTAACTTATTACGTTTATGTAGGTTACAGTTATAATAATTGTAGTTTGGGTCGCTTGCAACTATTTTCTACTTCTCATTACGATAAACAAAATATTTTAACACAGAGTCTAACAATATTGTACTTCTCATATGGAAATTATTTTTAATCATCATTCAACATAAATTCTTGGATAACCGCATTATAGTACCATTGCACGTATAGTTAGGTTATAGTGCGACAGTTCTGTCGTACGTAAAATCAAAGTACAAAATATTTTATGTATTGTAATTTTATAATGTACGATAGAAAATAATAGCACGTGTAATATTCATTTTAAGATTAAATTAGGATGTATATGTAATAATATATTGTTTGTCATGTTTCCGTCGCAAACAGTTCTCGACTTGGCTAAGAGAAACACTTAACGAACTCGTCACTTCGTCCATTAATTTTAACATACTTTATAATTTTATTAGTAAACAGATGCCCATTGATGTATGCTCTATATTTATTATAATTTGGATTCCTTTTAAAGGAACTCAATGTAAATAGGTACATAAGGTCTCCTAAAATATAGTGGAACACGTCAAATATAATATTTAGACACCATTAAAATGATAAGTAATAAATGAGGACTATAAATGTTTATATTCCGGTCAAAAAAGTATTTACGTATTCATTGTGTAACTTATGGGGATGTAGTCATTGACAAAACATTGTACCCCTTGTATATTGCAATCCTACCAACCGTTTTTTTTTGCCTTTTATTGTCAGTTCCTTAGATTTTGTTCAGAAAAGAGCCCTCAGTTTTACTAAGCAGAGTGAATGTTTCCTGCGTATCAGGATGTAGGTATTATATTCCGTATACGGATAAGTCTTTAATTTGATCGGTATTCTAAATCCATTAGGTTTAGAATAGCGATTGACTAGTGTATTAAAGATGTTAAATTCCTAATCGCAAGGTTTTAGTTGATGGTTACATCCTTCGCTCTATGTTATCGAAATGTCAATTACTAATATTTAACATTCTGAAAAAATTCCACTTTCGTAAAAATTAATGTTATTTCTAAGCGAACGAAAGAAACTGATAATTTGAATGATCGAAGTCATAAGTTGTTTGAATCCTAAAACATGAAACTAACTATACGTGAGAAGTATAATATAGTTTAGTTGGTTAAAGGCGTGTGGTTCTCCGCTTGCTTACTGCTGCATCGCACGAGCGGGTCGATGAGGATGGAAGGGTCCGCGCTGTAGCCTGTAGCTGCTCCGGGGTCGGCTGTTGCCACGTGTGAGATGATAGAGTTTAAATATTTTGTAACATAACATTTGATCTCAAGTGTGCAGCAAATGTGAAAGTGAGAGTTAGACTGTCGATAACGCAACAGCCGTTTCCGGACGCGAATTGCTGCTGTACTCGCCGTTGGTTTTGTTCTGACAGTGTATGGATAGCAAGAAATTGTGATCATAATTATAGTTTAACTGCTAGAATGTATAAGTAATTGTATATTTTGTACATATTAAAATAGTATTGTATCTTACTTCCTCCCTTTATCCAAACAACCCAGACTCCTGTGTGTTATGTACCTCCTACCTACCAATACTATTAAAAAATATTACACAAAAGTGTATTTATTTTTACTTTGTAACATTCGGTTTCCAATGATTTTTATGATACTCAATAATTAAGTGACTTAAAAATACTTAAATAAATAATAAAAACATGAAAAATCAAGGATTATTTAATTGAAATCAAATCTCACATATTTGGATATTTAGCTTAGGGACATAACAAAATATTTTGTCATATTTGACTTTGAACATTATATTTTATATTAGCAATTGGTTGACAAACTTGAGTTTTACATGAATTCATTATTTGATATATTCCATTATGTATTAAAGGAAGAGATCTGATTAAGATAGGACGGATATTTTTATTTTACAACATTATTTTCGTACTTAAGGATATTAAAATATTATTTGTTTCAAGTTTGTTTCACACCATTAGTTTATAATAAATATTTTTTTTATATTCACATGATTTCAGAATCAGAACACGTCCTCATGTTAAGAGAAAACTCGAATTCAAGTAAATAAAATATGTATGTACGCGAAGTTACAAAATATTATTAGAACGGCATTTCTCCTTTCGTTATACATAAATACTGAGATAGATATTTCCATTTAATTGACAAGACGACAAAATTACTACATCATCTATTTGCACTTCTGCAACTAAAATACAATTTGACTACCGAGATATGTGCTACACGTTATTGTGACTAGTTCTATCATTTTATTTCAACAGTTCACATTAGTCACATATGAACCAGATAAATTACATAACAACTATGTACCTACGTAACATTTTAAAATGAATGTTTAACATTTTTAGTAGTATCTACATTGTACGCATAAAACAGTTAACAACCCTGCTTTGCCATGAGATCTGCGAGTTTGAATACTCTGAGGCCGCCGAGGAGTGGTGGCGGCAGTGGCGCGGACGCCGAGGTGGCGGCTGCCGCTCTGTCGGCTGCCATTCGCTCGCTATTGTGTACGGAGTGCGCCGGGGATTTCTTCACATTTTTTTGGCTTTCAGGAGATTTCACGATTGCTGGTGATGTCATTCTATAAACGAGAGCACACATTAATAACTTAACAAATAAGGAATTTTATTCTGCTGTGAGAATTTTATTAGCAAACACTAATTTGGATGTGGAAGATGCAATGATGAAACATAATCGGCCTTATAGACCGTTTTTAAATCTATTTTAGTTATCAAATGTTTGACTTCTTCGATCCAATTGAATGCAAAAAACTTTCCTAAGGATCCAAATAGGTATATAAACTGTCTGAATAAGGCTGAACGTTTCCTAAATAGGTAGGCACTCGAAGAAATATATTGCATAAAGTATAGGTACTTATATTACCTTTAAATAAAAATTAAGTTGGCACTACAAGATAGTAGTGCCTACTTAATTTTATATTATAGAAGTAGGTTTATCGAGGGACTTAGCTAAACGAGTTTATGCTTGCATCAACTAAAAAACTACTGTACCTATGTACGAAAAGTGTCTATCCACCGGGGCCACTCAATGTAGACTGAAAAAACTAGTGGTAATGCTTTGTTTGATTAATGTACCTTACTAATTTATTAACAAGGTCCAATGAACCTCAACCATTTTGATAGAAATTACAATAAATCGCCTCCTCCATCCAGCGGGGCCCGCGACTGTATCACGGTAGATTGTAACACGCACAAAACACTACATTACTGAGAAGTTTTTTTTCCATGGGGAAAATCCTCCTAGATTAACGCACTAGGCGGGAATGCTAGATAATTACCGACTAAAAACCCCATGTTGCTCCGTCGGCACTTTGGAGAAACTCCGGGATCTCACAAAGAACACGCCGAAGTTCCTCCAGTGCGTAGCTTCTAGAAACACTATTTAAATAAGTTGTTTTTTCCTCCCCTAAGCTTTTATCTAGCCTGGGCGATGTCTGACATCACTTCGGCGCATTCGACTCGGAGAATGTTCGGCGCTCTCCCGATCCCGCTCTGCTGCCTCCTTCTTCACCATTACGGTTTCACAGAAGGAGGCTACGACTTTTCACTGGCGTTCTCCCCCCAGCATTGCCAACATGACAGCTGGCAGAGACAGGTTTTGGCCAATCTTATATGTATATTAGGACTCGCCTCTCTAACTCTCAGGCAGAACACTACATGAGGGTGTGCGATGCGGAATCCTGGCCTCCAGTACTGCAATGGTGGCAAATCGCCGTTGCCTCCCGTCCTAACTTATTCAGATAATTACCGAAGCATCCATGTCCGGTGATTATCTGAGTAAATCTATATGTGAGTCGTCCGCTCCTGCGTCTCAACCAGGTTTCGAAGACGACAGCGCGTGTGTGCACGCGAGGCTCCTCGTAGAGCCTCGAGTGCCACGTCGCGAAGGCAATCAGTCGTTTCTGCCCATTTCCTGCCGCATTACTGAGATAACTATTCCAACCTTTTCGTACAATGTAATAAATATAATAAAAAAAATAAAAACCGACTTCAAAACAAAAAAACCACTAAAAACCAAAAAATAATAAAATTATAAATACCACAGCAAAGCAAAAAATAATATTTATTTCATTGTACTTGTGCATGTTGATTGATTGTTGATTGATGATATTGGAGAATGGAATATTCACATGTTTATTATTTTTTTCTTTTTATAGGACCAAATCGATGGCTCCAATGAACACTTCTCTAACTTAAAATTTATAAATTTTCTTTCTTCGCGTAAAATGCTTTACTATTCAGCAATACATAACAAAATAGTTTTCAGATTTACATAACGCTAACTATATGTACTTATAGTTAGCGTTATGCAAATCTGAAACCCTCCCATTATGCATTGCTAAATAGTAAAGCATTTCATGCGAAAAACGAAAATTTAAAATATTTAAGTTAGAGGAGTGTTCATTGGAGCCATCGAAATGACAAGCACCAGCTTTCAATTAAAGAAAGAATGGTCGAAATCGGTTCACACAGTACAGAGAAAAAAGTAAGTCGGTTAAAAGAACTCGCAACAAAATGCGTTTGCAATTTACCTATTTTATGAGTAAAAAGATAAATAAGTTTATATTTTACCTACGTTGCCTGGAAGAGATTGCCTAGTGCAATAAGGCCGCCGATTGTACATATTTTTAATATTGTTTTAATTTCTGTTATTTTATTTTTTTCTGGTGTACAATAAAGTTTATAAATAAATAAATAAATTAATACGTTTATATTGGGATCGTGAATTGATTACATAATATGCAATTACATCCTTCAATAAGTTCCACGAGTAGAATTATACCCTGTATAAAATTTCGTACAACAACATAATATTATTGCATAGGGATATTATCCCTATGCATTTACTTCACTGAAATATCTACTTTCAGATAGGTATTACGTTCTTTGTTGTGTTTAATGTTTATGACTTATTGAAGGTGGCCTACTTAAAGGTAGGTCTCTTCAGAAGAAACTGATGTTACTATTTGAAATATTAAAATTATTCACGAAGTTCTGAATGACTATACTTACACATGTATAGACCATACAGAAAGTAATCACTACATTCTAGTGCAGTCATGCACACGTATTTACTAAAAAAATAATAAGTAATAGAGTTGAAACAGTCAATAACTAAAAACATAAATATATATAAAAACGTCTTAAAATTGTAACATCTTTATAACATGTGTTGTGCAATAAAGATATTGAGTATTAAGTCTAGAAAATCTATTAAATAGTTGGCTTGTAGTAGCCAACTATTTAATAGATATTTTTTTTCAAATGTACACTATTTTATATATACGTAAAGTAGGTAACATTTTTGTGTAATCGGAAAGTAGGTTAATGGCCTCAGCGCGGGAGGCGGAAAATCTCCTTGACCCAGTTTTATCTTATATGGATGTACATATAATAATGTTCTTATCTACAAAGTTCGTACTATTCATTCGAAAGAAGAATATTATGAAATATGTATTTTTTCTACAATACCGAAGATATCCTCATGTTATGTTTCTCATTTCATGGGTTTGGCTATAGACATTTTAAATAGAATTTAGCAATATTAGCTTAGAGAATATAGGTAATAGGATTGTCAACACTACTATATTAGGGATCTACACTGTAAAAGTAGCTGTTAAGTGAATAAATTAATAAAATGCAAACAAATCTAATAATGAGGCTTCCAATACTATAAGTTCATGTAAGTACCTATATAATACGTAATTTGTGTCAAGGTTATTAGAAGTTTCAAATCAAGTCAAAACTAGAAATTATCATTGCCAAGTTTTTGACTCCCTATTTGTTCCATTTGAATTACAAGCTATTAATTAAATCTTCATTTTATTTCATAAGCACTAACATGATTTTTAAATGAATCTGACGAAGTGTTTATTTTATATACTTACATAGTTTTCGTGTTCAATTCACAACTTTCTTAAAAACACACTTCTGTTAGGTAGGTATATTAAGTTTAACACATCAGATTAGTAGAGATACCTTCAACAAATATATTTTGTAAGTAATACTAGTTTTTATTGAAAAATAGAATATGGTCCGCGGTTCGTTCCAAACGTGCGTCTCTAACCACTATCATCCACTATTTGTAGCGGTCGTGGTTTATGTAACATCAGAATTGTTTTGTAACATAGGAATATGTGACGATAATACACATTTCTATGTATTTTATTATTATGACCTAGACGTTTGAATTTTTCTCTTTGGTTTTCAGTGCAGTAACCTTATTTCCGTGGATCTAATATATTATGTATGGACATTTAAAAAGTAAATAAAAAAAAGTAAAAAAAATATATTTAAGTTAAACGGTTTTATATTGCAGATAAATGTACTAAAAGCTAAAAATATTTACAATCGAAAGACATGGCATGTGACATAAAGTGGACGTATCGTATCGTATCGTATCAGCCCATATACGTCCCACTGCAGGACACGGGCCTACTCTACAATCGAAAGTACGATTGAGAGTGGTTAGGCCATATAGTCCACCACGCTGGCCTAGTGCGGATTGGCGGACTTACATACCACAGAAATTCTTATAAATCGCTATGGTATGCAGGTTTCCTCACGATGTTTTCCTTCACCGTTTTAGTGCGTGGTGATTGACTATCAATACACACATGACTCCGAAAAGTCAGAGGTGTGCCCTGGGATTTGAACCCGCGACCACCGTGAACATGTTGGCAGCCGCAGGGACCGAAACCCATTCGACATAACGGTACCGGTATCGACGAATTTCGGTTACCTTTAAGATTTCAGTAACCGCTATGACGCATTATAAAGGTTACCCTTATATACGGGAACCGTTTTAATACCGGTAACCTAAAAAGACCTTGAATGCAAAAGAAAATGCGTTGTTGTTGCATAACAAATAAAAATCATACTTGTCGTGTTGTTTACACAATATCGCTGGATACGGATCATTTCATTTTTGGTGGGTAATTCTGTTGAAAAAATCATGAAATAAGTAAAGATAATTGTGTGGTATAGTGCCATAATGTTTAGTAAAGACAAACGGCGGTATAACCACACACAGGCACTGCCCCCGCTTTGACTTGTAAGGAATTTTTCATGAAACATAAAGGTAACCCTTATTTCGGTTACCGGTATGATACCGGTTAAATTCTAGGAATCCAATAAAATTGGCGGATACCGGTTACCATTAAAAATACCGGTATTATTTTTTTCGGTTGATACCAAAAAATACCGGTATTTTCGATACCGGTTTCGGTCCCTGGGCAGCCGCGTCTGGGGCCCTACTATATTCACCGAACGAACGAACGAACGAACGAAGGACCCTACTATATTCAACGAAACGAAGTTCGAAACTTCGGACAAACGAAGTTTTTTATACGATACGAATGTATATATATAACATACACCGTAACTATAAGTCTATGGTTACGACCATAAATCAATAACGACCATAAGTTTTATGTAGGTACATTCGTATCGTATGTAGGGCCCTACTATATAAATCCGAAACGAAGTTCGAAACTTCGGACGATCGAAGTTTATATACGATACGAATGTATCTACTTTGTAAAAGTTCGAATTTGTATAACGTACAACGTAACCATAAGTTTATGGTTACGACCATAAGTAAATAACGACCATAAGTATATGTAGGTGCATTCGTATCGTATTTAAACTTCGATCATCCGAAGTTTCGAACTTCGTTTCGTTGAATATAGTAGGGCCCATAAACTTTGATCATCCGAAGTTTCGAATTTCGTTTCGTTGAATATAGTAGGGTCCTTCGTTCGTTCGTTCGTTCGTTCGATGAATATAGTAGGGCCCCTGGTCCGTTTACCAACAGGCCACCACGCACTTCTGTTGCGTAAACGTTAACGTGGACGTCCCCACGATTCTATTTTAGTTTTATCAATGCATATGTTTTAAATTTGTATATTTCAAGAATGACATCTTTTGTCATAGGTGTTTATAGTCCCACAAACTTAGCTGATCCGGTGAGAGAGTCGCTGTAGGTAATCGAATTTGGTGTTGCCATTAAAAATAGATATAGCAATAAAGTGGGTAAAGTAAGATTTTTCAATCCGATCAAGTGTCGGGAAAATGAGTGGATCAGTTTCATCTGCATGTTTTTTTCCTTCACAAGATATCTAACAAATCGCTCCCCCTTAAAGAAGTCAAAATCCTTAAACAAGTGTACCTGTATCAGCCCATACAAGTCCCACTGCAGGGTACGGGCCTCCTCTGCAATCGAGAGTACGATTGAGGGTAGTTAGGCCATATCACAGGCCATATAGTCCGCCGGGCTGGCCTAATGCGGGTTGGTGGACTTACACAGGTACCATAGAAATTCTTATAAATCGCTTTGGTATGCATACGATGTTTTCCTTCACCGTATTTAGTGTGTGTTTATTGACTATCAATACACGCATGACTCCGAAAAGTCAGAGGGGTGCCCTGAGATTCGAACCCGCGGCCACCGTGAAATGTGGTTGTGGTCATTGGTGGTCCATTTACCAACAGGCCACCACGCACGTAACGATAAATTTTAGTTTATGATATGACCTTACATCTACTGTACTAGTACGTACAAAGTTCTGTTTTCGTGGAATTTATTTTGAAAAGCTGACAACACAAACTTGTGGCGGCAGCTACGCGATGATACAATTTTTCGAAGGGTATTATTGGTATCTGAAGCCGCTTTTCTTCCTACCTGAAGTTTAACATTCCTAGCATCACTTTTTAAAGTTTTCTGCAATTTTCACTAGTTTTAAATAATGCAGGAAAAATAAAGACATTGATTAAACAAATAATGGCCGATATGTCAGCGACTGGCAGATAGATTGACAATTCCAAATGACGTATTTGTTTCCACTTTTGGCCACCGGGCCAGATAGGTAACTTTGTGGCTCTATACATAAATGTATATTGAATTTTTAGGAATTTATGTGACCATAGATATTTCCGGAAAGTGAGTAGGTTACGAGTTACTTTATTTTGAAAATATAACAATGAATACATATTGGTACCCATGACTGTATCCATGAAATTATTTTTCAGCTTTTAGTAAATTTATCTGCAATATAAAACCGTTTAACTTAATTTTTTATTTTTACTTCTTTTTTTAAGTTTTTAGTTTTTATTTCTCATTCTATTCAATTCGTTGAGTGCCTCATTATTGCAAGGTTTCTTGCCTGTTAGTTTATTGCAGTCAAACTCTTCAATACGCAATCCCTCCAAAGATCTCACTCTACTAATGCAACGTAGGCTTGGCCTTCCTCAAATAGTTTAGCGCCTAAGTATACGACGGCGTGATCCACAGCAGGGATGTTGCGAATGTTCGCATCCGCATCCGCAAATGCGGAACTTCCGCATAAATTTGGACATCTGCATCCGCATCCGCATTCGCAATAATCGATGCGGATATTTATGCGGATGCGGATGTAATACAAAATGAGACAAGACAGAAATTTGGCGGTGCCGCCGAATGGCGCGTGCCGTTCGGACGTGACATTGACCAATGGGAGTGAAATAAATAGTGACATGATCCGACGCGTTTGTTGTTGCTATGATGTTAGATTCTTCTAGTGAAAATAAGAGTCGAGAAATACCAGAAAATGGTAGCATTGAAGCTGTACTCCAAAAATAATTTCTTACTTACCCCAATAAAAAAAGAGTCTATGTGGATGAAAATCCTCTTAAGTGGTGTTTATCGAGAGGAATTTAAAGCTATTATTGCCGATAGTACAAAGATTTTTATGTACTCCACTAAGAAGTAATCCTAGCGAACAATTATTTGCAGCGTGGGTTTAATTTACGAACCTCTTCCTAACCGCCTTGCTATCAGAAAAGGCGGCGCGGCCTTATACTTAATAAATGAAACGGTGTTCTTTTGCGAGCTCTTGGGGCTACTCAAAACGAAGGTAATGCATTTAATTATATATCAATAGACAAGATGGCTAGAACCTTGCACAAGCATGGGATCGAATTCTACACTTAATTATATCGGAACCAAAAAGACTAACTGCCCGACATCAAGACACAGTGAGCTTCTTCTGCGTAGAATGAAATGCAAAAACAGATTAATGTTTTATGTTATAGAGCCACAAAGTTACCTGGCCCGGTGGCGAAAAGTGGAAACACGATGTCATTTGCAATTGTCAATCTACTTGCCAGTCGCTGACATATCGGCCATTGGTTGTTTACTCAATGTTTTTATTTTTCCTAAATTATTTAAAACTAGTGAAAATTGCCGAAAGCTTTAAAAAGTAATGCTAGGATTGTTTAACTTCAGGTATTCAATTTTATGAAAGAAGAAATGCGTCTTCAGATGCCAATAATACCCTTCGAAAAATTGTATCGTTGCGTAGCTGCCGTCACAGGTTAATGTTGTCAGCTTTTCAAAATAAATTCCGCAAAAACAGAACTTTGTACGTACTAGTACAATAGATGTAAGTTCATATCATAAACTAAAATTTATCGTTACGTGCGTGGTGGCCTGTTGGTAAATGGATCACCAATGACCACAACCACATTTCACGGTGGCCGCGGGTTCGAATCTCAGGGCACCCCTCTGACTTTTCGGAGTCATGCGTGTATTGATAGTCAATAAACACACACTACTACTAACGGTGAAGGAAAACATCGTGAGGAAACCTGCATACCAAATCGATTTATAAGAATTTCTATGGTATGTAAGTCCGCCAACACGCACTAGGCCAGCGTGGTGGACTATATGGCCTAACCACTCTCAATCGTACTCTCGATTGTAGAGGAGGCCCGTGCCCTGCAGTGGGACGTATATGGGCTGATACAGAAAGGGAAAAAACATGCATATGAAACTGGGCCACTCATTGATGATCGGATTGAAAAATCTTACTTTACCCACTTTATTGCTATATCTATTTTTAATGGCAACACCAAATTCGATTACAGCGACTCTCTCACCGGGTCAGATAACTTTGTGCCTCTATAACTTTTTATAGAGTCACAAAGTTATCTGGCCCGGTACAAAAATGGAAATAAATACGTCATTTGGAATTGTCAATCTAGCTGCCAGTCGCTGACATATCGGCCATTAGTTGTTTACTCAATGTATTTATTTTTCCTGCATTATTTAAAACGAGTGAAAATTGCCGAAAACTTTAAAAAGTGATGCTAGGAATGTTAAACTTCAGGTATTAAATTTTACGTAGGAAGAAAAGCGGCTTCAGATACCAATAATACCCTTCGAAAAATTGTATCATCGCGTAGCTGCCGCCACAAGTTTGTGTTGTCAGCTTTTCAAAATAAATTCCACGAAAACAGAACTTTGTACGTACTAGTACAATAGATGTAAGTTCATATCATAAACTAAAATTTATTGTTACGTGCGTGGTGGCCTTGGTAAATGGACCACCAATGACCACAACCACATTTCACGGTGGCCGTGGGTTCGAATCTCAGTGCACCCCTCTGACTTTTCGGAGTCATGCGTGTATTGATAGTCAATAAATACACACTAAAACGGTGAAGGAAAACATTGTGAGGAAACCTGCATACCATAGCGATTTATAAGAATTTCTATGGTACCTGTGTAAGTCCACCAACCCGCATTAGGCCAGCGCGGCGGACTATATGGCCTGTGATATGGCCTAACTACCCTCAATCGTACTCTCGATTGCAGAGGAGGCCCGTACCCTACAGTGGGGACGTGTATGGGCTGATACAGATACACTTTTTTAAGGGTTTTGACTTCTTTAAGGGGGAGCGATTGGTTAGAAATCTTGTGAAGGAAAAAAACATGCAGATGAAACTGGTCCACTCATTTTCCCGACACTATTGATCGGATTGAAAAATCTTACTTTACCCACTTTATTGTTATATCTAACACCAAATTCGACTACAGCGACTCTCTCACCGAGTCAGATAACTTTGTGGCTCTATAATTTAATTAAATTTTTAACTTAATAATTATAAATTACGGGTAATTAAATTCTGCCCCGTGGTGACCATGAATCCTTTAAAGTAATCGAAACATCGGGAAGTTAAAAAATATAAAAAAATAACACAGATAAATCGATAAATATTAGTAAGCGATAAAATCCGTAAAATATAATTGTTTAATTTCAATATTCATTCCTATACTATACTAGCGGTCGGGCCCGGCTCCGCCCAGGTGCATACGCGTTTTAAAATGGCGGTCAAAATGTTTAATTCTGACTATCAGTTTGAATATCGACCAATCGGACCATGAAAAACGAACAAAATTTCTTCGTATTTGCTAGAAATATCAATATTGCTTTCCTCCTATAGGTCAAAGCGTGATGATATATAGCCTATAGCCTTCCTCGATAAATGGACTACCCAACACTGAAAGAATAATTCAAATCGGACCAGTAGTTCCAGAGATTAGCGCGTTCAAACAAACAAACAAACAAACTCTGCAGCTTTATAATAATAGTATATAGATTTATATAATATCTTAAACATCCGCATCCGCATCCGCATCCGCGGATGTGAGCCTTTGAAAATCCGCATCCGCATCCGCATCCGCGGATGTGAAAAAATCGACATCCGCAACATCCCTAATCCACAGTGCTGCCCTGCATTTTATGCACCGTGGAAGCCCATGACATGTTATTATTTTTTGTAGAATTTGTTGTTACCATTTTGTTCCCACGAGTACTGGACATTTTTACGGTCGACCCCCCCAGAGGTCCAATAGAGGGGCAAGGCTATGTACAATAAGATGTGCCTGAATCTTGAGGGGAAAACGCTAACGACATATCATTTTTATCCACCCTAATGCCATACAGTTCTCGGCGCGCTTTTACCTTTTACCTTAACTTGGGTGGTGTACCCCTAGCGACGTATCATTTTTAGCCACCCTAACGCCACACAGTCCTCGACAGGATACCAGATCTTGACTTGGGTGGGAGATTCATATTGTAATTTTGTATAGTATACTGTATTGTACTTACCAAGCCCTTTATTTTGATACCCATATTGATGGGATTGAAAAATACATTATCAGCCATTTTGTAGCAGTGGCCATCTTTGATATTGATTTTGTATAATGCATTGACAAACTAAGTTGTCCGCCATCTTGTAGCGGCGGCCATCTTGGATTCACAATAATATTGAAATATGGATAGTTGTATTGTCACCAGAATCAAAGGCGCATACCAAATTTCAGATCAATCGGTTAACAGGAAGAGGGTTAAATTTCAATTACTAAATTTGACCCAAACAAACAAACGGGGTGAGCTAAATAAAACCGTTTAAAAATGACCTAAGTATACTGTCTCAGGTCTAGGTACTAAATACTAATTTCATTCGAATTAAATGTAGCCCATTGAAAAATTACATTTAGGGTTGCGTTTTTAGAGGCCGCAATTTTATATTTAAGATGTGTAAGTGGTTTTAGCTTATGTTCAAGTTTCTGGGGTCGTCACCCTTGTCCCCCGGTCCGGCCGCCGTCATGGAAAAAGCGGTTCAAAGGGTTTTCGTGCTGTGTCTTGTGAACTAGTAAACAGACAGAAAAAAGTGCGACATGATTTGTAGCCACAGATCACTTCCAATAGATACCGCATTACGATAGTTTTGTTTTGAACCGAAAACGCCAACGAAGGGAACTGCGCGGGGAGTGGGCGGGTTGCAACGCGGTCACGTGGACTTCACTGGAGAGATGAGGCATAAGTCGATAAATAAAAAAATGTATCGATAGTTCGATTTGCCAGTAAGTTCATGTGTTATGATCGCTTCTATAACTTAATTACCAACTTGTTAAATGTTTGATAATATTTTTTCACCAGCCTGTAGTGCGATTCACGTAACTTTTTGACGCGCCGATCAAGTTGCGATGCGGTTACAATTAAGTTTACGCTTTGGTAATAAATGGTATTCGTTTAGCTGCGCGTGAACTGCGCGTGAGCTGCGCGTCAACTGTACGTCAGACGTATGAAATTTGTTTGACATTGACATATACGCGCAGCAGTAGAATACGCTAAAACGTTTGCGTGACGCGAACTTGACGCGAGCGTATTACGAGAATACGAAAAGGGCTGTTTTGATCGAAACTTAACCGCAACTGCACTGCAGCTGAACTTATTTCATTACGTGAATCGCACTACAGATCTGATAAATTATACCAACCGGCAACCGCTACCTACGAATAAAATAGGATTAAGATTTATACTTTAGTATGTAACGGTTTTATTTCTATTATTCACCGTGTATTTTTGTATACCATAATGGCGAAATACCCAAATTAAGTGTTGATATAAATATGAAATATCAGATAAAAATATGAAATAGTAAATAACTAAACCTCACGCCCTAAAGGGCTACAATAACTTATTCCGTTTCTTGAATTCTGACGGCGGCTGAGTAAATGTAATATCGACAAGTGACGATGAAACCCACTTGACGAACTATAAATGTTTTTGAGACGATATATACAACGTATGTTAAAATTAGTGCAATAGCTTGTGCTACTGATTCTCAATGAACTTAGTATACTAAAACTTATGATAAATACCCTTCCATTATATTTGAAAACGTATATAACTAGAGGGAAAAAAGGAAATTTAATTACGCCAAAGATAAATAAAAAAATATTGTAAAAGTACCTTGTTAACAAATTTAACTATTTCAAATTACATAAAATAACGTAATTATGGTAATTTGCAATTTTTATTTAAATCAATATATATTTTGTAACATTGTCATTTAATAAAATTAATTTACATTATTGTTATACAATATCGATATTCCTGGGAATTATATTATAAACATGCGTCAAACACTAGAAGAACGCGTGATTTCGCCAAAAAAAGATGGCTTATTACGGTTATTGCTATGCGAAAAAGAGACGGCTGATTCTCCATCCAAACTCGACTGTTTGACATTGATACATTAACCAGTATAAATTGAGCTCGCTCGGGACCAAATTAATTTAAAGAATATTAGTTATCGATGAAAACTTATTGCGTTTTTTTAGATACTTTATTTTTTTGAGTTTTTTGCACACCATTATATTGAACAAATCATTTTTAACTGTAATATTATGTTCCCAAAATGTAATTTTCGCTAACGTGTGACGACACGTACGGGTCCACTACTTGGACGACACTGATGAAGCGACATTTGGCATCGGTTTATATCTATCTGATAACTTATATGTGTTGGGCGCAACCGCTGCCTTGCATTAGGTATCTATTGGGAGTGATCTGTGTTTGTAGCATATTTAGTAGTCTACAACATTTTTCTATTACTTTTCATCGTAAAATGGAAAATAAAAAGTTATGATATACCTAAATAAAAATAACTGATATGTTATTGTACTGATATGTTGGAGTACAATTGCTTGCTACAATAGTTGTGATCTTAGCTAACCTAGCCAACCAAGGAATTAACGCTTTAACTGGAATGGTCACGAGCACTTCAAAAGCGTTCCCAACAGTATAGCTTCTAGAAGGTAGTCTTGTCCCTTTCTAATAGTGTATCCATACTAATGTATACAATGAGTCATTTCTAATATGTGGTATCAAATAACTAATAAATAACTAAAAACTAAAAAAATATTTATAATGAGTTTAAGATTCGAAAGAAAATAGAGTAAAATACATACATTTTATTGTTACAAAGCGTGGGGTGTTTACAACAATTACTTATCATACAGCACCCCACGCTTTATAGCACGAAAATGTATGTATTTACTCCATTTTCTTTCGAATCTTAAACTCATTATCAATTAATTTTTTAGTTTTTAGTTGGATCTTTTATAAGCGTGTTTTTTTAGTTTTTCAAACTATAATTTAATTGCTTGCACTAAAAACATTATCTACGGCTGTCTTATCAAAGAAAGACAGCTGCGCGCAAATTATAGAGCCACAAACTTATCTGGCCCGGTGGCCAAAAGTGGAAACAACGACGTCATTTGGAATTGACAATTTACCTGCCACTCACTGACATAACCGCCATTGGTTGTTTACTCAATGTATTTATTTTTCCTGCATTATTAAAAATTAGTGAAAAATGCCGAAAACTTTAAAAAGTGACGCTAGGAAAGTTAGACTCCAGGTATTAAATTTTACGAAGGAAGAAAAGCGTCTTCAGACACTAAAAATACTCTTCGAAAAATTGTATCAACGCGTAGCTGGCGCCAAAGGCTTGTGTTGTCAGCTTTTCAAAATAAATTCCACGTAAACAGAATTTTGAACGTACTAGTACAATAGGTGTAAGTACATATCATAAAGTAAAATTTATCGTTACGTGCGTGGTGGCCTGTTGGTAAATGGATCTGACGCGGCTGCCAACATGTTCACGGTAGTCGCGGGCTCGAATCCCAGGGAACAAATCTGACTTTTCGGATTTATGTGTGTATTGATAGTCAATAAACACGCACTAAAACGGTGGAGGAAAACATAGTGACGAAACCAGCACACCATAGCGATTTATAAGAATATCTATGTTTGTAAGTCCACCAACCCGCATTAGGCCAGCATGGTGGACTATATGGCCTGTGATAAGAGCTCCTTAATTGCCTACGTGATCAATAAATACATTTCATTTCATTTCATATGGCCTAACTACCCTCAATCGTACACTCGACTGGTCCACTCATTTTCCCGACACTATTGATTAGATTGAAAAATTTTACTTCACCCACTTTATTGCAATATCTATTTTTAATGGCAACACTAAATTCGACAACAGCGACTCTCCCACCGGGTCAGATAAGTTTGTGGGACTATACCATTATTTACCACCACAACTTATTAAAAAAAAACTTGATTATTAACGTTGAGCATGTTTGATATTTTGGAATGGTTAGGGAATAATTTTGCACCAATTGCTTTATCAGTATAAAAGTACTATCATTTATGTGGTAGAATACAATATTCATTTATTGCGCTATCGTACACAAACATGACAATTTATATTACATTAAAAATTTAACACTTTAAAACTATTACAATTATTTTACATTAAAAAGTTTATCTCTCCGAAAAATCAACTTTCATCCATAATTTCAACGACTTTTTCACCATCATCATTACCAGAACTATCATCGCCAATCTCTAAAACTGATACGATAGGTTTATGGTAGCTGAAGTAAGAAACGAACAGTTTTGATTCGAACCTATTTAAATGTCTAATAAAGACCGCATCAATAGTAGTTTTGTATTTCGTTGTGCTAAGATTGCGATCATTCGACATAGTTAAACCAAATTCATTATTTAAAAATTCAATTAATAGTTAATTTTTATCGTCTGCGAAGTTTATGTTGAAATCTCCACTCAAAATCATTGGCAATTCATCAAAGCTTTATAAACTGACAGCTAACTGACAGCTGTCTACTCTCCATCCGTCTTACGCTTTTCGTCTTACGATCAGGTCACGTGTCCTGACGCGAGTTTAAGATTTTATACCCATTACAGAAAAAGTGCTCAACGACGCTAAAGAAGTTTTCACTTCAAAAAAATTTTACTTTTCTGGATAAGAGAATGTCATAATATACTTTTTAAATTATTGCGTTGTCATCGGTCCTGGATAAGTATGCAAAGTTTTATTTAAATGTGATCGTTCTAGGTAGGGCAAAATCGAGCTCAAAGGAGTCGGTCACATACATACATACATACATACATACAAATATATAGGTGAAGCTAATAAAAGCGTGTTAAAATAAGTAGGGCAAAATCGAGCTCAAAGGAGTCGGTTATATACATACATACATACATACAAACATACAGGTGAAGCTAATAAAAGCGTGATAAAAAAATGTATCTATTAAAAAGTAAGATTTCTAAATTATATTCATCTGAGGTGCTTCAGTGACTCCCAGAAAACTCACTGTGTACCTATAACAAATAAACTACAAAAACGCTACTAAAGACTACTTACTTACTAAAGACTACTTACTTATACGAAATCTGGAGCGTGTCAATGTAAGCTGTTAACTATGTCATTGTTGTGAATATACAATAGGCACGGACGTCAACAGAAAAGGGAGATGATGGCAATTGGCAGCAAATAGTCGCATTCCACCCGAATTTCGACCTATTGCGATGAAAGAATTTTCTTAGTTCCAAATAACCTTGCTCGTGATACCATCGATTAAACAAGAAAGAAGGGCGTTAACCCTAAACATTCATGAGCAGCAAAAAGTCTATCTTTGTGTGTCTGTTTTTCTGTCACGTTATAGTGAAAACCATGGTGAAAATGCTGTTGCATAGATGTTTCGTAAAATGCCATTAGCTATTGGTCAAAGGATTTAATACCTAATATTACTTTGTGGTATATATGGCACAAATGAAAAAGTGCGTCAAATAAAAAAATACTTGTTCATTATGCAAACACTGTGTGCAGATCTAATTAATGTTATTTAATACCTATTATGTTTTTTATTGTTGATTAGCTAATTTATTTTTAGCTTTGTATATATTACTTTATTAATTTAATAACATAATTCAATTTAAAAGTGATAATATGAAACATTAACATTTAACATTAATAAACAAGTAGATAGCTGTGTTGGTACACAATAAACATAACTAAGTAAAAATAACCATAACTAAGTAAAAATTACCAGGTAGGTACTTTTACTATAATTATTCCTAAGGTTCCTAACCTAACATAATACAATATTAAACAAAATCTTATTTCATGACTAAATTCTACAATAACACGAAAATGTATGAACTTGGAAAACATGCAATTGTCATAAAGATCTTTTAATATAGAGTAATATATTTTTTTAGGATGATTTACGTAACTACTCTAAAATATTGTACACGGGTTGAAAAGGCAACGATAATGCTGCATTAGCTATTATGTATGTAAGCTCTTACTGAAAGTCAATAGTGTAGTAAAATAGATGTGTCCGTTATTTACCTGAAATTCTGAGCTTAGCAGTAGCGTGGAAGTCGTAAGATATTATGGCGTTGGTCGACCTAAGTGTTGTTATGACAACTATCACGTTTAAATTACCCGTACAATATATTGAGCGTCTATACTGGCGGCCGAGCGCAACGGGCGGAGACTCGGTAATGCCGCCCGCCCTGCGTGCGTCGCGTCGCGCCGCGCCGACCCGCAACGCCCGCCGCGCCGTTCTAGCTGCGCGTTTACGTATTCAAAATCCGTCATAACTAATTCGAGATGTTAATAAGGATGGTAAACATTTTCATGTAAGTATTGTTTTTATAGCATTACCTTGTGTTCCGAACAGCAGACAAGCAGCAGCCTGTAATCTCAAAAACTAGAATTGTATGAATTTCACTTTACTATAAACATGATTTAGCCCAATAATTATTGGGGGTAAATTATGACACATTACACAAATATAAGCGACGAGGACAAGTAAGTTTAATAATATTTTCGAAATTATTGAGGTAACTGGTAATCTATTTGTTTTTTAATCGAATCAGCGTTGTACATTCATTCATTGGACTAAATAGCTAATATCCCATCAAAAATATCTTGTAAAAAAATACCAAGTCTCGCAGCTCAGTTTTTCTACCGCAAAAAGTTGTGAGATCTATATAATACCAAGTCGGTCAATTTATTTAGTCCTTGCTTAAGGGACCTTCTGTATAAAGTTATTACGTAAGTTATTATCATATCAATATTAAAAATCCTTTACGTTTTAAATAAATAGGTCGACTTGGCCATCGCATGAAAACAATGTATGGTACAATTTATATAAGAAAGATGCGCAACTCCGCTTTATTTATTTTTCGACTTGATTTCGCCCTCAGAGGGCGCGCTAGGCAAACGCGCAAATTTAATTTTTTTATGTCAATATTTCAAAATTTGTATCTTCCATAGCCTCCTCTAATTAAATTGGCAGAAGTTTATAATATAAATATACAAAACATATAATCTTGGTTTATTGGCACACTACCGCCATTTAACAATTCCATATAAACTACTTACACGATAATTTCTCGTTCTCACCAAAGCATGGCGCTAGAGACGAAATAATCGTTTTCAATCACGTTTTTCATGTACGAAGTCGCACCCCTATGTTGTCATAATGTAAATGCAAAGAATGAAAGAACCAAAAGGAAAAAAATACACAATTTTTTTCAATGTCTACACATACAGCTAGTGCTCATTCATTCTCAGGTTACCTCCAATCTTTCCGTCTTATCATGAGAAGATTAACGGCCGTTATCGCATCGGTCACCAGTATTTGTAAGCAAAATAATACCTCAATGATTATAGTCAAATTATTTCCAGTTCTAATGTTTTCAGAAAGAAACAGTTAATTATTGGTTAAAATCCATCGCCTAAAGTAATTTGACAGAATGAGACTGGACTGGATTGAATCTAACAGGACGGAACGGGAGCAGTAGTATAAAAACAGTCATGTTGAGTTTATCTATAAAACACTACGTAAAATAACATGCTTGTGATGTGGACGGAGACGCAAAAAAAAAAAACTATCTGCACCCGGAGGTAACTAGGCCGGGCCGCTACTAAAGTCATAAATAATATTTTATCATAGACCGCATTGGACCGCATGGTTATTTATAATATGCTAAGAATAATGCCATCTAATAATATAATTCTAAACAAGAACGAACATGAATATGATCTGAGCACTACGACACCAATTGATTTAAAAGAAATCCGCCAGATGGCGTAATTTACAAGCAGTGTAGCTTTACAAAAAGTTTGCGTTTAAATGCATAGGTGGTACCATAGATAATACACTATATAGGCAAAGTGGTACGTATCAGATTTACGGAAAATAAAAACACATGGAAAGCTGATTGAAAAACATATTTTATAGCATTCTTTAATATATGTATATTATATAATATGTATAATATTATAGATTTGAATGATTCCTGAATATATTTGTGAACTGTTTCGTTACTGTAATAATTTCTATAATTCCAATTGCATATATGTATGCATGCAGGTCTTATAATCATCATTAGTTAGATGAATACAGTCAATAAATTCGTATATCAGCCACTAAATGTGATGTATAGCTTCGAGAAATAAGGAGATGTAAGCCATTTACATTTTAAAACGTTCGAGAAAGGTATCTGAGAGAGCTTAGAGCGACTTTACACTTGATTTATAGGCACAGGTAACTGCTAAAAAATTCAAATTTCGCACCGCATACTGTAGTTCTAATTTAAGTCGCCACAGGCACTTGTTCAACTTTGCACCAGACCGCAATAACTGCCTCCACGCGTCCTGCTGCATTAAAACTTGTGTAATTAGTCAGTTTCATTACAAATTTCAGGAACAAATTTAAATTGCAAATTTTAAATAAGAATACACCGTTGAGGGTTTTTCAGATAATTGGTATCGCTTTAATTCCGATTAATTCTAAGTCCTAAAAAGGACTTAAAATAGTAGAGATTCTTTGGTTCTTATGTATCACATTATGAATTCATTCAATAACTAATTTGTAAAAGGTTCGAAAACTTAGATTTCATGACTATACACTTCGATCAAATATACACTAGATACAACATGAGGGCTTAGAAAATGGCACCAAAAAAGAGTGCTTTAAGCACTCTTTTGCCTTCAGTCACGCACCGACCGTTGCTTCTATAACGTCGCAGAACTTTAGACAATATTATGTGAAAAACTACTTTAAGCTCCGGGAATAAGGTGGAATTTGTGTTAATATATTTGGAATATGTGATCTTTTTGTTTACTTTTTTTCATGTCATGCATCGGTGCCACTTTTTAACAGAACTTTTACAGGGAACTGTGTATCTAGTGTATATTTGATCGAAGACTATACATAAAAATTAGCATCTACGTTTGTAAAATGATGGGGCAGAGTAGAAACCACAGACTACATAGACAGAGTAGAAACGTACCTATATACAATGAAGTATGCAATGGTTAGAGCTTGAAAAAGTAAAAAATAGCTACAAGTTTATTTTAAATGTCATGATATAACTATTAGCTTGTAATATTATGATTTCACGAATGTACGTAAAACTAATGCTCTAACTCTACAAGGGCTAATTCTTTAAACTTTATGGATTAGTCTACAAGCATGGCTTCGTCATATCTCGACCGTGGCCAGTGGCCACTCGTGTGTTTTTAATAAATAAAATTAATAAATACACACAACAATCACATACATAGTCTTGACTCCACACGAAGATCAAGTTTTGTGTCGTGGGTACCATAAACTGCGAGTGACTTGTCGGTCTCACAAACACCCAGATCCGAAATAAATACCTGTGGACCACACAAATATTTATTAGCTTATATATATTTTTTACCGGGCACATCTGTGACTTTTCAGAGTCGTGTGTGTATGTTTATTCACCATGAACTATAACGACGAAGAAGAACATGGTGAGGAAACTTGCATACCATGACGATATCTAAGCATTTCTATGGTACGTAAAGTCCGCCAACCCGTACTAGGCCAGCGTGGTGGACTATACAACTTACTTCTCTCAATCATATTCTCGATTGTTGAGGAGGCTCGTGTCCTGCAGTGGGAGGTATATGGGCTGATAATCTATATAATATTTTATGCTAAAATGGTATACTGTTCTTATTAGTAAATACTTTCAAGGTTGACGGTTAATTGCATGGATTTGTGAGCGTTATTCACATTGGGGCTTAACGACAGACCTGTAATTTATTATATAGTTAAGGTTTAAAACAGTCAGATTGTGGTTGTGTTTGTAATTTATGTGCGGTGTTGCTAACATCTGCCGACTACATATTCAAGCTTGTAACGCGAACTTAGTTCAAGACAAGCCTTTATACCAAACCGTCATGTTTATTAGCTTGAAGCGGTCTTCCCAACACTTCAGAATAATTTAACCGAGGGCTTCTGACCAATGTTTAATTTGTTTGCGTATGTCTAATAGTACAGTATTTATGTTTTGTTAGTGATATTATATTCGTATTCGCCCATCCCACCCTATATGATACTAGAAAACCTTACTTAGTGACCCGCACAGGAATGTTGCATTTTGGGTTTAGCATTCATGTATGTTAATGTTATATACAGAATTGTTTATATTAGTTATAAATATTAATGATTAATAGCCCCATTAGGCAATTCATCAAGAAAACCTTATCCTTTTAAAAGCCTAGAATCTGCAAAATTTAAGAAATAAGAGTACGAGGTTTTTCTTAAAAGGTAGGCTATAATTTCTCTTGATCTTCCCTCTTTATGCTTATGAGTTAGGATTACAGCTTGTAAACTTAAGTTAATAACTTGCGCTAATATGACCTGATGGGTATTCCCAACAGGTGTCTGAGGTGCAGCAGAACCATGCTGTTCATATATTTAATTAAGTTGCTAAGTTATTTGCATTGTTCATAACATCGGCTGCAATATCACAGTTTAATAAATAATTTTCATTGTAAAAAGGCGTTCTGGTTTGATAAATAATTTGTTATTACTTATTAATATGTTATGGGTGTATTTATTTAAGAATAATAAGTAAGTTGGTTTTAGTGTAGATGTGTTTATAGCAACAGCCATAGAATTTACAAAAAATACAAACGATACGATAGACACTCGTATATTTTCATACTCTTGATGTTTTATTATTGTAGACCTCTAAAAAGTAAAGATTTTTACACCGCGGCGGCTCTGAGGTTGTATAAGTAAATATTTTATGAAGTCAAGGTGAATAGTTTCGCACAGATATTCTCTTTATATTTATTTCCAACAATTTCTTGTTTCGTATACCTCGTGGAAGATTTATCGCGACGTTGGACAAGGTAAGATATTTCTATAATCAAATTAGGGCGATGCCGCCCTCTGGCGTTTTTGCACGCGAATGGTGAATTTTGTTTTTGTTGTATTCTCTAGTGGTTTTAGTAAATTGTAGCCTCGTCTAATAGAAAAGTAGTGTTTGCTGTGATATTTTACTACAAGTATGTAGAATGGAGTTTGTTTATTTGGAGGTTACCAATGTTTAATTCATTTCAAAGAATGGTTGGGTCATAAAAGCCGAAAAATTTATTATTATTTATTTGAATTACTGTTATACGGGGTAAATCGAAACTCAGGGACATACAGGAATATACTCGATCCCTTGTTTAAAAACCAATTTGATTGGCTTTTATTATACTTAAAGATAAATAATGATCTATTATCTATCTAATTATAAAAGTTCCATTTGACATATCTCAAAATTGTGAAATAGGGATGATGTCAAATAAATCGGTTAGTACAATATCCGATTATTAACGAGATATCGATACTATTTGTTTGTATTTCTTAATCGATTACAGTTTATATTTTTAGTTTACATTATTTCGTTTTTTTTATGTACATCTTTATCCTAATGAGACATCCACAATTGCATAAGTCACTTTAGTATTAAGGAACAAAAGCAATGATTTATTTATTACTAGCGGCCCGGCCCACTGAGTCGAAATGGCAATTTTTTGTGACACGATTTTTTTCGAATTTATTTTGACGCCAACGGTTCGATATTATCATTCCTTACAATATTTATTCTTTGTACATTTTTGTTTAACCCTATAATTTTGGCTAAAAAAATATTTTAGATTTTTGATGTATGGAACGCACTATAAAACCCTAAATTTCTACGAAATCCTGCTAGATCCTGCGTTGAAATCTTGTTTTTCTGAATCTTGGTCTGTTCTACTATATTTGTATACTTCGGACGTCTGTATCGACCTGCAATTTTTTCAGTTATGCAGTTCGAAAGAAAAGATAAAAATCAATATTTCCCAAAACTCTTTTTACGATTATCTTTAGTAAAGGACATGGCCAGTTTTTGTATGGCGCTGTGCCTAGTACTTCGAATCTCGTCTACATCAATTAGTTTTGCATTGTTGGGGTAAGGTTTGTTCCAAGATTAATACAGAAAAGTTACAAAGCCTAGGAAGTTCAGGGTTTTTAGATATTTAGAAAAACATATCTTATTTTCAGGTAAGGTTTTGTAGGTTATCTGTCAATTTATTGAATCGAATAAAAATACGTTTACATAAATACTTTATCATCGAATTTGGCATTTAAAGAAACTATTATTTTATAAGTTACACAAAATATACATCGAGACGTATTTTATTTGTGCCACAATGCCCTGAGATTCGAACCCGCGACCGCCGTGAACATGTGGGCAGCCGCGTCTCAGCAGTCCGTTTACCAACAGGCCACCACATACACAAAATTATTGTTAGATTATTAAATTGTTAAATTATTGCCTTTAATTAAAATTATTATTGCATTATTTACTGATGGTTGTTCGGTGATAGTATGCTTGTTATTAGCTGATAATTCAGTACTTTTTAAAATTAGAAAACAACTGGATTAAAATTGCTCGATTATTTCTATATTTTTACCGATTATGCGTATACAAATCCGTTTGCATAGTCTCAACTCTACACATGGAAGACCTAACGACGTGACTTTGTAATTACGTCTAGTAAAAAAGTATGTTGTTTAAAATGGTTGTTTTGCTTTATTTAAAGGATTTATATTTAAATTTAGTTATTATGGATTGTAAATCCTGTAATAAAATAAGAATAGCTTCATAATTCTATGGTTTTACGGAAAGTTTTATTGAAATTGTGTGAGTTACGTCTTCACAAAGTTATTTATGATAAAAGTATGAAATGTCAAATGAGATTTCTTGAATTAGAAATACAATAAGACTGTTTTTGTTCAAAAAGCAGCCATTAGATAATAATAATTTATTGTTTCATAAAAAATACATTCCTTATTTCCATTAGAAGTACAGTTCATTATGTAAAATAATAATAGATTTTAAGCGTACCGTGAATTTGGACTTTACAGTACGAATATTTTTTTTATTATCAAAATAATCAATAACATAAAGGGATAAAATAAATTTTATAATTTATAAACTGCAATAAAGCTCAGATGTTGATTTTTTCGAATGTTTTTCAAAGCAAAATTAACACTCTAAAGTTTTATTTAGTTGTAACTTACCAGGAGAATAGATTTTTTTCAAACGGCATAGTGGTATATAAATTTTGTTGGCGTTTAGACCAGGTCATTGATGACATTATAGTGTTATCATATTTTCATATATTCATTGTTTTGTCCCTCGTTACTAGGTATTCTCATTTGAAATTACGATATCGATTATAGTGGTCGTTTAGGTACAGCGTCCGTAATTGAGGTTGGTCTAATCCGAACCGAAGCCTATCCTATCCGCCTTACAACTCGGCAGAGTCATAAAATAAGCAGTTTTCCGATCCGACGCTTTATCTGTCCTTTCGTATTTCCAAAGCAATATTCGTTTAGTAAAATTGTTAGCTGCGATTGGTGTCAAAAAAGCATGATTGTTGTTATGATAATACACAAGGATTTAAATTTAATAAATACATTACTGATATTACACTGTGTAGAGCAAGCGAACAAATAACCAAATTTGTTGAACCTTGTTTATGATTGCTTGATTAATATAAGTGTATTGATTGATACATATCGCACTCCCGGTGCAGCAATGTCACTTTTGCAAAAATGCAACTTTTCAGGAAAAGCATTTGAAACTTTGACGTCGTATAAAAATATGATATTTCAAGACATAGACAAGATGAACAGCTTCTATCACAACATCAACTTTTAATTTACCGTTAAAAAAATTATGACGACGTAATATTCTAAAAAATATAAGATTATTTCTTTATACCTTCCAATCTTTGCAAATTTTGCATAAGTGACATTGTTGCACTGGGGGTGCGAAATATGTATTATTGTTTCAGATAATGATCAAAACTTATAGTGTTATCATGCTGTTGTCAGAATACTAGGAACAGTTTTTCTCTTTTCACATATTAATATATTGGATATGTGAATACTATTAGATTACGAGTATTAATGCTTATTGATTATATTAAGAAAACATACAAACAATGCGTTAATTATAGTAAAAAAAATCCTAACTTTTTGACATCATAATAACGACGTACTATCACGCCCCATAACCGTAGATGATGTATAATAATAAATAACCTACCTATATTTCTAGCAAAAATATAATGATTGAGTTCCCGGAAACAGAGTTAGATATTAAAAGTTTAATTAAATAAATCAGCACAATTTCGTCGTAATTTACTATGTAAAGCCGCAATGAGTATACGTGAGGTGGAGTTGGTAATTTAAGTCGGGACATAAATCAAAGGAGACTTTAGGAGGATCTCAAGACGTGTAGAGCACCTCTTCCAACGAGGCTATGCATGAAATGTAGCAAAATAATCTTCACCCACTTATATACTTTGCGTACTCACTTCTTCTCTCTATATGCGAGTAGGTACTTACTTTTGAGATATTATTAATTAACATTTAATATTGAAGTTAAAGAAACAATTGTTAATTTGTTTAATATATAAAATGATATTATTTTGTTACTATGACAGTAATTAATAATTGGCAAAGGTAACTGCTTGCTGGAATATATATTCGTACGTTTTTCCCAGAAGGGGCAGGCAGAGGGGCTACAAGGACACCCACGTATTACCTTGTGTGTTTCGTGATCCCTCATACGATTTGTTAGGGAGTGAGCCTATTGTATTGTGGGGCTCTAATTCCTAACTACGGGTTAAGAAGAGAAATAAGAAAAATAGCCAATATCACTTTGCTCGACACGGGATTCGAACCCGAAACCACAGCATTGTAATCGTATTGTAGTACAACTACGCCACCGAGACACCGAGGCATACATATTGTTATGTAAAACAATAGAGAATGAGTCTTATTTGTTGGTTTATTTGGGACATACGGGTAAATCTCCGGAGAGGTCGGTATCACTGATCCTTACAAAATTATTTGATCTCCAGTGAGCGGCAAAGTTTATTTACTTCCTTCTCAGTTTCATTTCATATTAATGTTTTTATTTTTATTTCGCGCTTGCAAGTAGATGTACGGTGTACATGTTTGAAGATCATTCTATTATCAAACGTAATTTGGGGCTAACCCATATGTAACCAGTAGGAATATTACTAAATAATGTGTAATGGCAGAAATAAGTTCTAAAATGTATTTAAAGTTCTCAATATTTTAGTGGTAGGCCGTAAAGATATAAAATAAGCTGGACCAGGGAAGAAAGTAACGCGAGACGAATATTACAAACAAATTAGTTAATAAAAATGTATCTACAATGAAAAGCTGTATGATGGACATGAATCATTTTGAACCGATCTATATGTACCCATGTTGCGCTCACAGCGCTGTTCCACCAGGATTTAGTGGCAGCAAGTCGATGCTGCGAAATTACTTCATTGTAACTTTTCGCCGTTTTTTTCAACTGCGTTTATTTTTTTCATAGTAGATTTAATTATGCGTCTCATGAATCAGTAAAATAACACAACTATTCTACTCTCCATAACGGTTTAAACAACAATTATTATCTAACAATTTAGAAAAAAATGGAATGTAGTGACAATAGTTACAACTTGTTATTTTTATCTCTTCATACAATTATGTTCTAGATATCACAAAGATTTCTTGTTTTATATGTCTAAATAATATTAGTTAGACTCAAGAAATAAAACAGAAAACCGGCAAAGAATGATACTACATACAAGCGCAAAGACCAAAAAAATTTTGTAAAGTGAAACTTTTATAAAATCTGTGTCATATGAAACGAAATAGCGACACGAAAGAGTTAACCTGAAAAGTTCTTACATATAACAAAGTATAAATTACCTATCTTTATCGTCATTTTGAACTTTTTTATAATCGATTCGATTAGTTTCAAAATCTTGATATTTGATTCAATAACAAATATAATATAGAATAATAATATAGGAAGTGCGTGGTGGCCTGTTGGTAAACGGACTAGACGCGACTGCCAACATGTTCACGGTGGTCGCGGGTTCGAATCCCAGGGCACACCTCTGACTTTTCGGAGTCATGTGTGTATTGATAGTCAATCACCACGCACTAAAACGGTGAAGGAAAACATCGTGAGGAAACCTGCATACCATAGCGATTTATAAAACTTCTATGGTATGTAAGTCTGCCAATCCGCACTAGGCCAACGTGGTGACTATATGGCCTAACCACTTTCAATCGTACTGTCAGTTGTAGAGGAGGCCCGTGCCCTGAAGTGGGACGTATATGGGCTGATATAGATACAGATACAGAACAAATATAATACAAAGAGAAGATGAAGAAACACTGTATAATTGGAACTTATATCACATCTAACTCTCTTGCATGTTAAATCCTGCATGCTACTTCTATAAACTTTCACTTCTGTGCCGTGTATGAATTGTACACACGCACACGCACACGCACACGCACACGCACACGCACACGCACACGCACACGCACACGCACACGCACACGCACACGCACACGCACACGCACTATAATAACATTTATAAAAATAACATTTATTATTTAACTATAATAACATTTATAAAATGAGACAGGATATAACTTAAATATCAATATATGCTAGTTTAGTTATTGAATTTCGTATATGATTTCAGAAGGTCGGAACATCGAGGAATGAAATGTCCGCAACAGAACCCGGCCTGGTGTGGCGCATTGCACGTACTCGTGCTTCTTCACAGAGCACTTCGCTTTAAATCCCTGTCACTTATCATAATATAATAATATATTGATTTTTTTAATGCATTCAACTTTGACATTCAATTTGCTAGAAATTCGCACAGTGTGTACGAATGTTGGTATCTGAAAATAGTATTTCGTATTTGATCAATCCAATACTTCTCAACTTTCTCTACTGCAGTTTTAAGTGTCGGAGTCATTTGAAAGAAGGAGTATAGACCACTTATAATCCATCGGAGGAAAAAAGCAATTATATTTGTATTAAAAGCAATAAATACCAGTTTTCTAAAAGCATCGTTAATAAAATACTTCTAACAAAAAGGGATTAATTGAACAATCAATAAAAAGGGTTTAAGCGATTGGTGCGTAATTTGTTTCTCCTGAATCATATGAGAGAAGAAATTGAGTTTTCCAAGCGAATATTTACTGTTTTGTCCTAAAAACACACAGACCCTCATCTAATCTTAATTTGTGGAGGATTTGATCCGAACGTTTAGGGTTGAGAGCTCGCAGGTCTGTTTAGTGCGGTCCGCGTATACCTCTCGAAACTCGGCGCCTGTGGATATGCAAATGTGTATACAATTATATACCACTCTCACTAATTATTATATAGAACAGATTGAAGCAAACACTTACAATCTGCCCCGTCCACATTATCTTTCTACCGTATGCCGTAGTCATTTTCATAATGTCTCACTTCTATATCTGTATTTATATGTCAGTCGTTGTGTATATTTTTATTGTCACAAACGTAGAGTAACTCTGAAATAACTTTTGTAGAACTCATCAGTGCATGCGGCAGGTCGTTTTCCACACAGGAAGTTAAAACTTGAGCTAAATTCTTTCAGTTTGTTATTGTTGTGAATAATTTGCGCGGCGTCGTCGGCAATGATGTTATTGAGCTGAAGATTGGGCGCTGGCAGGTGCGTCGTAAACTCGCCTTGGGGAAATTTCTACAAGCCGCCCCGAGAACACTCGCTGAGTACGCGAGTTTACATCCCCTGCTAGTACTTTACCTTTCCCAGTTCAGTTTTTTCAGTGTGCGCACTTTTGTGTAAACGAGTTGGGTTCTTGGAATGATGATAAATAAACTGTCTGCTCGGGGAAATGGGAAAATATTGTTCATTTGCTTACCTCTACAAGTTTGACGTTCGTTTTTTGGTGAAGATGGAGGTTTTATACTCTTTACTAAGTAATTTGAAATAAAATAAATACTAAAGTATATTATGTTTATTATAATATGTATATTCCTTAAATGTATGCGCTAAACGTTAGAGATAGCTGTGCATCAAGCACTATAAATCAATTCGATTTCATAAAAATATCGCTCTGAGATTTAGTAGATATGTCGGTACGGCCCACCGCATGCGTGGGAAATATGAAAATTGGAAAAACGCCCCGATGCCGCGTCAAATAAATTTAGAATTTGTACGTACGTGTACACCGCCCTCACTTTTTTATTTTATGCTTCATCTATTGTAAAAACTAATCACCGTCCGATATTCAAATGTATGTTCTGATAAAAATATGGAATATAAACAATTGATCATACGAGTACCTACAATCCTTACTTCAATTAAATTAATATAAAATTAAATTAATAATGGTGATGTTGACTGGACACAAAAACTATCTGCACATGGGCGAAGCTGGGCTGGACCGCTAGTAAATCTGTAAAACAAACTACTAGATTATATAAAACCCAACATTCACATACGTAGTCCTGACACCACACTAAGATCGAGTCTTGTGTCGTGGGTATCAGATCAGAACTACGAGAGACTTTTCGGTCTCGCAAACACCCAGACCCAAAATAAATATTTGTGGGCCGTAAAAACATTTATCTCAGTGCGGGGATCGAACCCGCATATGGAGATAACAATACTTGTCATAAGGAGTTCTTATAATTAATTTTACTCTCACCTAACTTTATTTTTTAAATCCACGCAGTTGGGATTTATATAGCAAAAACTATTAAATAAATAAAACATTGTATAATCCATGTGTAATATATAAAAATATATGTACGTATCATATTCACTGGTGAAAATGGCATAGAATTTTAGTGTATAACTAACTAGCCGATCGGGCGAACCAATGGCCCGCAAGTTTTTTAGCCGAGATTAAAATAAAAGCTTAACAAGGGATTTTGTTGTTACGATTGACCCAGTTCGAGTGTAACCGAGGCGGGCTTCGCAAGCCTCCGTGTTCTCCCATCACAGTTTAATGTGTTTCCATCCGTCCCTGATTCCCGCCTTCACCCTTCGAAAGCCAACTAATTACCTCTTTTTTGCGAAATGACCTTAATCCATTTTCTTAATAAATAATTTAAAGATTTGTTGCTTATTTATACATATTTTACAATGATAATAAGATACAAAATATTCCATCTCAGATATTTCTTTGGTTTTCGTGGATAGCTTATTGTATAGCGGAGACATAAAATACACTAAGACATCTTTAATATAGTTCAGTTTATTGTTTTATATTTGCACAAGTGTGTGTCTAAGAAAACGTGTATTTAAGAGAGCACACTAACACACGTTCCTCACAAAGGTAATTCAATCGTGAGTAAAAAGCACAAAACAATAGAAATAAGTAACAAAAACACTGTATTACTGGGGGTCCTAAAATATATGTACGTTTAAAAAAGGCGGTGAACTGTTGCTTTGTATTCAGTTGATGCTCCAAGCCAGTCTTGAACTTAGGACGAATTTTCCCGACTCGGGCTTTGCACTGGATTAGTCACACTTATTTTTATGCTACTAACTACTATTTACTAAGCTCCTTGGAGTATTGTTTCGAGAGCATAAATGGAAATAAAAAACGCCATTGAATTATTTAATGCATAATATTTTGAATAATTTCATGAGATTTGTTCTTTGAAAATGAATGAAATAAATATTTGATAAAGTTTTTATTTTTTGTCGTTTGTTTAATGTATGGAACGTATGTTGCCGAGTAAATTAGGAAAGATCCAACATTTCGGAATTTTATTTTCCTTCCAATCCACGTTGTGAGTGTCTAAGATAGTGTCACATCGGGGAGCGGGCTCTCAAAGAAGCGAAATACAACAAACGGAGTGGCCTGAATGGAAATTGGCATTTCGTGGTGGTTGCCAGCCGACTCCTTTCGACACATTTACAACGCACTACTTTTCTATATAAAATGTAACTATACTTTATTTTTAGATACCCTCTTTTTAACTATAAGCGTAAAGGTTTCTTATGCTTAATATCTATAAGCGGTTATGTATCGCTTATATATATGGATATGGATGGTATTAAATAATTGATTTTGAATAAACAGAATGCATACTTTACAGCATTTACATTATATTTACTGGTGGTAGGTCTCTCATATGTGAGAGGCCGCCTGGGTAGGTACCACCGCATTGTCCATTTCTCCCGTCAAACAGCAGTGTAAATGCACTGTTGTTTTTCGGATTGAAGGACATTGTAGCCAGAGTAACTACTGGACATATTGAGACTTAACATCTTATGTCTCATGATGGCGAGCGCAGTGGAATGCCAAGCATTGCTTTGTAATTCAAAGTGTTGTTTGGTTCTGCTACTGTTTATGAGCGGTCGTATCGCTTACCATCAGGCGAACGGCATGCTCGTCTCGCCATTCACAGCAATAAAAAAAGTCTTTCAAGTTTTCAATATATAAATTAGAAAATAAATTATACATACATTTTATAAAGTATCAATCTATTTATGGATTTTATATATGTATTTTTTTCTTACTTCGTCATAAATGTATTTGCTCGGAATCTATAACGCACTCCATACTAGATAAATTCAATATCGTACATTGTAAAGAACCATCCACTCCACCCGTCCACTGTTTGAAGAAATCGGAATAAAGTGGAGGAAATTGTCGGTCATTTTACTATTCGAATAAAATTTAACGTGACGGGTGAGCTCAAATCATGCATGATTTTTGAAACCTACAAATAAATATGGCAAATAAACATTACGAGTATAATATATATGTATATAATGAATGATTATCTTTATTATTATTTATTAACGTATCTTTCAAATACGAGTACTCTATAAATACAATATAATTTATCCTAGTGTGATCTCCTTAATTATTTATGAATGGAACTCTTAAATAATATCTCTTAAATATTTTTTATTTAATAACAAAGTAACTAATGTTCGGTGAAATATTTTGCGAAAGGAAAGCCAATTTGTAGCTTCGAAATTTGATTGTCGCTACGAAACGTATCTAACTTCGCCAATGAAATGGTTATTGCGCCAGTATATTCAGCTTATTGGCCGCGCCGCCCGATACATTTGGCTAATAGGCTTGATACTATTTCATACAACAACCAATTTGTAATTTGAGTGTTTTGTCTGAAGCATTTGCACAAATTGATTTTACGCTTGGTGAGCGCTAACATGAGGCTGCAAGCGCGACTAGACAGCGCTGCGATCGCGTCGCGTGCGCTCGAATTCACGTGCTGATCGTATGAGTACCCAACACAACCCCATACCGAGAGATCTGCACTCTGCAGCTCTCTGTTGTACGCTGCGTTGCCGGGACACACGTCCCACGTTATGAAATGGGAATTAAATTGTCTGTGAAGAATACAACAGGATTACCATTCATCCCGAACTCAATAGCGCGGTTAATGAATTGTACGGCATACACTGCGCTACGAAAATAGTCTAAATAACATGGAAAGCGCACTACAAACCGTAATGTATGTACGGCTTTGCGATGAAAACGAGTCAGACCAATGCTTGCCAGCTCGTAATCCTGTGGTGTTCCCTGCACTGCAGCCGAATAGACGCTGGCTCGAATTTGTATATCGTAAACATTTGCCAGATTAAAACGTACCTACCTTTTTTAAAAGGAATTTAGTAAAATAACTTTATTTTATATTATTTATTTCCTTCCAAATATATATTAATTCGTATTCTATTTATCAAAATAGTCAAAATGATGCAGTTCGTGATGGAAATAAGACGGCTTAACAGATTTCGCAATAGGTTGATTTACTTTACCAAGAATTCTCGTGAAATAAAATGGATAAGATGTTTTCTCATACAAGTATTGATTGTTGTTTGTATGATATTTATTTTTTTTACGATTGTATAGTACGGGATACTGTTGAAACAAAATTGGTTTCTTAGTTGTGGGTGGATTATTTACAAATTTCATATAGCCCATCATTGGGACTTTCAATGCTTTTTCATTGAGTGTCTGTGGCTTTCTCGTTGGTGCTTTGTTATGAAATACTAGTTTTTGTTTATTTGTTTGGACTATGGGAGCTAATGTCGAATGCGTTGGTGTTTGGTAATTGTTAACTAGAAAACGATAAAAATTACCACTTGGAGATGCATTTTCATATTTTATAGTGCCTAAACTGTTGTTATTGACTTTAAATTTGTTTTTGAACGGTTTTGGGCTTGGGATAAATATATTGGAACTTAATGTTTTCCGGGACGGTGTTGTTATTACTGAGTGGTTCTTCTTTTGAGCCACTACTTGCGTTTGCTCCATTTTGTTTATAATGTTCTCTATTTCGCGGAGGCTTAAGGGTGTATGTGTGGTGACAGCCACTTCAACTTTATTTTCTAGATTAAAGAGATTTTCATTACTATGTTTTAAATAGATGAATGATGAATCACGTGGCTGAAAATAGGTTTTCGAAGGTGATCTAACAGATCTTTCCCAAAATGATCGAGAAGAGTGACTGTCACTAAAAACAGGATGTATGGGTGTTGGTGCATTTTCCTTTTGTATCTCTATATCAACTTCTCTATTGCCGCCTAGATCTATCTTTCTTATCATGGTTGCTATTTGTCTGCCTAAGTTGGAATAATAAGTGTCATCGGGATTAGGAATCCGTGATCTACGTGGTTCTTCAATGTGGTATGCTTGAGCAGGTGCAGGCGAATATCTTGGCTCTTCGTTATAGTTTCTTCGGCCACCAGGAGGCATTCCTTGTTTGATTGGATATTTGAGTGGTTTGCGCGTTTTATTGAAATCAACTCTATGAATTAGCTCCGTCAGATATTTGAAATCTACATCTTCCATCGGGATATCTTCCTCAATTGCATTTGATTGAATTTGCCTACTATAATCTGCTTTTGGAAAACCATCCATAAGTGGTTCTTCCACATCCGTATAATCATCCGGGAAGGAATTAAGGTGTGGGAATTTGTTTCTTCTTTTAATTTTTTCTTTCAATTTCTGTAACTGTAAACATGACTTTATAAAATACAATTTATCACCCCGACATATAATTTCCTTTTATTTATACTTACCAATTTGTTTCGCTGCCCGTGTTTATTCTTGTTTTTCATAATTCTTCTGTAAAATTAATAAAAGGATGTTGACAAATTATTATATCTACGTATCTGTCACGATAGCCACAACCGCAGGTACTCTTCGTTGGTAGGAAAATCTTCATAGTCAACAGTTACTCACGCAAGTGTGTAGAGTTTTCGGTTAAGCCTTTGTGCAATTAAGGTTTTGAGCAAATTGACGTTATTGTGGCTGACGGGAGAGAACCATACACCATTCATTTTAAATCCCTTTAGATTTTTAATTACAATACGTAACTCATAATTTGAATTTAAGAAATATCTGTATCTGTATCAGACCAAATACGTCCCACTGCAGGGTACGGGCCTCCTCTACAATCGACAGTACGATTGAGAGTGGTTAGGCCATATAGTCCACCACGCTGGCTTAGTGCGGGTTGGCGGACATACATACCATAGAAATTCTTATAAATCGCTATGGTATGCAGGTTTCCTCACGATGTTTTCCTTCACCGTTTTAGCGCGTGGTAATTATCTATCAATACACACATGACTCCGAAGAATCAGAGGTGTGCCCTGGGATTCGAACCCGCGACCACCGTCATCATGTGGGCAGCCGCGTCTAGTCCGTTTACCAACAGGCCACCACGCACTTTAAAAAATATACTATACGTGTAACATTAAGCCTCCCACAGTGTTTGGAAAATATATAATAGGCAAGCCTCCGGCAAAACCTTCGTGCTGGTTTTTGTAACTAAGAATTAAACAAGCTTGCCTCGTTACGTCGCTAGGCACCCTACAGGAAATAATTCTGACATACTACCTAATGTGTTGTAAACTTGCACTGAATTTCAAATTTGTGGTTCGTAATTACTATACAAGTTTGAGGCTAATTTAGCTTGCTTCTTACCCAAATTGCGATGGATCTCTTGCTCTTAAAGTGGGTTTGGTAGTAGTGGTCTCACTAGGAGATGGTGTTGCAGCAGATGCTGCGTCTGGAGTAGCCAAGGTACTTGCGCTAGTGGCAAGTGTAGTTGTGGGCCCACTAGTACTTGCACCAGTCGTTGTTATCGTCGTAGTTGTTGCAGACGAAGTTGAAGTAGAAGTTGGAGCAACGCTTGTTTCACTTTCATCGCACGGTGTGGTTAATCCTGTTTAACATAAAATTATTGTACATTTCTTGAGGATATCTCCAAGTGAAATTTTGCGCGTATTTACCTGGATAAGGAACCATTGGTGCCACCGGAGGTACTGGTACAAATGGATACATAGGTATTACTGGCGGTGGTGGCAAGCCAATCGGTGGGTAAAAAGGTGTATCCATGTTTGGCAGAAATATGAAAGATGGTAATGGTGGCTTGGGCTTTTTATTGAAGATTAGGATCTTTTTGTGTCCGTGATCTTTATCAGTTTTCTCATTGTCGGATGAGGAATCAGTGTCACTGTCACTGGAGCCAGAATTTGTGTCTTCATCTGAACCAGAGCTTGAGCTAGAGTCAAATAAACTGTCATCTTCCGTGATTCTTAAAAGCTTTTTTTTTAAACCGCCTCTCTTGTGTTTTGATTTTTTACCCGTTTTTTTCCAACGTTTACGGCTCTTTCGTTTAGATTTCTTTTTCATTCCATTACCGCTTCTTCTTGTTAATGTAGGTTGATTGTCACTAGTACTATTGATGACTTGGTTTTCAATAGTTTTGAAAAACTGACTATATAACCAATCACCGAGATCGTCCGCGTCTTTCGTAATTTCGTCAATTTTTGCGTCAACGGGATTTGTTATTGTTGGAGTCAGGACTGTTGATGTTATTTGATCGTATTCTAGGTTCTGAACGCGTGTAGGTTCCAGTGGATAATTTCGCCTGTATTCCTGGGTTAGTTTCATACTGAAAGCAAATAAATTTTTCTTTAATGATCTATAATTGTACACATATTTTAATGTGATTATCTACTGCAATACTGACTTAGGTTCGCATATCTTGGTGTCGGTATCGAAGTAATAACCAGGATGACAGTGGCATCCTACAACGCATCCTGGGATGCCATCGATACAATATTCAAACCTGCCGTGTGGCCCACACTCTGTAAAGCGTCCATTAAACATTATTCATAAAATTATTGACAAGACAAAATATCAAACACACAAACTTACCGTATTGAGCGGCGCCATGACTCCGGCAGTTTGGAAGAAGGGACACCAACAAAAGCCAGATGATCATTAGGATGAAAGCAATTAAACTTGACGGCTCTATTGGGAATGTATCTTATTAACATTCTAGAATGTATTGACTTACATTAATGAACTTAAATAATTAACATAATTATTCAATTAATATCATCCATTTACAAATTTTTCACTGAGATTGAACGATACCACATAATGGCAAGTTTACAGATGGAAATGAGCCGTGTTTTTGTGTCGGTGTTCAAACAATGAAATGGTTCTACGACTGTTTTTTGTTAAGCCGCACAATACGTATATTGAATTGATAAAACTAAGGACTATACTTCATTATTTTTACATTTACATGCATGTACATTTACATTGATAAATATTGCATTTTAACCGAAATAAATGTCTATTTGATCTTTATTTTACGGCTTCACTAATAAAAATTACATTTTTAAATAAGGTCATTTGTACGATTTTATCGTAAATTATAATATAAATACTAACGTCACACATATGGATATATTATCATTTTGTATGCACATATTCAAAATTTGATTTAGTATTTTGAAATCCCATTAAAGGACCTAGACCTATGCAAAGAAATAATTAAGTAATTTGCTAATGTCATGCAATACAATAAGAAAAAAATGTACCCTAAATGTTAATTTTGATAACAGAATGTTTATATAATGTTCTGTCTTTCTATCACAAAGTAGATACCTTTTATAGGAGCTTTCTATTTAGTTTGAAACGAAGGTGTAATTTTAAATGCAAGATTTTGTCTTGAGCACGACAAATTGACTACAATATCAATGATAATAAGTGCAGTAAAATATAAACAGATCAGCAAGGATCGTTAGATACTTATCACCGGTCGACACTATTATTAGTTAGCCTAGTTGAGCGGTTATACTAAGGAAACCACAGGAGTACGTCGGCAATGTGTGACTGAGCCTCAATATTTCCTGACCTCGACCGAGGGGCAGACCAAATAAGAGCTGGCTAGATGTTGTCAAGGAAGATATGAGGTTCAATGGCATTACTATTGAGGATACCGAAGATTGGGTGAAATGGAGAAGTTGCCCGAAGGCGGACCCTGGCACCGGCCGGGATAACGCAAGGTAGAAGAAGAAGAAGAAGAAGAAGAGTTGTAAACAGTTATACTCATGCGGACCTCGAACCGCAAAACATTTATATAATATATGTATAGCGATTTTTTTTATTGCAATGAATGGCGAGACAACCAAGCCAAGCCTGATGGTAAGCGATACGATCGCTCATAAACAGTAGCAACGTTCCACTGCGCTCGCCATTCTGAGACATAAGATGTTAAGTCTCAATATGTCCATTAGTTACTCTGGCTACAATGTCCTTCAATCCGAAACACAACACTGCATTTACGCAGCGTTGTTTCACGGGAGAAATAGACATTGCCGTGGTGTGGTGGTACCTACCCAGATGGCCTCTCACATATGAGAGACCTACCACCAGTAAAATCATGAGCATGATCAGTTGTGTTCGAATATTAAATAGTACAGAAAATAGAAAATAAAATATTACTACATGTATGTACATTTATTTATTATGTTACAAGAATTCATTACAACAATAGTTTATATTTCCTCGCCCAGATCGGGTATTCCTTTCAGCCCTCTGTAAATACACAAAAAGTCAGTAAACTTACAAAATGCAGCAAAAAACATCTTTCCCGTAATAAATTAAAACTGTGGTCTTTTGTTATTTGTTATGACGAAAACCGCAATGAAACGGGCCTTCCAAAAGTCACTTCTATTTCACCTCATTCATTGAGATAATCTTCATTAAGAGGCCTTTAATTAGCGGTGAGCTTAATTTTATAAAACGACGTAGTTAGCTCGAATTAATTCTTTTGGAGCAACATTTTAAATCCCCGGGTTCGTGAGCCGACTGATGTTTCCCTAATTAATGTTCGCTTTTAGACATCATTGCGAATTAGATCAAGTGTGTGGAAGTAGATAAACTAAAACTATCGTGCAACTCTAGTTTTCAGTTAATAGATAATGAATCTTTGATATCCCACAGTGCTATTTAAAATATCTATGTTGAAAATTATTAAGTACTTTGTTGGTGTTTTCGTCTCCTAGGTCATGGCCTAAGGCTAGAATTGCGCGCACCGCTTCACAGCGATACCGCATCGTTTCATACAACGCAAATATTCCAGTAAAATGCCTTACTTTGTGCAATCTTCAGGCAGAACACATTTGTGTGTCCTATCGTCCCGGACGTAGGGGTGAACGCATATGCAGCCGGGCTCGCAGAACGGGTAGCACGGGCGCAGGCGGTCGCGAGGGTTGTCGCACGTCACCGACGCACAACCAGAAAAGCACGCCTCGTATCTACAACCATTTCAATAATAAACAATCTAAAAGCGAGGTTATTTTGATGGTACTCGTATATTTTTACTTGTAACTCATTTTGTTCGACATGTTTGCCAAAGGCGGTAAAATTTTGTAATATTCGCAAAGTAAGAAATGAACACAAACTTCGTATAAATAATTTTACAATTACTTTTCGTGCGCTCTTTCACAGTTCAGGGCGGCTGGTTTCTTTTCAGGTTCTTTGTCTCTGAAAGTAAAGTAAAAATTACGTTGAGAATGAAGTTCTAAATTAATTAATATTTTGAAGCATTTTTTTTAAACAAGAATTAATAGATTTTTTTTACTATATTTACATGAATGCTGACGAATGCGCCACCTCTGCACTTTTTAATCCCGATGGCGCACTTAATTTTTCAATTTCGTCGTAATGACGTGGTACTCTGTATACAGATGAAAGGTCCTGTTCTCTCTGTCTGTCTAATCCGGTAAATACTTTCTGTTCTTGCTCGTCTAAATATCGCGGAGCCTCATACTCGTGTCTTGGTCGTCCGTTATAGTCTTTGTGTTCATCGGTTTTTAGTAAAGCTTTTTTCCTCCAATTTCTTCTGTCATCTAAAAGTGAATGTCTTTTGTTTCCCTCGATTTCTTCGTAATCATAATTGTTTGGTCTCGTGGCGTTCGCCAAAATGTTATCTGTAATATGATTTTGTTCCTTTTACATATTATTCTATTGTAAAAAAGCAGTGATATTTAAAGACTTACACAATATAAGCGCCAGTAACAATAGTTTTCTCATTTTCCTATTGTTCACACATAATCTTGATGTATTTCAAAATGGCGGTGTTTACCGTTCCGTTTCGCCGTGCCGCTGGTCTGCGGCAAGTAATCAATGACAATTAAAGTTGTTGAACAAAAAGTAGAGTAGAGCGGACGTGGGCGCGCAGACGTTATCGATGCTAAGGAAAAATAGGCTACCGAGAACTAGTTTTTCCTTTTGTAATTCTTTATGACGTTCGATCCGTGATAATTAAACCAGTTTTTTTTAATCTTTAAATCTCAATTCTTATTTCTACAATTTGTATTATCCTTAAATTTAAATCATAATAATTTTTAAAAGTGGTAGATCCACGCTATTGTCGTCAATGAATCAGCATAAATGGGCAGGAGTTTCCGGGGCGGTACCACTGTCTCACTGGAAATCGACGTACAACGACAGCTTCACTGTCGTGTTTCATTCGGGGAGTGAGATTTTCGGATGGTGAATACCTCTTTCCTATTCACATCCTTCCCGCTTCATTCCTGATTTGATGGTCCGGCAACACATCCATAGTCCTCGTTGTGGGTCGCGGTCAGCACTTACCGCGTGACCTGTTATGATTTAAAAATATACTTATCTCTACAACTGGATAATATTTTTAATGATGCCAAATCAACTTTTCGACAGATATTGTGGTTATTGTAAGCATTCTCGTAGTTAAAGTATATAGAAATTAATAAATAATTAAATATTAAAATTTTATATATATTCAAATTAACAACCTTGATTTATAATGAACTAGTGTTGAAATTGCGACTTGTCATAATAATACTACATACGTGCTAACTGCTAACACGCCTAGATCTTCAGGTATGGAGATATAATACATACAATGCCCTTGCTACATATGTAAATACATTGCCTCAGGCATTTCCGAAACATGTTGGTGACGCGAGATTAGCACCATATTGAGTAAATCTAATGTCAGATATTTTGGAAATAATCAGTTAACATGATTATTGCCTGAAACGAATGTTATCCAGTTTTATAGCCTGTATATACCGGGTATATCAAGAGTGCTACCGAAAACAAAGCCGGGTGGTAGTTTTAGTGACTACAAACACAATGTAACTAAAAATTTCGCAAAGAAACGCGACAATTTTTTTAAATTCTTTTTTAAATATCGTCGAGTTTGGGTGTTAAATTCATAGTTTTTGCTAAAATAATAGTTTAAAGCCTTTCGTACCATAGCGTCTTTAAAAATAAAAGCGTGTACACTATTATTTCAGAAAAAAAAACTATGTATTTACCACCCTAATAAGACCATTCTGTATCAGCCCATATAGGTCCCACTGCAGGGCACAGGCCTACTCTACAATCGAGAGTACGATTGAGAGTGGTTAGGCCATATAGTCAATAAGACCATAGAAAAAAAAAATATTCGTCACAATTTTTTGCACAAAATTTAGTTGCATTGTGTCTGAAGTCACTAAAACTACCACCCAGCTTCCTTTTCGGTAGCACCCTTGATATACTCTGTATAGTAGTAATAAGATGAGAAATAGAATGATGAATCATAATAACTGTTTTATTATTCAGTTATCAGAATAAATTATAATTTAAAGTTACATTTAGTAATTGTACACAGACATTTATTTAACTTTGATGTTTCTCTTTATTTCAGTTAGCTATTTAAAATACAAAAAAATAATCACTTATAATACCACAAGAGCTTCAAAATTATCGGGTATTTCCCGATAGGTTCGTTGCAAACAAATGAAGGAGTCAAAACTTGACGACTTTATTTGTTTGCAGGGAACCTTGAGGGAAATGCCAGATAATTTTGAAGCTCGTGTGGTATTCGGGGGATTATTTTTCCGTCCCAAATTTTAATTTCAAACTCATTTTCATGCAAAATCTCCAATTTTCACATTTGAATTCAACCTGTCAGTTTGACGTGTGGTTAATTTGACTGGATCATGTTTTGTTTTTTATATATAGCAACTACCAGAGAAAATTTTCAAAAAATTATCAGTATAATACCATGTAGGTTGTACCACGTGACGTCGAATGGTGCAATTCTATTGGTCGATATTTGGGTCGGAAAAATAATCTGACATATTTGTCCCTGTATTTAATACAATCCATAATAAAACTACATTACTCGTTTGTTTTAAATTCTTTTAATGGGTAATCTGAAAGCTTCGTTTTGTAAAATTTTCCTCGGCTGGAGAGCTTTGATAGGCGGCGGCGCAATTACAATATTGAAGTAATTGCCCATTCTGGACACTTCCGAGGGTCGTTTGAACTCTTCCATTTTGTTGTGGGTCGGTATATCGTTCTCTGAGAAGTCTGCCGGTGGATCGTCTCTTTTACTGTGGCCTCGGAACGACCTGCCCGCGTATTTTTGCGCAGGTGTCTTGTCCATCCTTTTTGTCGGCACCGGGATGCCCATTTGTGTTCTGCAAATTAAGGTAGCATTTTTACAGAGAAGCCGCGTTAGTGTGGTCATTTTGTTAATTGTTTTTGCCTTGGAGTTTAAGCGTAACATTTTTTTTTAACACTTAAAGGTAAGGTTAAGTCATTTGTAGGATTCTTGAAGTTCATGTTTCCACAAAATAAAAAATACCACAAATTACAGAAGAAATAAAACATAGAAACCTTACAAATAAGTGAAAAATTGGCGGTCTTATCGCTTTGAGCGATCACTTCTAGACAACCGCAAGTAATAGAATGGGTCGTAAAAGAAGAAAAAATATATATATGTAAAGTTGTATGAATCTAACAACAAATAAAAATCAAGTCGTTTTGGCGTCTGGACTAAGGGGATAAATAACTAATAAGTTTAACTTTTAACTCCTAAAATATATTTAAAAGCTAAACACTAATTATTTAAAAATTCTAAATCATGTTCCAGACTTCAAACTAAATCCTTCCTTGACCCAGTGTACATTATACAGAACTAAATCGCTATCTCGGTAATACTAGCAGGAGATACATAAGTAGTAGACTATAGGTAGGTACTGACGGCGAGCAATCCTGTGGTAATACACACTGATGTGTCCTGTCGTCCCGCACGTAGGGCTCTTCGCACACGCAGCCCGGCTCGCAGTAAGGGTAGCACGGACGCAAGTGGTTGCGCGGGTTGTCGCACGACACCTCTGCGCACCCGCTGAAACACGCCTCATACACCTCGTTCGGCCAGTAGCAAGCTGGAATGTATCATGCAGTGGTTTATTAATGCATTAAAACGTGTGTAGGTAGTTATTTTGAACCTTCTCCTCCTTGAGTCCATTTCCTCATTGCTGAGGGTCGTGACCCCACCATGGGCAGTATTTCTTTAATGATGTTGCGCCGTCTGTATCTGCTTTTTGCGGTGTGTGTACGCGGATTTGATCGGACCATCGTAACGGGTTCCGGCCTCGTGGTCTTTTTCCTTCGATCTTACCGTAGTTCTTTTGAAAGATACTTCCAATTTAAAGACATTCGAAGCTCCTGGCATTTGGGTATTTTTTTAAATTAGGGTATTGTAATTAAATGAAATTATCTTTATTTAAATATTGTTAACATACTTGGTTGTGCACACAATGTCTGTTTGTTAATCGCTAATACTTTAATAATATTTGCCTATGCTACCAAACTGTATGACGTTATATTAAACTGTTCTGTTATTGAGTTGTCTGTTGAACAAAGAATTTTTGACAATAACTCGGGTAGATATTACTGCAGATAAATGGAAGGTAATTTGATAAAACGACAGTGTAAAATAAAGCTTAATGTGGTCAGACATTTTTCACACGTTAATTCTACGGGCGATTCCCTAAGGACATTATTGGTATCTAAGGAGAGTAAATCTACTTGCGGATACTAGATTTCTTTCCTTTTGTAGTCGTTTCCACAAGTCCATTAAAGCTCCCTCGGGTACCACTAGATAGCCCAGACTTACAATTCTACTAAACTAAACTTCCACATAGCGCTACCTAACAGATAAAATCGAACGGTGTAGAAATCAAACGTTTATTTTAAGTTAAAGTACGTGTATCGGTTAGCCACCTGGTCAATACTTATCTCTATTTACACTTTGTAGCCGAACATGGAATTTTTTGTAAATTCCGTAAACTAGCACGCTACTTTAGAGTAAAACAGCTCTTTTCAGTTGGTATATTTTGTAAGCATCATTTCTTTGTTGGAAACCTGCGACGAAATATAGACAAATAATTGTTGTATACTAGTACCTTTCATAATTTTATCTTCGTCTCTACAGCTGGCGTGTCGTATCCACGTAGTGACGGTGACGAATATCACGAAGTTCATATTGTGCACGACCTAACTTCACGGCTGCCTAAACTCGAATATCAGGCCATTGTTTATATTTTTCCTTTTGCGTCAAATGGAAACAATGCTTCTTTTATCATAATTTAGGGTCTTCATAGATGGATAAGGTTGGCAATGCAGCGTGATAAGGGTTGGTGTGTTTTGTAAACATGGAGAGAGCTCGGTTAAGCCGCGATTGATTGAATTATTGCTTGCCTTGCAATTTGGAGGTGGAGCTTGGTCACGTTTCTGTGATATTGTAAACGCGGCCTCGTCTGCGTGTATACTTGTGTATTTTCTATAAGCGCTGCGGATAAATGTTTGTCTCATATATTGGTGACGAGATTGGGGTCTTATGTAGGTGTATTAAACGGGTTTATTATTCGATGAATTATAGAAAATATTTTTCGAATTTGAATGTGAAAAGGATTATTTTGGGCTTGTGTTAGCTTAAAGTAGCTATTGATTTTAACACATTTGACGGATATTTATAAGCCAAATAAGTAACTATGTCAATTTGCAACTAAGAACAATTGTTATTGAATCTTCTGCTTTATTTTTACACTATCTCTAATTTAATCTTGATAACGATATTATGATTAATTTCGGTAAGATTCGGGAAAACATTTCCTTCACAAATTATATTGTTGTTAGTGTAATGAGAAAATAATACTACGTTGTTTCTTTCCGATAAGTTGTGTTAGAAACGATATTAATGATAAATCGATGAAGTATGAGAGTACACATCGCAGCTACCTTTGTAAAACCAAGTTTTCCTTGTAGCAAGTGTACATCATTGCACATTTTGCCATCAACAAAGAGAAAAAGGATCAAAACAAAGAATAAACCATAATTTTTACGATCCACAGCTGAGAAAATATTTTCTTCCTGTTATTTGTTACATGGTTTGTTGTGAATTTATTATGGATTGATTTTGTGAACAAAAGCTTTCATATAAACTGGAGAGGAAAATTTTGTAAATTTTCTCTATTACAAAATATTTTCCGTATTTCACTGGCTAGTGGGTTCTGTTGAAAAGGCTCTCAGTTTTCGGGCACCGACGTAATTCTGTTGTGCATGGGTCGCCAGCTCTGAATGAACTTGCCCGTGGGTGGATTTTTTATATTAATTATACGGTTTTCAGTGAATATTTTCGTCTCGGTATATTTTATTGGAGTATATTTGAGTGTTGAATCGAAGTCTTTTTAAAACACTGCTACGATCGTTCAGAATTATTAGAAGGAGATAAATTAGTGTGAACATTTGACAAAATAATGAATTCTTGTGCCTAAAAGATCATATGCGGTAGAAATACAGTTAAATATACATAAATGTATTAAAATATCATCAATGTGGAACTTGTCGCATGAAACTAATAATAATGACATAATTAATTAGATAGTAATAAGTTTTGTATGTAACATTTTAGACGTTTCATTATTTAATTTATTTTAGTCTAGCATTGCTCTCTAGTCCGTAAACTAAGTCGATACAGAGCTCGTTATGTAGGTAGTTTTGGTTGAAATCAAATTGAAGCGTTTCACATGAGGGACATAAACATGATGCCAGGCCGGATGCGCCGCCGGAAAATAGCTTTCCTGATGAAATATGATTACGTGCCGTATTTTTATTACTTATCCTGCTTCATTTCCAAGAAAACTTTACGGGATTATTGGAAAAGTCTGGATTTTATAAAACTCACTAAGAATATTCGCGTTATTATTATGGAGATAATTAACAGACTTTCCGTTTTACTATTACTTCAATACAATTAGTATTATCCATGTATGAGTTTTTACCAACGTCGTTGGTAAAGAAATAGACATTAAATATTAAAATTCATACGAAATACTTTAAATATTTTATTGGATTTAATCAGTTTTTATACAGACAATTTAAGATCCACTTATAAGTAGACCGGAATAATTATTCGTCCGGTTAAGCAAGTATAAGAAAATTATTCTACAAATTGGTAGTTCTACGGTTACTTATCATACATACATTTGCGTTAACCTAGAACAATTCTACAAGACAGAAAAGAAAATTCTCAACACGTGCGATACAAATTACAAGGACAGTGATCTGCTGTACCCTTAAACAGACGCCTGTCGATAGCCCAGTCTTTTTCCATCAAAACAAATATTACCCCCACACCGCAAAAACATCCTTATTTTTTGGTAAATAACGGCTAGTTTCGTTCAACTAGAAAAACAAGGAATGATCACCACTAGTCGGTTGCATCGAGCTTGGGTCTCCAGGGCCTATACTTCCGATATATTTAGGCGGGTTATCTGGCAAGTCTTCAAGATTACTGTCAGCAAATAGGACGTTCGACGTGCTTTGAAACTGAGATGACCAATATTACCCGATGCAGGCTCCGGCCGCCTCTCGAGGGTGTCGTGTCCTTTACTTATTAGAGCGCTGTATTTATTTGTGCATTTGCTTAAGCAATTGGGTAGGAAATTGTCTTTGGGTCACAGAGGTGTGCATTTCCTTGTTTGTTTATGTGGTCCTGTTTGTAGGAAGGCAATATTGCAGTATGGTTATTAATGGTCATTATTGGTTATAATATTGTGTTTATTAAAATGTATGTTGTACACATACAAATAATTCAATATTTGAATGTTCTCTTTTATTATTTTTTGGATAAATTTATTTTTAATTACGTTGTTATTTTTTGCTCACATTTCTGTTTATTTGTTTTCTAATCTTATTTTATTTGTTGTTGTAATATTTATTAGAAATGTTGTGTGCACCTTTAATTGATATGTACCTATATCAGTAGTTTGTCCAAGATTGTGTTATTAGAAAATGTTTTATCCATGTCGTTGATGTAACTATTTTAATAAAATGAATAAATAAATAAAATAAGTCTACAAAGATTTAAATATGTCTATTAGTAGGTACTCTAGTGCAAACGCGTATTAAACATGATTTTATTTCGAAATTGATAGCACAAAGGGTTTCTATGTCTACTCGACAAAGCGACTTGGGTATACGTAATGACAAACGTATTGCTATCTGGCTAGAATATCGACAGATATAGCCTACAGATGATTACGTCTCATCGTTCGACACAATTAATGCAACCGATACGAAGCCGGAAATAGCGGGGCTTCAGCTATTGTTCTGCCACGATGGCTTATAAATACGCATACATAAACGTATGCAATTTATTATAGTTCCAGTTAAATATAAGAATTTTAAGCTATATGAATTGATTTATCACAATAAGCAGGACTGTGATGGTGAGCTTTACGAGACACGGAGGGATTTTGTTATCAAATTTAGTCGATCCTTAATCTGGATTATACCTAACATCATTTTAGCACTCTAGTATTATAATAACCACGCAGCACCAAGTCCCTTTCAGTTTATACTCGAATTGCGAAACCACATAACAGTTATTAACGTTAATGTTTTTATTGCTATTTTACGGCTCATAAACTAAAACAAATATACCCGACTGCCATGAAGCTACATAATGCTGTGTACACACAAACGTATCCAACAAGGACATGTAGGAAGATGAGGCACGAACGCCACAAACTTAATATTCTCATAAACAAGGCTGGGACACGTAGATGTTTGAAATAATGCAGTCTTAAGCCGGCACGTGTCTTGCACTCGACGCATTAAAACCAGCATGATTTACCTGCAAATTGTCGACGTTAAAATATATGATAATATGAGGAAGTCAACGTGAATTAAAGTTAGTTGAATTAATTTTGGACGGTTTATTTTAACGCTTTGACAGAGAAAACAAATTTTGTGTACTTGGTTTTTGTGTAATATTCATTTTGAAAATTGGAAGTAGTTATGTTACCGGCAAGCTGTGTAATTCAGGCATTCTCAAAAATATCTAGGCAATATATAGAATAGCTGAGGTACCCAGGCAATGTATGAAATATTATGAACATTATAGTCCATTACATTATATAACATTTCTTTGCCTAGGGATTGCATTGAATAACTCCTGGTCCATCGACAATGTATAAAATAAATATGTAATTCGTTAATCAGTACGAATGCTAACGAATATAGATGTTAAAGGGTAGGATTGAAATATATTTCACAATCACAAAAGGATAAAATTAAAATAATATATATTGTTGGAAAAAAATTACTATGAAATCGGAAAAAACTAACCTTATATAACCCAATAATTATGTCGGACTGTTTGAGATTTTTATTATTCGATACTTCTTTTTAAATTCGTAATTGTGAATAAAATAGGTCTTGTCCCTTCCTTGCTCTCGCCTTTTACATACATTGGCAGCTGGCGCATTCGGCATTTTATAGAATGCCTAGGCAAACGGTAAAATAATAATATTTCATACATTCCACAAAATGCCTGGTTATACAGTTTGCAGGTAATGAATTGAAACCAGTTTACCAAGTTCAATAATAATATTTTTGTGGCACTAATCTCATCTATATATTAACCCTTATGTGAGTGACGAGGTACCCGGGTACCTTTAGCATTTTCAAATTTAATTAAAAGTATGTTTTACGCTCTGTAGGTAGCTGTGATTTCCTGAGAGCTCTTAACTATTTATAAATTATATATTTTTTAATCTTTTAACCCAGTCAACTATTTACAATGTTTTGTGGAAACCAAAACATATTTGAAACTCACAATAGAGTGACAAGGTACCCGGGTACCTCTTTGTGTCTTGTATGACTATGAAAAAAGTATTTATGATTTGGTACAAAAATGAAATAATAATTATTTGTTATGATGTTTTATTTCTATAAAAATTACAAATTCTTTGTTTATGCAGAATTAGTACAGCTCTCGAAGCAGGTGTTACATGTTGAACGAGTTACTGCATGTTCATCACAAACTGGTTTTTTACTAAAGGCGAAGTTAGAAGAATACATCACCCTCTCCTTGTGTGCTTGCACTTTTGCCTTGTGACTTTCCTGTATATATTTGTCCATTTAGGGGGTAGGAATTATTTGCATCACAAGCCCAAAATATTTTTATGCCATACTTTTCAGGTTTTGATGGCATGTACTGAGTAAAGCGAGTACGCCCACGATATTCACATAGCTGTTCGTCAACGGTAATACATTCACGAGGCTTGTACATTTTATTCAAGTTTGAAATGAACATAGTCCAAATATCTCGTATAGCGGCAACTTTATCAGCTAACAAACGTTCAAGGCGCGTTACATCATTATCAAACCTTATGACGCGTAACAGCATTTTGAATCTGTCATGGGACATCGCAGCCCGAAATAATGATAAGTGACTGGATTTCCACAATTCAGTCAAATGCTCTTTATTAGATCTATGCACCCCACTAAAGATTAGAATGCCAAAAAATGCATCTAATTCTTGTTCTGTGAATGGGTTGAATATTTTTTGTTTCGGTCGCTTGCTAATATCAGGGTAATTTTCTATCAGTTTATTATTGTATGCTTTAGTAATCTTAGTCCCTTTCTGATTAGTTTCCCTCAAGATTATGTCACACATCTCATTGGACAATATATTTTTGAATATTTTCATTTGATTGTAAAGTTTACTGATAGATGCAGCCCCGCCCCGTTGACGAATAATGTTTCGACTACTAGTTTGTGTTCTAGGAAGTGGATCAGACTGCCACCGCGTTCCATCTTTTGCAATAAAAATGTTTTCAAACGATTCACCTTCAAAACTCGCATCGGAATCGTAAGAGTCGATCTCATTTTCTACTTCAGCTTCTGGCTCAACATCAGAAATTTCCAATCCACCCTCTTCAACCAAAGGCTGCTAATATCGCTTGTAATTCTGTTGAATTATATCATCGAACACGTGATCTTTGTTTAGAAGTACTAGCTCCAATATTCATAATGAAAAAATTATAAACTCACAAAGTAGAAGTAAACTTGTACAATACGAATACAGAAAACAGTCAAGTGTCAATATCAAGCACGGTGAATTGAATGGATTCATGTGTTTCTTGCGCGCCGATAATCATGTACCGCACTCCACCCCTCCCCCGCTTTAATCGCCTCAGATCGGCAACTGTTAAGCTTAACTAAAATAATAATATTCAAAGTGAGGGTAATGTTAAAACAGACCTTGATTGTTTACATTACGTCTAAACTGTATAAAGGTACCCGGGTACCTCGTCACTCTCATAAAGGTGTTTTATTTGTCACTCACATAAGGGTTAATAAATAGGATTTTAAAATGAAGTCTGAATAAATAAAATTCCTTGACTGAGTTGTAGTGACCTCACTAATTTTATAAGGCAACATTGCCGCTACCCGGTATATCGCCTATAATTACTTTTCATATTTCATGTAGTGGGTGTGCTGTAATATTTTCGCAAACGTTATATTTCATATTCACTATTACCTTCAAAATATCATCAACGTACACATCAACTTAGACGTACTTTTCCACATTCTTTTAAGTTTCCTCATTAAAAATGAGCAAGCGTTTAACAAGATGTGGGCAAATGAAATAAAACCAAATTATGTTGTTAAGCTTTTATTATCTCATTATACAGATTACATTCAACGCAAACGGCACGACCGAATTATCGATTAGCGAAGATATAAAGACACCCAGTAACAGTAAAGACAAAAGAAATGGGCACGTGTTAATAAACTCACTTGAACAAAGATAATTACGACCTTTATTGACTAAGTTACGAGTATTGAGGAACAGAACAAAGTAATGACTTAGTAAAGTAACCCACAGTAACTCTATATCACAATTGAATTTATATTTCCTCAATATAAAGTGTCAAACAGTAAAATAACCTCGGCAGTGATATATGTTTACAAACTCGTGAAAATTGAACCCAATAAAATGTTCAGTGTGTTTGGACAACATTCAGTTTATAATATCCGTTTTACTAACAGCAAATATGACGCTACACAAGTTTCAGGTCAGTTTGTGTGTAAAGTACTGTAGCAGCCGAGCGCAAATAGTGTCAACAACTGCGCAACTTTATATTACATTTGAGTGGTATATAAAAAGCGGGGCTTTATTGACGCTACTGCTCATTAGACTTTGCTATGTCATTCGCTGGTTTAGCCGCGCTACATAATTGAAAGCCGCGGTTTGGCCCAACAACAAGCGGCAGCGGGTGCGGGCGCGGGGCGGGCACGCTCCACGTTTATAAATTAGGGAATTATATTAATCACGGATAACGCATCGACATTGCGACAGAGCCCATATTAACGAGCGCTCTGCTTGCGGTACCTGCCCGCACGTGCCAATTCATTACATTACATCCCTCACTAACTACATATTAATAATATTGCTTGTTTAATACTGTGAACCCTCTATATAAACATTGATTTTTCGGTTGAAACTACAATTAGCTGGTATATTCCGGGAACTTTTTTCCTCCTTCAATTTTAGAATGTTTAAATGCCTACCATGTGCGAATCTTAGAAGAATATAATATCACTAGCTTTCGGCCTATATTTTCTTTACAATAACTATATACAATCATAGTTGATATTATAAAGTATAAGTTTATAACGTTAATAATTACTCACAATAATATTCTTACACACAATTAACATTTAATTAAAAACATTAATTGATTTTGTGCCTCACTTACATGTACGAGTATGTGTAAAGTTTATAACTAAACAAACATTCACAAATTTGTTTTGAGAGTAGGTGCGGGGGCACAATCAATTTGCGTGACGATTACGGGGGTGAAATTAACGCAAGATAACACGGCGTTAACGTCCCACCTGGGGAAGGATTACGAGCTTCAGATAAGTGAATGTATTACCTCAATTACGTACCAGAAAAGAACGGATATTTAAGGGAAAGCGCTCCAATTCGCGGTGCAATCTAAATGAGTCTCTGTCGAAACTCCGGGGGAACGTCTTACAGTGTTTATCAGCACTTCAGTCTGGCAGCCTTTGTTTGTTGCCAGCCTTAATACACCGCTTAACATATTTTAATCTCTCCACGGCTTTGTTCCGCGGAGAGTCACTGAGAAATTAGCTGTCTTCAACAACGTTATCGGATTTATGAACATATTTTCGGCGTCATGGAAGTGAGACGTAAAAATATTTAAATTGAAACACGTTTACGCTTTGTTTGAGGAAATCTTGATTATATTTTATGTGTTCAATATTTACCAGCCTCGCCTAGTGATATTCCACAGTCAATGACGTAACAGCACCCAGTTACACAATTCGCTTTATTACTCGCCAGAAATTTCACCAGCTCGGCTACATTTTCACTGTCGGGTATTTTTTTCAGTGGAGCATTCATTTCTACGGCGGCGAACATTTGCGCGCTGCCTTCTTCCGTCATGCCGCTTCGCTTGAACATTTCAGTTTTTACCGGTCCTGGGTTGACGGCGTTGACTCTTACTCCTGATGATCCTAGCTGCACAGCCAGGCATTTTGTTGCCATGTCGATAGCCGCTTTTGACATACAATAAGCCATCACTAATGGCAAAGGTTTCGTCGAGAGAATGCTTGAAATGTTTACGATATTCCCCTTTGTTTTCATTAGATAGGGAATAACTTTATTCGTCAGATGGTAGGTACCGCGCACATTGGTTGCCATTACATGATCGTAGGCATCCATTTCTTTTTGTATTCCTTCTATTGATGAAACTCCGGCGTTATTAATCAAAACGTCGATCTGTCCATATCTGTTTATGGTTTCACTCACAATTCTTTGTACGTCGTCATCGATAGTAATATCGGCTATAATCATTAACGGTTTCAGTCCACTTACTTGTTCACACTGATTGGCTGTTTTTGATAGGTTTTCAGCATTTCGTCCAACTAAACTGAGAAAAGCGGACGCTTTGGCAAATTTTAAACTGCAAGTGGCACCTATTCCAGAACTTGCACCGGTTATTAAAACAACTTTTCCGTGGAACCACATTCTGTATCGGAGCTGAACGTCGACTGAGTGGGTAGCTCGGCAGTTAGCGGTATGAAACAACACACTCATTATACATCGGCCGGTAATGTTACGCTTCCGGATTTGTACTGGTATGTGACCACGAAGTGAAACTGCAAGATCCCGTGTCAATATGGAGCCGGTGCAAGTGTGTGTGTGTTCTAGGTGAAATCAGCATTAAATTTTCTATCTAGTAGTCAGTAGTGATGTGGCATTATCGGATATAAATTTTTATATTAAATGTCCAATTTGTAAAAGGGCTGAATTTATTTGGTGAATTATGTAATAGGTATATATATATCAGGAAAGGAACACTAGAGAAGCATAATATATTAAATTGAAATAAACGAATATGTATATATTTCATAAATTTTATAATTTCAATGCTTTAAGTAAGCTTTTAATGAAGATAATTATTGATACGATAGCATTGAATATACCGGGTATCTCAAGACTGCTACCGAAAACGAAGCCGGGTGGTAGTTTTAGTGACTACAAACACAATGCAACCAAAAATTTCGAAAAGAAACGCGACAATTATTTTTTATGATTTTTTAAATATCGTCATTTTTGGGTGGTAAATCCATAGTTTTTGCTAAAATAATAATTTAAACACTTTTATACCTTAGATTATTTATAAATAAAAGGATATACACTATTATTTTAGGAAAAAATGTATTTACCACCCAAATATGGTCATAGGAAAAAAATAACAAAAAAAAAATTGTCGCTTTTTTTTGCAACTTTTTCTGTTGCATTGTGTCTGAAGTCGCTTAAACTACCACCCGGCTTTGTTTTCGGTAGCAGTCTTGATATACCCTGTATGTACTTCTATTTATAACATAGAAAAGTGAGGGAGTGAAATAAATAAGTCAGCTAAGAAGTTGTAGTATAATTTAATTGTAAGTTATTGAAGTTTGAAAAGAGGACGAAAGTAAATCAAAGTTGTAAATAAAACACATTTAATTAATTTTATACAATTTATTTGAGTCATCTCGACATACGAAAGACATTAAAATTTGAAGCGAGTTATGTACAATATTTGTCTTATATTAAATTGAAACTTACAGTAAAAGCTCCCTAATTGTCTTTGGCACTTTAATTACGAGTAATACTTCAACTACGTTTAAGTAAACAGACTAGTTTGTTTCTACGAGATCTAAATGGATGTGCATGTTCTCGTACTTTTGTCTTTCACGAGCTGTGTAAATATTTTTAATTGAACTTTTCTAAATGGAAAATGTGCGCGAACACCATTAAAATTAAACCTATTTACGTCTTCTTTTATTTATTTAAAGACAACCAGTGTTTTTAAATCACAACCGTGTTTATTAATTTATTTCACATCCTTTTATTTCACGTGATTTTATTTCGAAGCATTTTAGATCAACTATAATTAAGTTCAACTTACTAATACATTTATGTGGGTGCTAAAATTATACGCAGCTAATATTGGTTATCTGCTGGGTAATGTTGATCCTTAAGGAACGGGATCGTGATCCTAATACTTAAGGAGAGAAACGGTTGGTTCTCCCAGGAGGGATTTGTATCGAGTGTACATTTGCATATTTATGCTCAGTCAACAACATTAGTATGGATGTGATGAAACATTTCTATTTGTGGATAAACTAAGATTATAATCAAATAGATAGGGGAACGATGCTTATTAAAATTTAAATATGCAACAAAAGAAAACGTAACAATATCAAGTAATAAATTAAGCCTAAAATATACAATAAAAATATATTTTGTACAAGTTAATTCCATGTCTTTTAAGAAGCTATGTTTATATGTATTTGTGGTTATGAATTTATTCCCTTGAAACCTTTGCTTGTGTATTGCAATATCGTTTTTTTTTATTATTAATCTAACAGTAATCGTGAGTTGCATGCGTTAGCGTAATGCAAAGTGGCTATTTTCTGATGTCATTTTAATTTTTATCTCTACTAAACGATGTTATAGTTGTTATAGTTTCTTTCAGCATGCGTATTTGAACTGGTACTAATATTCTAGAATTGATTTGTAGAAATGCCATATAATAGTTTTACGACGTATACTGAGTATCTCAAGACTGCTACCGAAAACGAAGCCGAGTGGTAGTTTTAGTGGCTACAAACACAATGCCACAAAAAATTTCGCAAAGAAACGCGACAATTATTTTTTATGATTTATTAAATATCGTCATTTTTGCGTGGTTAATCCATAGTTTTTGTTAAAATAATAATTTAAACTCTTTGCATGCCTTAGACTATTTATAAATAAAAGGGTATACACTATTAATTTAGGAAAAAATTTATTCACCACCCAAATATGGCCATAGGAAAAAAACAACAACAAAAAATTGACGTTTTTTTTGCAACTTTTCAGTTGCATTGTGTCTGAAGTCGCTTAAACTACCACCCGGCTTCGTTTTCGGTAGCAGTCTTGATATACCCGGTATAATAAAAATACTGCCAGTTAAATAATGATTTCCGTTGTATATACCGCAGTTCAGCAGTTATTTGGGCACGTGCTGAATATATTTAATGCACTCGCTGCAGTGTGTGATTTGCGCGAGTGATAATGTTTATCCTATAATGCTGTTGCACTAGCATTTGTCGACAAATTATTGTCAATACGTGTTTGCTCCACCACAGTGGCAATCGTTATTAACTGGTGTCGCAATTTACTATTGTCTGTATTGCCAACAGTTGTATGTATCGTGTAATCATCTTCTAGTCTCACAAACTAACCACTAAACACATACTATTTAATTGAAGCGGAAATCCGAAATCTAGTGTTACTCAATTTCAGAAAGATGCATTTGAATCTAAACTGAAGCATCTCTAAGTTTTAAAATATTTTTATAAATTATCCACGTGCAGGAAAATGTATTTAAATGTACATAATCTAATGAGTAATGAAGCTGTTGCGCACGTGGTTATATGAAGTGTTAACCGAATATCGATTTCTGACCGAAGCTAACTGATTGGTCACTACTCATTTTTATGGCCAATGTTGGCCAATTCTAAACTTTCGTATGAATACTAGTTACAGATTATATGACTAAAATGCATATGAAAAGAGTGAGCAAAAATCGTAAAGTACTCTACTGCTTACTAGAAAAGAGAGCCAAATAGGAGCCGTAACATACATAGTAATTTTGTACAAAAATGATGTGTGTAAACACTGGAGGGAGTGCGATATTGGACGTTTGCATTCTTCAACCCTTTTACAATAAACATCTTAACGCATACGTTACACTTACGTCTAATACAATTAACTTGAATCTAGAATGAGGTGTGACTAGACTGAAGATAGGATTATTGCACCGCTTCCGACTTATACAAACCGTAATCTTACATGAGTAATGAGAATACAACAGAAAATTCTGTTCGATCCAATAAAGTATCGTCTTATCTATCTAAAAATATAGGCTGTTAAGAAATGTGGAATGGAATGCTTCACGTTGATATGTAATTACACATGAGAGGTGGACAAAGCAAAATATGTTGATATTAGTGGGGGTATGTGGGGCACCGTGGGGTTACATTCGATCGATGTCGGTACGACGCGGTCCAATATATTATTATTTTGTTCAGCGAAGCGCGAAGGAGCCACACTACATCTCGCTCACAGCCATTTTAAAATGAATTTCAATTCACTTATCAAAACATTTTCTATAACAGAAAAATCCAAAAATACTATTATTACGCTGCAAAATATACGTCCGCATTCGTTTATTTCAAATATGAAACGAAAAACAGGCGCGAAGCAGGCGCGCTTCACTTTTGATTTATTTTATAAAAGATAGCCTAAACTCGATTCCCACTGCACATTTAAATGAATATAAATCTACTTTTAATATTTAAATACAAGAACGTTATAAAAATAAATTACTAATTATTTCTACATCTACGGCTACAAAGCGACTGTACAAATGTAGGGATAAAATATTTACATTGACTACGGTTATCTACTTCCTATAAAGAAATATAAGATTATAATAAAAGGACAATGACCTTTAATACATTTACTAAATAAATAGGTCTCTAAGAAATCTTAAATTGAGTTGGTAATATCGCTTGGCAATATAATTTTACGAATATAATGACTTGTAAATGACTAGCAATATCTAGATGAGATCATTTCTAAGGGCTAACTCAGTTGACAAATCTACTTCAACTATAAAATTATTTATCTTTCAAGCTCGAAGATAATCGCGCACAATAACTAGTGGGTAACATTTTGTGCGAAGGAATTCATAAGAACAATATCAATTATTTTATTAGAAGTTGAATTTTTGTTCAGTTCTTTTGCATGCATTAAAATACGGCGGTTAAAAATGTATAATAGTAATATGAAAGTATTATGATGAAATTCAAGAATTACTTGAGAATACAATTTTAAAATTACTAAACAAAAGGCGTTGGTGTATTAATAAGTAATAATCAATTAATTATGTTTCCCAGTTCCCACAATAGCCTCCTTGTTACCTCGCCTAATTTTTTCTGCGTTATTTATATGGCACAACCTTTTGTAAACATTCCTCTTAATTTAAGTTATTTTAAGTTTTGGTTTCGATCGAAACGCACAACACTGAAGTATCCTATAAAAACTTTGTGAAATACTTCAATAATACATAATTTTTTTCAGCGCTGTAATGCTGCCTGCGTCGTATTGCAGTACAAACATGGATGGGAGTAATTAGTGTTTCTTTTTTAATTTTGAATATTTTTACTATCATTAGTATACAGCGATGTGAGGCGTTTAAGAAGCTGCGTTATGCGTTTCTTTCTCAAGACCAGAGTTTAAGAAGTCTTCAGATGGTGTGCGTCGTGGTCGCAGCGACGAAGGACAGCGAAGTGCGTGACTTGAAATGTGTTGCTGGTCCGACTGCCTCGCTCCAGTGTGCCGGTCATCGTATAACCCATGTTGAAGTCGGCTTGCGTCACGTTTGTAGTCAGGTAGAGCTGTTGGCGGAAATATGTTTTTAGTTTCCGAATAAAGATTAAATTTTAATATTGGCTGGGTCTGCCAAAAATATTGCGTTGTAGAAAATTGAATTTTTTGTTGATAAAACCACTATTTTATTTTCTGCCAATTTTAGCATTTTTCGTTGTTGGAAACATTGGGTTAAATATTGTTATACTACACAATAATTGTAGGAGTATAGCTTGCCTTTGAAAATGGGGAGAGAGAGGGTGATATACATATTTTTAGACACTGGAATATCTTGAAATCAATCATCAGTGAAAGAAAATCACGATAATATTAAGTGAGAAAGATTTATAATAGTAGAGTACCATGAAAGCTAAAGAAGAGGAGTGTGTACCTTAAAGTCAGCGTCAGTACCGAGGTGTTTGAAGGTGCCGACGATGTAGACAGCGTTCACGCCGCTCACTACCATTTGCGCATGAGTGCTGTGCCTGCAACAAACACGTATGTTGCTTATACAGTAATAAATTGAATATATATAATACTGTAAAGATCACGAAAACGAACTGTTTTGTTCCGGTATGAAGGAATTTGTACCCAGACTAATTACTGGATATATTGAGACTTAACACCTTATGTCCCAGAATGGCATCTATGAGCACTCGTCTCGCTAACCATCAGATGAATGGCATGCTTGTCTCGCCATTCATAGCAATAAACAAAAAAATAATTGCAACATTTAAATTTCAAACACAGATTACTTGCTCCGAATTGAAATGTATGCCTGGCATGGTGATATGCTTGCAAATGTGTAATTGCATTTCATAATATTTTTATCAGCATACAAAGTTGTTTATGTTTATCTATCTATATATGTAGGAATATTGATTGTTGAGCTCAGGCCAATATCTCTCACCCACGTCGTAGTAAACAAATATATTGGTGCACATACCAGTTATTGACTTGACAAGTGTTTATTCGCAATAGTACCAAACTATTCACAGCTTTAGTAGCTCAGTTGGTCATGGCACCGGCTTTGAAATGAGAGGCTGCTGAGTACCCTACACTGACACAAATGTTTGTGATCCATAGGCAATTGTTTCTTGCGTAGATATTGTGGCGTCGAAAGATCTTTCTTAACCTTTGGTACCAACAAAAGTTTCTTAAGAACTGTGTGTTTTGGGCGTATCAATTACTTTATTTGGTTTTATAACGCATTATGTTAATATCCCGCATCTTATATCTATTTTTTGTGTCTTAAATGGACATTTCTTAATCTTCACTAGAAAAAAAAACTGTAGTTGAAACCTAGACATAATGAAAGCCTTGTCGACGAAAAAACAAATAAAAAAACAGATTCAAATCGTAAATTCTAGACCAATAAACATAGCCTTATAAATCCTTACGCATCCAACCTATGACAGTCTGCCACTATAATCTCAGGAACGTGTATTTTTGAACCAAAAATCTATTACGGCGCATAATCTTTGTTTATATTTTTCAGGAGCGGAGAAGATAAGGCGTTGCGATCGTTTGTCAAGCCGTGCGAATTAGTGCGGGCTGCGAGTTTACCTGCGAGTTGGGACCGCGCCGTGTAATACCCGGCGACACTCTGATTTATAACGCAGCACACTACCTCATAACACCTACTATCATACACGATACTTGCATCATGCCATGCTGCAAATTGGTAGTTGTAAATTATGGTGCTGATAATTTTAGTGTGGTAAGATTTTAGGGATTTGTGTTAACAATTTATTACAGTTTACATATACAAAAGTAATAGTTTGCAATACACACAATAACGTCATGCCCACAGATCATCTGTTCTGTGGTCATGCCAATGTTACTTATATCGTTAACATCACCCTCAATGAAAAAGTTGACTGCAAAACGAAAGTGTTCCCCAGAGATTTTCGAGCCGTGATTTTACCATGAAACCTTCTTTACATTTTCAGCGGCATTCAGTATTCGATGAATACTAAACAGCTTCAACATTTGTTTTCACTAATAACATTTTGCAAAAGTTTAATTAATAATTATGAATAGCTCTACTAAAATAAATTTTCAAGAAAACGAAGGTAGTCAGAAGAAAATCACGCGTAACATAAATAAAAAGTTGGCGCTGACTGTTGCTCTGATGAGTTCGTTGAGAGTGCCGTCCGAACGCCGATCACGTATACCAGTTAGTAGGGCGCGAATCCAACACGTACCTAACGGAGCCCTAACTGCCTCGTAATGGCGCCCACCGTGTAATAGCGCTCGACATCTTACGCCCTGACGTCTCGACAAAATTAAAAATGTTTATGAGCTCTGCACTCCTCCCCTCAAGGGTTTCGAGAAACTCCGGTCACTTACACTTGTGAATGTTCACACCGAATTATTATGCGGGTTATTTAGGCATTTTTATTGTTCAGCAACTGATGGTTCAGAGTTGTAACTGAAGTGCAGGCGTCAGCTTCCATACCCCAATCTCACACCTCTGATAAGCTATAGGTCAGTAAATACATAGTAACACGTCATATACTAATGTTGATATTTCATAATATGAACTTTTCAACGTAAACCAATTTTAATAAAAGAAACGACTTGAAACGGTTAACATTCGAAAGTTCTATTAACCTCAGGTGCTTTAAAGTGAAGCAGTTCTTAGCCGCACCTGCAATAGCTATAAAACTTGGCAGATATTGCCAGAAAACATTTGCTTCACCGGAAATCAAATTCACTCCGAAGAGGTTCAGTTTCTTAGCAAAAAAAATTTGTGATAGATGCAAGGAATTACAGGTGAAGGTAATTGCGGTCCATTAAGAACTCTCAATGGTTCTGGCAGCGTTTCAACAGGCCAAACTTACTTCCATTCTTCAGAGTTTACACTTTGTTCCAGTTCAGCAAAGGAGCGTTTCAACGTTCTGTTGAGACGTGGAATTATTTTAATTAGAGTTTATTACTTTATTAGAGACTGCATGAGTTTTGAAAACAAAGTTCTATTGTTCTTTGTGAGGGTTATAATTGAGAGGCTAGTTGAAAAAACATTAAGCGCGCTGAATAAACAACTAATGCATTTGATGATAATAATAAATTTATATTGTGATTGTTGAATGTCGGAAAATACGAAATACTTTTTGGAATTACAACACTTCACTGGTATTTTAACCAATAGCGTTGTAGAAACTGTCTTGATTACCTGAAATATTTATATCTCTCAATCATTGTAATTCAATTATAATTTAAGCGTGGAGATATTATCCATTCTAGATATTAACTTTAACGTTTAATAAAACGTAATATCGTAGATGGTAATGGGAAGTATATTAAAATTGAGAACGTATCCGTAGTATATCCGCCATCACGCGGACAGCATCCGCGGGGAGATCTCTGGATGTTATCATGATATACGACTCGTTTAGGCAGAGTAGTGTGGTCGGGCAGTAATAATCGTTAATGTAAACGATGCACGTTTAGCCTCCATATCGAAATGCTGGAGATTTTCCATCGTAATACGTATTTCAGTTCTGTGCCAATCTTAATCTCGTATGATATTTAACTTGGGAAAACTTGTTTAATGTTGTATTAACTGTTGAAACTACGGCTGTTTAATGTGATAACATCATGCCCGAAATGGAATAGTGCCTCTGCTTGGCAAAACTTTTTATTGAGTGAGAGATAATGATATTAATTGAAACTATATAATGTAATGACACTGATTCTTTTAATGGATATTTTTTTCTGTATATAGTTACGAAAATTCAAAAACTGTTAAATATTTCATAGTGACATTCTTATAGTTATTACATATTATGATGATAACCATATTGTATCATGCTATTTATATGAAGATGGTGCAACTTTATTTGATGACATTATTATTTTTAATACACCGCCGAACAGGACGTGTTGGTTATTAAAAGCACGTCCGCGGCATGTCTCTGGCGTGATCACGCGATAGTTGCGCCCAGCCACTTCCCGCCGTTTGTCAAACACGCCACCTACCGGTCCGCCGTCTTTTTTTTTTATTTAAAATTTTACGGCCCTTACAAGTCCTTTTAGCCAATCCTTAACTATTACAAATCGTATGTTCGAATTATATACAATCATAAATCTATATACATTTACAACATCAACAACCCGGTCCGCCGTCTAGTGTGTTGTGCTGCCAGACTTAAATTGAAAAATACCCACTGAATTAGGTATTTTAAATTTCCCAACGTAATCACGAAAGTTTATCACTTAAGAAACAACGATTAAAACAAGGTATACTATGCGTTAATAGCGAATGTTATTTATTAAATATTAAATAAACAAATTATTATTTTTTTAAGTTTACAGCCTCCGTAGACTCGTTTGGACGTCGGCTATTACACGAGATCGATCCCCGCACCGAATGTTTTGGTGGTTCACAAGTATTTGTCTCGGGTCTAAGTATTTGTGAGACCGAAAAGTCTCTCGTAGGCACTAATACCCATGACATAAGACTAATTGATCATAATGTGGGATCAGGACTATTTATGTGACTGTTGAGTGTATTTTTTATTTATTGTTTACCTATGAATATAAACCTTAAATTAAAAAAAAAACATTTTAACCAGCGTGACATTCAATTATTTATCTTGACTTTTCCTTAAAAGTGCCCGAACTCCATACATTTTTTCCCCAAAGTCGGGAAATTTCCTGACATTAGGCATCACTGCTGGCGTGGCAGCTTACCGCCTTGGCGCTCCCACCTGAACCGCGTCGCAAGGCGGTAAATTGCAAAAACCGTTCTTAATGCCCAACATAACGTGATAAAGTGTTTCCTTTTCAGAAGCGCGAATGCGTTTAATGTTAAGTTTTAATTCCCTGTCCTTTAGACACCATAATTTCCTTCTTGAATTTAATTATAATCTTAATTTAATGTTTTTCTTACGGGTAATTAGCGTTTGGTAATGTATTTTACCGTGATATTATTTGCAGAACTAAATATGTAATAAATACAAATACGCGGGGCTTATTAGTTGGCACTAAAATATTATAAGTTTTAGAATGCGACTTGAACGCGGATTGAAGTAACTTAATACATGTATGTATGTAATTACCTTCTAGTGCCGGCTACTTCGACGACCTTGCACCGGGAGCGGCGCCACCAGCACGGCTGCAGCGTCCAGTACGACGACGACGCACTGCGCGCCCAACCCTCCTCCGGGAACATCAACACCTGCGCACAAACATACCACGTATAACCGCTGCCTATTTCAACTGGGCCAATTAATTACATCAAAACGCTAAAGGCCTCCAACCAAAGGCCAATTTGCACCGATGTTATCTCTACAATCATTGCGAAATTTTCAAAGTAATATTTTACATAACCGCTATCTTCAATAAAGGAAACAGAACGAGGGCTTCACGAAACGTTGAGTACGAATTAACTAAATTAGAAAACTTTACAAGCCTTTCGACGGCGGGTTGAAAAATAGCTTTTTGACTAAAACTAATATTGCGGGCCAGAAACAAAACAGAGCAGAGTTGTAACGAAGTTGTTTCAGACGCTGGAGTTTACAACCGCGGGCGACGTGCGCGTACCCGGCCGGCGCGGCGCGGCGGAGCTCGTTTACGTTTACAGCCAAAGCACTTCCGCAGGGAACATCATCGATAACGTAAACGCGAGCGTATTGCCAGCGAGACTCGTTCGCTCGATTGGCTCGTGGCATTCCGTCCTCATTTTCTTCACCGCGTCTCGGGCAATATTTTTTTTTGTAAAGTGTTTTCCTGCTTTCGACAATATTGCGTCAGTTTCAAAGAAGCGGAGCTGACGGGGATGAAATCGCTTTCGCATTGAGTGAGCACACTAATGATTGAGTTCCTGCGCGAGGACGGAGGACGGAGGACCGCAGCCGCCTTATGACGGCGCGCCTCGTGCCGTCTGCCGTCTCTAGTGAGCCACTTCCCCCGCGTCCGCCATCTCCGCTGCCCACCCTTTGACGAATATCCTGTCATTCCATTGTTCAAAAACTTTCCGTTCAAAATGTACCGACCACTTCCACATTGGACATTATTTTTTAGTATTAATAATGTAGTTGGCAGAGCAATGACTATTACATTCCCAGCGGAGTAGGTGGAAATCGCTAAGTCATGTCTCTCCCCCGGCGTGCGCCGACTCGACGTTGTCCATTACGACTGTTATGAGTTTTGGCCAGATCTCTCTGTTCTAACTCATGATAACTACATTATCTTCCGTACCTTTGAATTCCAACTTGAAGCTCTCCATAAAGGCAAATTTTCGAAGAAGTTATCTTCTGTCATTAATTTCGAGGAAACTTCATAACACTTTTAGTTGAGCGATAACTTGTTAAAGCAGAGAGTTTGAGGAGCATGGCATTAATAATTTTGATTATTTATGTATATATATAATTTTGGTTTATGTTGTTTTGTTTGCTTGTTATCCTGTTCATAAATGATTCAGACACAATAGACCACCTAAACTTTCCTAAACGCTTAATCTATATAATTAATTGCCGAACGGAGTGCGACCACTCTTTTTGTGTCGTGCCTGACAACACCACTTCAATATCGACCATTAATATTCAAGAGCTCTTGCAGTCTTGTTTATCGACACCTTTTTTGCATGAAGCAATCAATTCGCGTGATAGTCTAGGGTCGTCCAATTATGGACCGCTCTCAAAACGATCTATTAATTACGTCAAATTGTGTTCCATTCAATCAAACCTCTTTTTGGAAATAATAACTAGGTAGTGAGTTGATTACGGCACCAGTTTTCCACTGTGACTGGAGCAATTTGAAACATTCTTGTTATTTGGGAACATAATTTAACTCGGAACAATTCGGTTCAGTGGAAACTTTTGACGGAACGGATGATGGAGTTTAAATAAGCAATCGTGGAAGTATTGTTTGCGCTCGTGTAAGAATTTTTCAGTGTTGGAAGAGGGTGGGTGCAATTCTTTTAGTGCTTAGTTTGTTCAGCGGATTAAGATTGCGAACAGGCGAAGTTTCAGCGGAGTTCGTCGGGTAGTTGGCGTGTCATTACCCGGCATTACTAATTCATGGGCTGCGCGAACAATTCGTCTCGAGAGCGTCTTTAATGCACCGAATGGGTAAATTGAACTAGCTCAATTTTGAATATGCGTTGTTCTGATTAGATGTAATATTCATAATGGTACATCATAAATAATTGAAACATATTTGCATAGATATTTTTGGAAATCTAAAGGGTCTATTAAAAAATCGTTGTAAAGGATGAATTTTGAAGGTCCAAAATTCAACCGTAGGAATGAAGTAAGGACTGTATTTTAAAAATCTAATACACCTACTTTTGAAATATTCATTAAGGTAGTTTTTAAATCAATGGAAATATTTGTTTAGTGTTTAGTATTTTACTAGTTCAGCAATGCTCAATGCTGTCACGAAAATTAAGTTGCTTTTGAAGAGCTTTTCAGTTGAAGTCACTCCTTTGAAAGGAAATTTATGAAACATGTCTTCGAGTTTTCGCATTGAAAAGAGCTTTTCTATATTTTTATTTCTATAATTAAATACTTCTCTCAATAAAATTCAATTCGAAAAGAGTAATTTATTTTCATAATTTCTTATAAACCAAATTTTAAAACTAGTGTTATAATTTATAAACTTCTATTTTTCTTGACAATCACAGACAAGATTGACTGAAATCGTTATAATATTGTCGATTCATCAGCTACTGGATACGTATTTAAACAATATATTAAATTCTATAAATATATAAAAATATGTTTGTAGCTGTATCAGCCAATGTACGTCGGAATTAAAGGCACAGGCCTCCTCTATAATGGAAAATACGATTGAGAGTTTTCTCACGATGTTTTCCTTCACCGTTATAATGCGTCATGATTGACTATCATAAAACTCAGAGATGTGCCCCCGGATTTGAACCCGCTACCACCGTGAACATGTTGGCAGCAGCGTCTAGTCCGTTACCAACAGACCACTAATGTAATTTTATAAATGTATGTATTTTTCTATAAAACTAGATGTTAAAAGTACTTTAATAAAATAATAACTACTTGAATTTGCTTGGGTTTTGCGCTTGAATAAACAAGAAAATCCGTTAACATTTATTTCACATAATTTTCAGTGATGTTAAATATAAAATATTTAGTCCATGTGCCATCCGTGATCGCGCCGGCCGATAGTCACGTCCTGGCACTCGACGTCACTCGACAGTTCGCTCCTGAACACTGCATCCGTGAGATTCACGAGGATACAGCTTGACTGGATGTGATAGTAAGGCTGAATGGTTGTCAGCCTTGGAGTTGGGTTTACTAATGGTTTATTCATAGTTTATTTTTGATTGTACTCCTATAACGCCCGAATACTCAAACGCGATTTAAATATTATGTTGCAATTACGCAAATTCCACTTAAATGTACTGGCTAAGTGGGCCATGCGCTATTAAGAGCAACTTATTATTTGAATGGCGTTTGAGTATTCGGACGTTAAAGTCTTTATTAGTTGTTCGAGTAAATTGATTACGAATCAGTAATACAAAACTAAGTTTTAAGTCGAAATACAAATCGAATAGCCTTCTAGTTGGTTTATTTAATGCCAACAGCATCACCCGTTTAAGTTACTTAGATAAGAATTGGAGCTATAAAACAACTTCCACACTCCTTAATAAACACATCACTTCTAATGAAACCTTAAACGCAGCATTACTAACCCAACATCGCTGTTCTCTTAATATCTCGTTTGGAGCTCAAACTCGAGCTAATACAGGTTAATGTGTACCTGCTAGTACGCTCGCAGTCGCTTCCAGTAACATTAATGTAATTCCTCGAGTGTACGCCACTGCTTGGCGCCGTCCGTCGTAATTGGATTTAGTCTGGACTACGAATACGACGTGCGGATTACCACTTTAAGGGATTTCACTAATGCCACAATTTCAGTTCCTTTGAAAAAACACGCAAATTATTCTCGGGAGACGGTTGTTGCTTTATTTTAAACAATAGGTACGGATCGGACGTTCAGGATTTGCAGGTATGGGATGTGCTGTTTGTTTCACAATGTTTAAGTGTTGATAAAGGGTAGTGTATGTTATTTGTAGTTTAAAATATAGACGCAGGAAAGCGATTTTGTCGTATCTCGAAACAAGCAATTTTAAATTAGAATAAAAAAAAAAATTAAGACATGCATAACCTCTAAACTAGAAAACTTAGGAATACCTACCATTTGTTTAATAATAACATTTTAAAATAAAACCTTACATTTTCACGAGGAAATTCAATGCGGTATTTTTTTATGAATTTAATAATATACAAAAACCCATATACGCATTTTTTGAGATACGACAAAATCGCTTTCCTGCGTCGATATGGTTACTATAAGTACAAATCCAAATTCTCCTCAATTAATGAATCAATTAATGAAGTGCGTGGTGGCCTGTTGGTAAACGGACTAGACGCGACTGCCAACATATTCACGGTGGTCGCGGGTTCGAATCCCAGGGCACACCTCTGACTTTTCGGAGTCATGTGTGTATTGATAGTCAATCACCACGCACTAAAACGGTGAAGGAAAACATCGTGAGGAAACCTGCATACCATAGCGATTTATAAAAAAAATCTATGGTGTGTAAGTCCGCCAACCCGCACTAGGCCAGCGTGGTGGACTATATGGCCTAACCACTCTCAATCGTACTGTCGATTGTAGAGGAGGCCCGTGCCCTGCAGTGGGACATATATGGGCTGATACAGAATGAATTGTTGAATTTTGTTCACAACGGCAGTCGAGATACTAATGTATATTAGGTTGCTCATACTTATTTTTTTTCTATTTTATATCAATGCAATGGGTAAAAGTAATACCGAAATATGTAATATCTAAACCTTGCGGTTTTGCAACTTTTACCAAACAGGTCATCGACAACTTAAATTGTTACACGCCGCGTTGTATTACGATAGCGATTCCCTTGATCAGTTAAATTATAAGTGTTAAAGTTTCAGCATCTTCAAGTTTAGGATTAACCTAAATAGGTTGTATATCTATAAAGGGTATATCCAGACTGCTACCTAAATCGAAGGTGGTAGTTTTAGTGACTACAGACACTATGCAATAAAATATGATAATACTCATTCATATTTAAAATCCAAATAAAATACAAAACAATGAGTGCGTTTTATCACGACTCTGGCTCGAAGTGAGTCTACGAATGGCGGGCTTTTTGACATTTGGGTTTTTAATATTCAGGTTCTATTGAAAGGTGTTCCAGTCTTACGGCCTTATGTAAACACGCCCATTTAATAGTAATATTAATTAATAATTATAAAAAAATATTTAGATTTAAGAATATTAGACGTATAGCCACTAATTGTGTCGTAATAATAACAAATAATTAAAAAACACTATCGTCGAGTTTTTCGATGGTAAATACGTAGTTTTTGCTGAAATAATATTTTAAACCTTTGCGTACCATTGTATCTTGGAAAATAAATGGGAGTACATTAATTATGACGGCCTCGTTTAAATCTAATGAACGAGTTCACACAAGGAATTCAATTCCTATGTAGGCACAAAGGTACTGTTGTCGATATCCTAGCATCTACGAATACTATACGTCATATTTTAAGAAGTAGGCAGTGTAAGTTATACATCAATGTCCACTTTAATTTTATTCGCGTTGTGAAGGGTCCAAAGTTTGCTCGTAAATGTTCACTTTTTATATGCTACATTTTGTTTGCTCGATTAAAACCGTTTACTTAGGATATGCGATTGAATCAGTTTGATTTATTATCGTGACATGCATGGTACTTTGTATGATTTTTGAGTGTTCCTACATTGACAAACATTTTATTGCAAAGATTTAAAACTTAAGTCAAAAAACTTTGTTATCAATATTTAATTATAGTTTAAAAGGTCACTAAGTCCAATTTTCCTGTAAACAAGCATAAAAGCAAAGCAAAATATCCAACACACGTACGATAAGATAGGTCGACAGCTCGGCACATTTGCACGTTTCACCCGCGCAGACATTGCTTCGTCCGTCTCTAATAGTATAATTCGGTAGCGGATCATCCACTTGGACAGTTTTCGTGTATATCGGATGTGGCAGTACATTCGGTGTCAAAATTTAATTAACCTGCAGCGAGTCGGTAAATGTAGCGGGCTGATGGGCGGCAACTATCGACAGCGTGGCGCGGCGCGCGGTTCATTGCGTTTCATTAGTGCATGCTGCATACTGCTCGTACCGTGTACATTACACATTTGGGTATTAAATTCTGTTTGTGATTGTACATTTAGTCCGTTTCAGGTGATCACAGTTTAGAATACGTGCTAGTTTGCGTGTTGAGTTTCCGACGTGTAATGCGGGGGAACTTTTAGTTATGTTTTGCACGTTAGGTAAATTTTAATGTGTTTTGCGCATTGCTAGTAGTTCAAAATTTTAGGGAAATGATTTTGTATTTTAACAACTTGTAGTAGCATCGAATTAGTTATGGTAATTTCATATTTCAGAAATAAATATTTTAAACGACATACAATTTTTGAACCACTATGGCATATAAATGAGTCCAGATTGTTCTTTTTTAATTAATTATTTGCACACGTCTTTTGATGCATTCTAATTGGTGCTAAGTGTTTCACGATGCAATTAGCTAGTTTAAAACTTGCATCCGTGCCAGCTGTTCGCATTGCTTTAACATTTTCACAGGCGTTTTAGCCAAGAATAGATGCTTTTTAATGAACTACTTAAGAACTATTCTTTTTAACACACTTTTTTAAATTTACTACTAAAATCTCCGCTGCTCTTTAGTTTTGGTATTATATACATGTATCAATAATATTTATGTTCTGCCTTAAAGAATGAGATAATAAATCTGATGATGTTTTTTATTTAGCTACTTACGAATACAAACTCGAAATAAAATATGAAGCGCTTATTTTCTATCACATTATATACATTAATCCATTAATTTATATGCTATTTTAATGAATGGATTAACTAATAATTTCCAAAAATTCCTGCAACGACGTAAAAATGACAATCTTTTCAAAAAAAAAAAAAAAAAGACGGGTTGCACTCCGGGAGTGCCGGCAGAAGTGAAAACTTGATTATTAACGTTGAGCATGTTTGATATTTTGGAATGGTTAGGGAATAATTTTGCACCAATTGCTTTATCAGTATAAAAGTACTATCATTTATGTGGTAGAATACAATATTCATTTATTGCGCTATCGTACACAAACATGACAATTTATATTACATTAAAAATTGAACACTTTAAAACTATTACAATTATTTTACATTAAAAAGTTTATCTCTCCGAAAAATCAACTTTCATCCATAATTTCAACGACTTTTTCACCATCATCATTACCAGAACTATCATCGCCAATCTCTAAAACTGATACGATAGGTTTATGGTAGCTGAAGTAAGAAACGAACAGTTTTGATTCGAACCTATTTAAATGTCTAATAAAGACCGCATCAATAGTAGTTTTGTATTTCGTTGTGCTAAGATTGCGATCATTCGACATAGTTAAACCAAATTCATTATTTAAAAATTCAATTAATAGTTGATTTTTATCGTCTGCGAAGTTTATGTTGAAATCTCCACTCAAAATCATTGGCAATTCATCAAAGCTTTATAAACTGACAGCTAACTGACAGCTGTCTACTCTCCATCCGTCTTACGCTTTTCGTCTTACGATCAGGTCACGTGTCCTGACGCGAGTTTAAGATTTTATACCCATTACAGAAAAAGTGCTCAACGCCGCTAAAGAAGTTTTCACTTCAATAAATTTCATTCTGACCCATGATACAGTAGTTAACGAAAAGTCTGAAAAACATTTTATTACAATCGTCCTTTGGTGAACAAGCCTCAAATCAATTCGTATCATAATACGAATTGGACAAAAAATCTTTTAATTTTGTAAAATTACCAAGGATAACAACCACTTGCCGGTGAATTTTATTTTTCTTTTGCATTGCACTTACTATTTTTAATGTTTGCTTTGCTATCCTCTGATTGTGTTTGTATAAAATGTACAAAGATAAACTTAATTAGAAAAACAATTGTATCACTAAAGCAAAAAGCAAAATATCTTTGTGCAACTCCACCTCGGATTAAAATGCTACACTTGCTTTGTTTCGGTACAGTACTCGTATTAGGCTTCTTGCACATCTGATGGAAGAAACATTGCGTATAATCGGTCGGGTAACGTTGGAATAGATCAATAGGTGATCTCTGTGTATGTATTAGCCCTTATACGTCCCACTGCAGAGCACGGGCCTCCTATATCGAAAGTACGATCGAGAGTAGTTAGCCCATATAGTCCACCAAGCTAGCCTTTAACTGGCCGGTGGATTTACATACCTACTATATAAATTCTTCACAGTGATAAATTATTCAAACTTTCACTCTTTACATATTAACAAATTTGTGGTTGATTGTATTATTGCTTTAAACTTTATCAATACGATTCTTGTTGTTTTTAACAGTACCTACCTTCCGTCCTTACTTATTCATGTGTTATAATACAATTCAATGTTTAAACAAATTTAATTTGGTAAGACCCTAGTAGCACATTATCAAAATAAGGAAGAGAAAAATGTACAAAGAAGAAACATTTTTAATATTCTATTTTCGTTCGAGTTTGTTACTTATGCTGAAACTTTAAGCAGCCGCTGGATACGGCCTTGCCAACAACATTATCTGTTCGGATCCAATGAAGGGACCAAAGCGTCGTGTTACATACATAAACTCGCGTTTTTTCCCAGAAGAGGTAGGCCGACGTGCTATCAGAACACAAACATTTCGCCTTGAATTTTCCGTGGCATGATGTGATAAGGGGCGAAACCATTGCCATATCGGGCACTAATTCCTAACTCCAGGCACATAATGCATTGAAAATCCTATACAATTTGCCCGACCCGGGATTCGAACGCGAATTCTCTTACCAAAATCATGCGATAATAAAACTACGCTACAGGGGCAGTCATAGTACATATTTTATTATCTACGATACGCGATGTATCCTCCGTGAGATGTGCAAGAGGCCTTACGTATGATATTTGCGCGGTATAGAGCGGTGTAGCGGCGCGGCGTGGCCAGCGGCGCCGGCAGGAACTATCAATTTGCAGTTTGATGACGCGACAAAGGGGGCTGGTTTGTATAGAGCCACAATCTAACTCAATTCCAAGCCCACTTGCAATTTTGATTACCAGCGGGTAAACTATTTATTTCCGAGCCCCTGTTTGTTCCGCCCAGCTTTGTATTGCGATGCTGCATGGAGTTTTCATCGTCAACTGTATTTAAAAAGTTCTGCGGTTAAAATACAAAGAGATAGCGTCAACGTAAAATATGTTTTGCTTTATTTTGAAACAAAATATAAAATTTGAAATTTACTCATCAATTTTATAACTTTTGCGGTAGAGCTGAATAATTTTTATATTTTTATGTCGCATATTGTTTACTATGGTTGTTCGTGATCTAAAAAATGTGAAATAGTTACACAACTATACCAGAAGGTAATAAATGATATTCCATGCTTATTGTAATTCCTGCATAATGTAGCTCTTACACTAATCACTTGTAAGAACAAAATCTGTTTCTCTCTCAGCGCACCCGACAGAATGATATACCGCGCAACTTTTGGGTCATTTAAATTGAGTTGTAAAGATTCTCCGCGCCCGTAATTATTACTTAACTTCAAATGACAGTAGTTTATTTAACTACCGACCATTATTAAGGAACTATCTCGCTTGCCTTTGTATAAACAAAAGCTCAAATACGGCCTCGATAATTAAAACACTTCACAATATTATAAAATTTTACATGAAGGCTAATTGGCATTAATATTTGTCATAAGTTTGAAATATTTTAAGGATAGAAAACAGTTTGTGACATGTATACTCTCTGTCTGTACAAAGTAACAAATTCCTGCGCTATCTTTCACCTCAAACACACAAGGAAATTAAAACTCCCCAGACGTTCGGCGTCCAGACAATTGTGTTACAAAAGGTTGATTCAGCCAACAAATCAATTTTCGACATCCGTAGCTTTTAATTGGATGCTACAAAGCAAATAAATTGCTACAAATAATTTGATTTGTGGCTTATTTGTTGCTATTTTATTATTGATACAAGGTTCGTACAGTTTTTGCTACTGGATATTTCAAAAATAATTTTGTAAATTCGCATCATATATGAAGCAATTTGTTTAATTTATCTAGAGACAACTAAATCCAGAGCAAAGTAATCGATTCAAGCCATGACATGAAAGTTAAATTTATAGATTATAAAAAAGAAAAGACCTTCATTATTTTCCATCTTACTAATAAAGAAAAAACAAAATCGAAGTTCTTTTGTATCTATTTCAATCTGCGAATTTACGCAGTGCACTAATACAATAATATATGAAGCTAATCAAAATGTTTAAATAAGAATACCAAGTACAGCAAAAATAAATTTAAAAGTAACCTCTTTCAAAGATTGCTGAGCAAGTCCAATCAACCAAAGAACAGCGGACTAAGCACTTTCCGTCTTCCCCGTTTGGTGTGACGCGCGGAAGGGTGATGTGGCTTATCTGATAATTGACTGCAACTAGCGGTGACACCAGAGAAATTGCATTGAGTGCCCCTCGGCACACGTCGAACGAAATCTCTCGCATATCAATTGGGCCTTTATGTGTGCTTTACATGCTGTAAATCTCAAATATAAATGCACATATCATTCGGACGCTATTTGCTTAAATATTTGGAATTTAAAATGGAAAATATATCTCATAAACCTTTTTTTCAAAGCATCCCTTGAATAATGAAAGGAGTGCATTTTCCAAAAATTAATGGTTCGAAATATGTCTGTTTGTTCAACTCTCCCATATAACGCAGGAAAATAGGATTGTCTTTTACTAAAGTTAAACAAAAGCTGTTGTATTAGAAGTTAATGAAACACTAATACTCAACTGATAATTCAATTGTTTTACATAAATTGTGATCCAAATGATACAGACATGAAAAACTAGAAATATTCCGTTTGTACATTAATTCAAAAATACGGAGTTTCAAAGACCAAAAATAACTTAATGCCACCACGTTATGTAAAGACTATATCTACGGATAGCGCTGTGAAACGTCGGAGTTTTCGCACGAAACCTTTGCGTGTTGCATCCTATTAAAGTTTCGCGAGCACATCAGCATATCAGAGATATTAAAATGACAGCGCAAAGCCATGTTAAACTGAATCGTAAACTAATCATGGTTCATCATGCATGCATGAAGTTCGCAATCGAAACACGAGGGTTCCTTTCCTACACGTACATGTTATAAGTAAATTGCTACTACGTGATTCTTGAGCAAGGAAAGTACACACGAAATGAGACTCGATTGTAGTATCGGAATTTATTGCTTTAAGAAGCTTGTACGTTCTATTGCAAATTAAATACTCTTTATTGCTTGAACGAGTAGGTACTGCTTTTAGTAATTGGATGTTACTTTATTAATCAAGGACTATTCGGGATACATTTGGAACATTTTGATAGAAATATTTAAAGGCTGTCTTATTTATATAAGCCTTTTTAAGTACCTTTTAGAGTATTATGAGAGTAAAATAAACCATTGTAAAAGGTTTGCCTATAACTAAAATAACCGGTTATACTACTACATATTATATATACTTTTGATAATTATATCTAGTCTTTACCTTAATTAAATGTGAAAATTTTACAATCCTACAAAATTAAGTTGTGAAAATTGCTATTTAATTCTTAAAAATAAAGGACAAGTTGAGGTTTTAACAAACTTTGCAAGTACAAGACGTATTTCATCGTCGAAAAAGTCGGTCAAAAAGCTGTTGAAAGTAAGTTTAATTCATATAACTTGTAGAGCGTGGCGTTTGCGGACGAGCCCTCTGTGAAACGACTGCAGGAACACCCACATTTAGAATACGAATGTAGGTCGACGTAACTTATCGGCCATTAATTATAATTTTCTCCCCAATCGGCAATTTAGCAGATGGGTGCGGTAGGTCTTGTGATTTGTATATTCTGTTATATATATAATTATATTATGGACAATTAAAGTTTGATTGATTTAAAGATTTAAGGTTAAGTTTATATTTCATAAAAGTAATGATACATTACATACATACATAATGATGCGATATAAGAATTGTACGAAACAATAATTTATCGATATTATGAAATTAGTTTGTCACTACACCAACAAATAATACAAATATTGCTAACGAGCGCTTTTAAGACAAACAAACTCATTTATCAAAGCCATGGAACTCAAGTATTCATTCATAAATCATTACAAGATAGTCGCTAGTTAGTTAGCTGAAAAATATTTTTTTTATTATAACTAGTAATATCATGTTATGATTATTTAAGCAAACATTTGACTCTGTCGATAAAACTACATTTAACTTATTTTCGAAAACATCTTCGTCAACAAATTAATTATTTAAACATACTGTGTAATAAGCAGTTTTATGAAATTATATTATAACTTTAGTTTTATAATAATTTATAACATATCTTGTATGTTGTTTGATTCGCATAATATATTTACTAAACCTCCAAAAAATATTAAAAGACTAGATATAAATAACATGGACCGCAATTGCCAATTCAAGAGGCGAGAATTTCTAAACCGACACTATTGGTGATAGAGCTTAGTGGATTTGTACACGGCCTGCGGTGCATGTGGGTTGCGCCCCGGGCGAGATCCGACACGAGGTAATGCACAAAGGGCGCTAAGTGGCGGTAGCGGTCCATCGATGAAACAAAGCGAACCGAGAGCGTACCGACATTTAGAAAAAAAACATCAGCAGAATACAGAAATATTTAAGAATTTTTATAGTAAGAATAAATTGGAAAGGAATAAGTATTTTACAAAGGTGAATATATTGTGACATTTTATGAATTCGTTGCGTTGGATTGCGAGAGGAAGGCCTTTAATCCTATTGTTAATTAAAACGAATAGTTTCAATAAATGTTTACGTTAATATTTTTATAAATATTTATTAGCTAGGAAGGTAGCAAGAATTAAATGGCTTTCCCGCGATTTTCCGTAAAAGAAAGCATTAATTATTTAATTTTATTTATTAACTTTATATACCAAACAGTATACAGGCGGGCTGTCTGACTAAATGCCAGGGGCATTCTCTAACAGAAGCAGAAATGGAGCACAGCAGGTTTTATTTTATTTTATTTTATTTTATTTTATTTTATTATTTTCGGAAAACTTACAGCTAGATTACATTGTAACATATACACATAATACAAAAGGGCCATTTAAAAGTTTTCGCAAATAGTACAAAAAGAACAGTACAAAAGAAAGGGGTCAGTAGGTGAAAGACGAGTTATTGGCACAGTACATTAATATCTTGATCGAACACATTAGGTCAGATTTTTCAACAATAAGACAGTGCTTACAAACTAAAAATCTAGAATTTTGAGCACAACAACAATTAAATTCATTTATAAAACAAATGAGTGATATTTCTTTAAGTCAGCTCATTACAAAAGAATTTTTTTTGCAGTATATTTTTAAGGTGAGAAACATTAGTATTAAATATGTCCAAGTCAAATTCACGCGAGAGATCATTAAATTGTCTACACGCTCGTATAAGAAAGCTATTTTGCCTATATGTCGTGCTAACGCAAGGAACATACAATAACGTAGGTAGGTAACAATAACGTAGTAATTATTTACATTTAGTTAGAGAAAAACAATAATAATGGTACAATATTTAAATAAGTGTACACTGTACTAAGATTAAAATGAACATACATACATTATACATACAACATTATATATTTCTACATATATATAAATATATACACATATACAGGGTGATATTGATACATTGTACTTATTTTAACCCACATGTTTCTCATCACCCCAGGTGACATTTTACATAATTTGAAAAAAATATGAGAAGATTTTTTGTCAAAAACTGTGATTTTAGTTCTTACTATTTTTGGGCATCCCATATAGATACGAGTTTTTTTTTATCGCTTAGCTGAACTTTAGTTCAGTTCGGAAACTAATAGGAGCTGTAAGGAACTCGGTATCCATAGGGATTGATCAATAGCCTTGAAACTTAAAATCGCGATTTTTGACAAAACTATCAGGCAGTTTCTGTTTAAACTTGGTACAATGTTACGTGAAGTGGTTAGGAGCATGTGGTTTAAATTAAATACCAGATGTCAATATCACACTGTATACAATATATACAACTTACCAAGTCTGTCAATTTAGCAACTTTTCTTTAAAGAAACAGTTCCCGAACTCTTACCTTAAACTTAAAATTAGGCGATTGTGAAAAAATAGGCACTGATAATATTCTTATACAACGATAGCTAAATTTACAACTTGTAATTATGCATTTGTAGCTTAATATTCGATATTTAAAAAAAGATCATGTATATTAAATTTGCTTAGTATGCAAAAACAAACATTTGCAGTAAAAAAGATCTGAAATAAAAACCTCCGTTTCGCTTAACTCTTTTCCACAATAAAATGCGGTTATTACAAAGGTACGAGGGCTCTTTGCACACAAATAGTTATGTTATTTGATAAACGTTGTTTGTCGTAAAACGAAGTGAATCCGCTTTTACTGAGTTTTTTCTTAGGAAACTTGTCGCCTTTGTGTTCTCGGCAAAGCTTCAAGAGAATTTCTTATTAATTTAGTTTATATATTTATCAACGACACAGTTCTTTTTTTATTTACTTTATTAATCTTTATTGTACACTAGCTTATTATAACTACACAAACAAACATTTTCTTCTTCTACTTCTTGTTTCTAGACAGACAAAACAACAAGTTATAAAACAAACCTTCTGCAATTTAAAAAATCGCGTTATATTAATAGCTATAATCAAATGTTAAAGTACATACATAAAACAAAATAGGATGGGTTTGAATTTGGTAATTTCCTCAAAATTATTTACAGCATGTTAAGTAAATACATTAGCTAAATAAACTAACACCTAATACAACAATACATAATTAGTATACAAAGATGTATCCGTTAATAGTGTCGGCAAACACATTAATGCCGGAAAGCGATATGTACTATGCAAATTACATTAAGACACTTTCCTTGTAAGTCAACGCACGTCAGGGGGCTGTTTTGCATTGTAAGTCGATAAACATAAGCAAACTTAATAGTTAATCATATCTACCTATATATCTCTCGATACAATTCATTGGCAACAAGTAACAAACGCGAGGGATCATGCGGATCAACCGGGCAGGTTAGAACAGCCTCTCTAAAATCAAAGCACGTTGTTAAATAAATCGTTATACTAACAACCGGCGATTACCGAAGGCATAAAGTGTTCGGGACGAGCTAAATTTAATAGCTGGGCATAATTCAATTGTTCCGGGCTGGCGGCCTGTGAAACTGCATTCCTTTTGCCTCATGAACCGCACGCAGATGGCTCGTGCGCTCATTCTGTTTTATTTGTTGCTTTTAATTGTACACGCTGCTCTTTTTTCATGCAAAAATAATGGAGAACTATTTTTACTCAATGATTTTTAAGTTTATTATACTCAGTTTATTTATTTATTTATTTATTCTTAACTACACATAAAGAGGTATAACATACAATAAAAAGTACAGAAGGCGGTCTTATCGCTCTAGGCGATTTCTTACAGACAACCTTTGGATGGATACGAGATAAGGAGAAGAAGAGAAATTATTTATTTATTATTATTAGATTTATTGGGAAATGTTAATTAATGTCTGGAAAAAGAATTGATACGTCGATTCTTTCAATCACCAGCAGAGTTATAGGAAGACCTCAAATACTGGTTGCTGTGGATATCCTTACTCAAGGACTTTTTCACACAATGCACGTATTTTGGAGAATAACGTTAGACTGCCTCGGTGGCGTAGTTGTACTACGGTACGGTTACAAAGCTGAGGTCTCGGGTTCGAATCCCGGGTTGGGCAAAGTGATATTGGATTTTTCTATTCAGTATCAGCCCAGAGTCAGGAATTTGTGCCCGATATGGCGATAGGCTCGCCACCTATCACATTGTGGGACGGAACATGCAAGGCGAAATGTGGGTGCCCTGGCACCTCTGCCTACCCCTTCTGGGAACAAGGCGTGAGTTTATGTATGTATGTATGTATGTAGGTTAATAGTTGCAATATTGTTGTGATCAAAGATGCTTGAAAATATATAAATGATGCTTAAACGATGTCCAGTGTATGTATAGTGTATAGTTTTATTGAAAAGTGAAAGTGCGTAGTGGCCTGTCGGTAAAAGAACAACACGGCTGCCAACATGTTTACGGTGGTAGCAGGCTCGAATCCTTAGGCACACTTCTGGATTTTCGGAATCATGTGTCTATTGACAGACGATTACCGCGCACTATAATGGTGAACGAAAACATATTGAGGAATCCTGCATACCAGTGATTTATAAGAATTTCTATCGTATGTAAGTGCACACACTAAGTCAACGTGGTGAACTATATGGCTTAAAACTCTCAATCGTACTCTCGATTGTAGAGGAGGCCCATGCTCTGCAGTGAAACGTATATGTGCTGATACAGATTATGTAAATGTTCCAATTACCTTCTTAGAACCACCAAAGAGTTACAGCTGGTTAAAAACACCGCTTTCATATTTTTCGTGTTATTGAAGCTGTAATTTCTAAGCTAAATAACTGAATTTATATGATACACAGATGTTTTTGCAAAACATATCCACAACAAGTTACAAGTTACATTTCGTTCCATCCAAGAATTTCATAACATAAAAAATCCCACGTGCATCGGTACTTGCATCAAAAATCTAAGCGCTATAAATTATTTTTAAAGACTTAAAATATAAACGCTTTTAAGGAATTCAATCGCGGAAATAGTGTTGACCTGAACCCATATATATGATACTTATCTCGGAATTGATTCCAGTTGCTGGGAAAAGAACGTAATTTACCTTGGACGTTTCCGTGGAAAATAAACGTTGGTTTCTGCAGATATCTGACTCTTATTTTATAATATAAGCTCTTTTAAATTATGCTCCGTTCTTGTGTGTTTATATAAATGTTAAAATAAATTTTCTTTAAATTTACTATGTTTTTTACTATAAGCCATATCTCTTTTATATACCAATAGTATTTATTACAATAATTTATTAATCGTTCCCAATACTTTTTATTACAGTAAGAAATGAATTAATACTCATTATATTTTTGAAATTTTGCCATGAGAGAAATATATTATTGTATACACACATACCAAACTTTAACAAATATACATGAAGGAAACATTAATCGTACCATAAACAACGATAAAATAGCAAACACGACAATAAAATATCCATTAAGTTACAAATTACACCATAGACACGTAGATACAATATCATTATGGCAGTCATCAAAACAAAATTGGGAATGTATGAGCGTCATAGCGATTTCGATTCAGCGGTTGATACCAAATATTGGCTGAGCGCACGGCCCGCTGGCTGCGAGGGAACAAAATAAATAACCCACATTTCATTAGATGGCCAATAATGTATCAAGCAACGATATTATAGATATACTAGATTATATAGGTAGGAAATTAGTGTAATAAGTATGATAAATACACCCAACATGAACAGTATATTCCAAACCCAAAACTAAGATCGAGTCTTGTGTCGTGGGTATCAGGAACTACGAGAGACTTTTCGACCTCACAAACACCCAACCCGAAAAAAATATAAATCACACAAATGTTTGTTTTGGAGTGGGAATCAAAGCTGTGGGCTGATATTTCACAGCTAGTGTCTAATCTGAGTCACGGAGGCTGTCAAAAGTATAATAGATATTAGAGAAAATTAATTGGTATTAAATTTATCTTGAGAGGTGTCGTAATTCTAATTTTTAGTTTAAAAATTAACAATAATATAAAAAGTAAAAATCTTTTAAAGCATACCCAATAAAACAGCGAGACTCATGGCTTGTGAAAATAAGAATGATAATGGATGAAATCCGGAACTCCAGAGATTTGTCGAGATTAGGTTGTTGGTGTGGTTTGATTAGCATTTCAACACTTGCGTATTAGGTACGTTTATTGTTTCAGAATCAAGTTTATTTACAGTGATGACACTGACATGATATGACAATAATACACGGATAGTCTAATTTAGATATATTTGCAAATAACTTACTGGTGGTAGGTCACACATGTGAGAGGCCGCCTGGGTATGTACCACCGCAATGTTTATTTCTACCGCCAAATAGCACTGCACTATTCTGTGTCGGTGTGAAGGACATTATAGCCGAAGTAACTACTGGTCATATTGAGACTTAACATATTATGTCTCAGGATGGGCGAGCGCAGTGGAATGCTAAGCTTTGCTTTGTAATTCAAGATGTTATTTGGTAAGTTCGTCATTCATTTCAAAAAAAAAATAGTATTTAATTCAGGTATATTAGAAACGTGATACGCAATTTTGTACCTTAAGTAATTCAAGTCAATACGTGAAGTAAACACAGAAACTCCTACACAAGTTCCTTTTTTCCTTCAGACACGAACTTCAAATATTGACAAACCCAGCATAAGCGACGTTTTTTTATTACTTAAAATACTGTCGTAATATTTGTGATTCCCGCAAGATCAGCACTATTATGAAAATAAACAGAGCGTCTGTGGTATTTGCAACATCAGCGAACAATCACTCTCGTTACGTCCCCGTTGGGCGCCAATTACCGCCGGTATTGGTCTGATTGCACGGAAAATAACGCCACAATCACATTCATGTAAAGACTTTATAAATCAACATTATTTATTATACACTTTGCAATTTATTTGCGGCCGTAAGTTGTGTAATGACTGTTGTATTAATTTGTTTAATCCAACCGACATTAATTACGTTAATAAGTTTACTACAGAAATGCTTAACATTTTTATATAATTGTATATGTTATGTGAACATTTTTCAAGATTGCTTTTTTTAGATTTTTTTAGAATTCGCTACAGTATGCTGGTTTCCTCACAATGATTTCCATAGCCGTTATAACGTTATAAGCTACTTCTTACTTATTTCAAAAGCATTTAAAGAGATAACTCTATAAATCCTATTGCCTCGGACGTCAATCCATTGAGACGAGCAGGACCACGTGTGTAGACTGGGATGCACCGTCCATTACAAAGCCCGTTCGGGGCCGCACGAAGCCGCCCGAAGCGACGCGGAGGTGTAACGAGTAATGTCCAATTTACAATTCACGCGTGCCGGTAATGTGATTTATCCAACCCTTTGTGACTCGGGCACAACGGAGCATTCCCCTCGGATAAATTACCCACGACAAAGTATGCAAAATTCATGGACGATTCTTTCGTTTAGTTTCCACTATAAATTGTTTGTCGAATCGACGCGCCGACAAATGTTTCTGTATTCGTGTATGAATTTTGATGTCCCATCCGATATGAGACAAATCAATTTTCCAATAGTTTGATGTATTTCATTCTTTTTTACTTTTTGTTTGTGTTTTTATGATGGATGTCGATTTCATTGTAAATGTACGTAATATGTAAATATGTTAATTCAAATCTATCCAATAAAATTATTACGTTAATTATCAGAAGCACCTCATTAGAATAATCGAATAGTGTTCTATCTATCTATTATATCTCAAATGTCCTCTGAAACATTATTATTTGATTTAAAAAGTCTAATTACATTTGTAAATTATTAACGATTCCATAAAACTCAGTCAGATTTAATTTATCAATTTTCTTCTTATAAATAAAGCTTCAATTGGTGTAACTAGCCCATTATATTCGTCAGACGTTCATTGCACGCAAATCGAGTGAGGAGGAATGTTGTCATGTCTCGTTTCCATAATTGAATAAACTTTCTATTTTTAAAAAGAAAACAGAATGCGACAAGGGAGCGGGAAGCACGTATCTGCGACGTAATTGTAACTCATAGTATAAATACAATTCTTATGACTGCTGCAAATGTTCGACAAGGACCAAGTTCATTTCGCTTCCGTCGGAAAAGTATTGAATTCGCGCTGAAGAGGGTTCTTATGAATACTCAATCGGTTCAAATTACTTGAGAACTTGTCAGGGCGAAATTAAAAGCATAGTTGCCTTTGTCGGACTGTTGATAACTATATGTAGGTTGAATTCAGCGCGTCTATTACAATATTCATACGCGCAAAAACCAATAGTCCGGTCAAATAACGCGAATGCAAACTGCCTTTAATATTTATTGTTACAAATGATTTTATACACGTTTGCGTCCAAAATTCCGGGTTTGAAAATGGATACAAAAATGGGTTTACAAACGATGGGATACAAGTAGATGCAAAAAGGTATTCGAACAGTGTAGGAGACTCCTGGTTGGGCTCCATGCAAGAGAAACGACAGGAATTCGATTTAGACCCTTCGTGCCCAGCGTCCTTCCCGAATGTAAATCGAGGGTAAATTCATGTTTCACTAAATTTCCTCCCCAACATTTTTAAATTATACCAACAATTGGCTTTTTTGGTTCATGGTTTGCCAATTTTGTTCTATGAAGTACCATTTTATCGATATTATGATCGAATTGATACTAATATAATAGACTCAAATCATAAGGGCATGTTTTTGGACTTTAAATATGTGTCCTTAAGATTCTGAGGCAAGACAAACGGGTATGTAGAGGTTAGTTTACTAATGGAATAGACCGTATTTTCTAAGCTTAGAACATTTTTCGTAAAAGGCGTAACTAGGTTTTATGTGCACAATGGAGATCTTCTTCTTCTTCCTTCCCTTTTCCCTTTATTTGGGGTCGGGTCTCCTTATCAATTTGCGCCAGGCCGCTCTGTCCTGGGTTGTCACCGCGTCTAAATGAAGGGTTTCCAGTTCCTTCCTGATATTGGACCACCACGTAGCTTTTGGACGTCCTCTCCCTTTCGGGCGTTCAGTGAGATTTAAGGCTGTTTTTACCACGTGGTCATCTGGTCTTCGTTGGATGTGGCCATACCATCGCAATCTATTTTCTTGTAATTTATTGGGGATCGGAGCTACCTTAAACGAACCTCGGATATACTCATTCCGTATTCTATCCATGACGCACATTGTGCATCCTCCATTGTGCACATGGCGTCACCAGAAGGTGACGCCATGTGCACAATGGAGATATAAACGTTAAAAATCAATATATGTAGGTAATTAACTAACTACAAGTCCCACGACAATATTACATTACTTGATTAAATTATCAAATTGTTTTAGTAATGATAAAATTGTGTATCATTTTCCTATTTATATCCCAGACGAAATTGTCTAGAGTGATAAAGTCGCATCTTGTACTATGTCATTTCTTAACTGAAAATGTTTCTATATGTAGTGCAAGAAAGGATTAAAAATATAAAAATATCGACAAAACGTAGCTCTCATACATAAATTCAAACTACCAAATATTATACAGTAATCGGTGGAACCTCTATCAGGCTGTAGTCAAAATTGGCTATAATATGGCTCAACCACACGATACATAATGTTCATTTGATCTGCGTATTTGAATACTGAATGAGTAACTTGTATGGAAATGACGCGATTCATGCAAATTAATTACAGAGCACGCATTAATTATACCCCAAGATGATTGCTCGTGTAACTTGTTAGCGTAATGACAACGGATCTCTATAATTTCTAGGTCATTTGACCCTTGCCATATCTTATTGAGTTCTTAATTAACCAGAGTAATTGTCTTGGCGAGTTATTGACTGGAATGATGTTAACGTTCAATGAGTTTTCACAGAGCCAGCATGATTTTATTGACGTTCGGAAATTATCGTTTTGCTATTAAAATATTTTAGGAAAGAGATTATAGTATCATTCATTTTGTGTACACAAATTACTTTGAAACGGTATCAGTAAAGAAGGAATATTTTGGATTAAATATATAAATTATATTACAAAAAACCCAAAGTATATAACTCACAAAACTTACATAATTCTTTGGCTTATGGCTTACGTAAAAAGATACAATGTTTCCATAAAATAAAGCTGACATGGCGCCTCTGATGCAAGTATTGTTATTTGCATTCGTGAATACAACGAATTTTATTTCGACATTTATTACGCGGCTGACGAAGAACTTGTGTTTTCAGGCAATTTAAGTTGTTCTGCTGACTCGTAGCCGTATTGACTCGCTACGCCACTATTCTCGCTACGCCGAGCGCAGCGCTACGGGCTACGATACCCCTAGTTGTAGCTCGTCGCTACGTTAATAAAGTTTTGATTTATTTTGTTGAACATTGTTGATAGTTACCAGACATGGCAACTGGCAAGTTTATAACACTGAAATATTTTGTGATCCGTTTTAAGCCAAGGCTACATTAGCTGTATTGATTTTTATGTGAGTAATTTTGCAGTACCATTGTAGTTTTAAAACACGTAAAAAATCTAAAAATCGATTAAAGAATTTATTTCTTCTCTTACAACCGATACTAAAGTTGATATGGTTTCTGGAAGAGATCGCTTATGGCGATAAGACTGCCAATTGTACACTAACTTATAAGGTCTATCATTTGTTTGTACTTTATGATGTCGTGTTCAATAAAATGTTGTGTATATGTATCTGTAAATTGGCTGCGAGCCTTGAGAGCCTGAGTTCCTGTCCAAGTTGGGCACTACACTTAAACTGAGTTTTGAAAAATGTCTCAAAAAAATTCCGACTATCTGCTTCACAAGTCACAAAGTATTATAATAGACGATCGAAGATAAATATAACATACAACGTGATATTATAAAGATAAACAATAACTCCCGAGCCACTGTTGACTAATTACATTGCCAAGATGAGATTATCGTCCTCAATGGAGTCGACGGCCGATGACTCCAGATGTGTGATTATGTTATCGACTGTACGTGACGTGTTTACAACTACCCACATAGATTTATGATTCAACAGCTATAATATAACTGAGATATTAAGACATATAAATATTTGTGAGAACCAGAGGTATTTTTTTCGGGTCTGGGTGTTTGTGAGACCGAAAAGTCTCTCGTATTTCCTTATACCCACGACACTAGACTCGATCTTAGTGTGGGGTCAGACTATGGCTGTGACTGTTGGGTCGGGAAAAGTTATATTGGATTTTTTATTCATTATTAGTCAGGAATTTGTACCCGATATGGCCATCTATCACATCGTGGGACGGAACACATATGGCAGAATGTGGATGTCCTGGTAGCACCTCCGTCTATCTCTTCTGGGAAAAAAGGCGTGACTTTATGTATGTTTATGAATAAATCTACAATTCGTTTTTTGTTTCCGTGCAAATGCCGTGATGTGGAACGAGATAAGGCGTACAAATCCAGTCTTGGACATATCTTTTGAGAATTCTCAAACTGAATAACTCCCCAACAAGCCTTAAACGATCTTAAAATAATCAAAGCTTGGGCTTGAAAGTTCAAAGATTATTCACACTACTAGTAGACTTTTGAATTTGAATTATTAATAAGGCTTCGTAAAAGTAAGATTATTTCACTCTTCATTATTTTCTGAAACTAAATTGTGTCTTTTATTCATACAGTACTTTATTCATTGTTCTTTAAAGGCTTTTGTCTTAGATTCGTTGACCCTTCTTTACGATTTTTATACCCAATCCGTCTTCATTTTGAGGTGGCAATATCCTTAAATCGTAGAGCTACTCAAGTCTCCCGTGTAAATTTATTGAGGTACCATTTCTTAATTCTTTAAAATATATGTATTCGAAATTGGACGTTACTCAATTGAATACTAAGAATATGTTTAATTTCTATTTAATTGCACCTTATCACGGAGTTTAATGAAAATGCTATAAAACCTTAGTTATGGCAGTATATAATGCCGACGGCATTAAGTCCGCCTGTACATATTTTATAAAATTTAAAAATTAATAAAAGTATAGTGGTGTTTTAAAGTATTTTCACTGATTATTATATTTTTATCATTAATTTTCTTGTGTTATACAATACCTACCTAAGAGCCGCAATATGAATAAAAAATCCTACAATCCATTAAAATATTTAAATCCCCCGGAATACGAAGTAGATGCAGATCTATATCTTTCTTTTTCGCAATTACAAACCCACGCGTTTCTTTCCTACTTTCATATTCATGACCCTTTGATGACTACACACTATGGGGGACTTTGATTGTCTCCTTAAACCCATTAAAACTGCATCGTGATCTCAATGATACTTGGGATTGAAAAGAAAACATACATAGATACATACTGGACAAAGCATTATGGACTTTATACACCGTCAGATTTGGTCAATGAAAAATAAAATACGGACTAACAAAAATATATATATATGTAAAATTGGTAAATACAATTCCTCAACTCTTACAATTTGTTCCTCAACTCTGGTATATTTTATATAATATAGGGCCAAATAATCATAGTGAATCACAGTGCTGGCTTCACAAAGTACACTTTTCTATGGCCCTCGTCATTTGCGATCTCAAATTTTAGAGAAAATATATTCAACAAATTGGAGCGCATTCCAGATTGGTTAAATATTTCAAATTGTGAGTGGGAAATATTTTCATTTGACGCCGCTAGTTGGCTGTGGTAGCGTAATGGCGTTCTTTGTCGCGGAATTAGCAATCAGCCGGCTCCAGGCGCCAGCCGCCTGAAAAAAATAGCCTCCGAGGTTTCCTTAATTGCCTCGCAGATAAGCTTTACATCAACCCTTACCACGCAAATTACTATTATTAATTTAATGACTAGAACAAAGGAAATTATGAAATACAAGAAGTCTCCAGACGCCAAAGGGTCAACTAAAACGACGCCATTACGTTCAAAACGGTTTATTATGACGTTAAAGTGTCTCACCCGCATCCTAACCGCGACTGGATTCCATTACAAAGGATGTAAAAGTCCCTATAAAAAAAACGAAGACGCCCGAAGTTTTCCACTTTGCCGACGTCAAAATGAACTTCGCCTAAGGACTAAATTGTATTTCGAACTTGATAATTCCGTCTACCGTTGCGTTGCTTAAGTAAGTCTTTCATTAGCGGCGGTCACGTGAGGGGAATTATAAAGCCGGCCTTCAAATGGTTGAAAAAATTCCTGAGACAATAGAGCCCCCCGTCGTCTACCGTCGACCGTCTCGCGCGTTTCGATTGGAAACCCTTCTTTCAACTCAATCCTCTGAATACAAATTGACACCAAACCTAACAAACATTTTATTAAGCGTAGCCGTTCACTTTTGTTACAGCGAGTTTCAGATCAAACGTCACTTCTGAGTCGAGTAACGTAGGCAATTTTCTGTTATATATGGCTTTCGTGCTTATGTTCAGTTTCTTTTCATGAATGTAATATTTTATACACAAAACTTATTTTGGGTTTTGTTCTTAGCAATAACTTATGAATTTTATTTATTTGTTTTTATTACGTTGTACACAAATAAATACTTGTAGCAGACACACTTATGGTCCTGGATCTGAACTTTTACACTTACTTTTTGTGATCTTTGATATTATAGGATTTTAAAAAACCACAAGCCCCAGAGCTTATCCTTCCATAATAGTATAACCAACTGCCTACAATGCACAAAGCAAGTACAGTTCCAAACAAAACGTGCACCGGGGAGAGGTTATTTCTACATATACGTAGAACACCTATGATAATGCATACTCTATTGTACAGATAAAAAACAAAAGATTGAAGTGCACGTGGAGCGTATAAAACTGCGGTTCAGTGAAGTCACCGTAAGATAGTGTTAACGTTTTACAATACACAATTAAACACAATAGTTCCTTTGAAAAAGAGCAAAGACTTGTAGAGGCTCAGTGAACCCAAACGCAGGGGCGCACCTCCGTCACTCAGCTCAGCGGGAACTCCTCGCGACAATGAAAAACACTTTCACCCTACAGCGTGTGAATGCAAAATAGGGTAACACGCATCTACATGTGCCACATATTTTTATCGAACGTATAAAAAATTTATCCAAGGCCACAGCCGTTTATTAAATAAAAAAGCGTTCTACTTGTACGTAGAACAAAAATACTGCTTTTTACAATCATGGAGTTTCCTGTGCCCGCGGGATGGCTGAGGGACTTGTTTTTCTGTGTGAAGATATAGCTGATTTGAATAGCATGTGGTGAACAAGATTGAGTAAGTCTAATAAAATATAACCATATCAAAAATATTTGTGCACGTATAAAAAAACTGGGTATATTACCCAGCATTTGCACATATCAAGAGAAAAATATACGTCTCAAGTATTGTGTTGCGTGCGGCAAAAACTACTAACAATCCTTCCCTTCCCCAACACTCAGACGCGAAACAATTTGTTGATTAATTGCACAAGCATTTGTCTTACTTTAAGGATTGAACTCCCATCGTCTCGTCGTTTCTCACCTCAGTCTCGAGGGCTGTCAAAAAATATTAAATCTCTCACGGTACGCTGTAAAGGTTCGTACCCTATTCAGAAATAGTTTCTGCACTTTGATTGACATAAAAGGGTGTGGTTGAAAATCAGTGCTCATTTCAGCGACACGGCGACAGCGGGAGCGACGCGCGTCTCGACAGCGAATTACCGACACCTATTATGCATACAGCCTAGTGTATGAGCTATGTCGCTAGATTTCAACCTAATTGCTTTTCATATAATCAGGGAATGATCCCTGTTTAGAAGATTTTAAATTTAGAATCTAATATTTATCCTCCTCCTGTCGCTTATCCTTTCATGTCCTCTCTCATTTTAGGAGGCCGGCAACTTTTCGACTTTCCGTGCGTGATGATATTCACTTGTCATCAGCTGATTTCGCATGCCCAGTAAGGATAGAATACAGAGAAACTTTGTATCTGCAGAACATATTATGTACCAATTTTTGTAACCTTTATTCTTCAAATAAATGAATTTGGTATGTTTGTCCTTATGACGAACTTATGACAAAAAAGTAAGTATATGCATTTTTATTAAATTATAATTTATTATTGTATGTAGCGATGTTAGGGTAGAAAGTAGTTTGGACAGCCGCCCAGGGCGCCAGAAATAAAGGGAACCCCATACCGTGTTTTTTTTGTTGGTTATATATAGATCTAGGGTGTCCAATTACTTTCGCCCGAGGGCTCTAGTAGTGCAAAAATCAGCGCTGGTGAAGATAGATCAGATATCACACACTTTCAATTCTTAAGGTCGATAATCACATGTAAAAGTTAATCAATTAAAAAATCTCAAACTCGATTTGGATATTTTTCACAGAGTTATATAACAAAGATTCACGGAAATAATAATTTGCCTTAAATTAACCTGAAAATGTATTGTTGTTATTACTCCGCATAATGCATCATATTCATAATGTAATCTTTATTCCAATTGAGTTATTATCAATTTCCATTACGAATTTTTAGGTAAGCTAATTTTATTGAAGTCCACAAGTACAAGCGTTCAACAAATAAAAATACCCTTGAAAACAATGAAGCTTCAATAACTAAAGCGCTTAAAAATCAATAACCCTTTATATAATAATTCCCTGTCTCTACATTCTGTATTAACATCGAAAATATAAGTCCAGTACGTTCTAGTCGGATGCCCAACTCAATGGCTGTCTCGGAATGCCCTCATAGGTTCTGAGAGGGGTGACAGTAGGAGTGTTTGCTCTGCTCCCGTCGACGTCGCCGATGGGATAATGGCCGCTCTCAGGGCGACACTGACGGCCAGATTTCGTTCCTATTCCCCGTAATGAATTCCCAATATAAATACGTGATCGGTTTATTCTATTTGAATTAAAGAGATCTGATCTGGTTTCAATCGCGGAACAAATCTTTTGGATTTTTGGGGATTGTCTTTGTTGTTTTAAGGTTTGGGTTAGTGATGTGGCTTTTGTATTTCTGATATAAAATGCTTCATTATAGCTTACTTGTAGCTCAATCCAGCGTTGTCGGTTTATTGCCATATTTTTTTCATATGTCATATAATTTACAAAAGTGTAAAGTTCAATCAAAATGCATACATTATGTTTGCATGTAAGAGTAAATTCAATGCAACCATCGATCGATATTTCATTTTAAATATTAGTGCAATATTCATAAGTAATTCATAATGTATATTTTGACAAATCATTTTAGTGGTATACTTCCAAGGTTTTCTGATCCGCACAGTTTTATATTCCGACATATATGTATTTGATGGATGCGATGGCGTTGTAACAATGAAAAAGTGCTGAAGCAATGCCGCTCTATTTGGAAGACATATCAATCAATCAAGCCACGTCATTCGCCTGGACTGCGGTCGATCTATCATCAAAACCTAGGAACTACATTAACACAATAGATTCATACATTTACATTTTATGTAAATCTTCTTATCATTAATTTTTACTTGTTTTATACTTATATACGTCAAAAAGGAGAGTAATTAAAATGAAGTTTCGAAGTTAATGTATAATTATTTGTTTTTGTTAAAAGTCTATGTTCTCGATATAATTTAGCTTTAAGTAATGTAAAACTAAAAGGACAATAAACTTACTTAATTTTATAAACTTTGACACTATTTTATTCAATTACATTTGACGCACAATATAATGAAGACTTAATTGGGAAACTCAATAATTTTATAAACAAAATAAACAAATAATTATCCACAGTATATCCTAATCAAAACTTACAAAAAGACAAGATTACAAAAACGGATAGCATTAAACCAGTATAATTCCGAACACGATATCAAAAAACAGCATCAAAGAGCGTCACAAATACGAATATTTCGAAATAAACTTGCTCTCCAAGGAAATATCCAAAGAACACGCGGCCAATCGGAAAGACGTTGCTGTAAATATTTTGATATATCGTTGAGCACAACACCGGTTTAAAGTCACGTAGCCGAGTGTGATTTCAATTTGGTGCGAAGAGAACACGAGTCTCGAGGGAGGAAAAGTGAAAGGTGCAGGGGAGATAAGTAAAGATAATAATAGGAAAGAGTGTGGTCAAGTGAAATATTCATTAGTACGGACTAGTGTGTGTTTGATATTGTGTATGATACTGGTGTGGTTGGATATGTAAGTTTATTTCTAGTTATCTAGCAATGTTCCCGTAAAATAATATTTCATTGAATTATATGTAATTTGTTTTGTTTTGCTTTGACATCAAAACTTTAGGGCCAATTATTGTGTGTATTGTTATTTTATTTTACGAATTTGTTAACCTGTTGTCAAAATATATGTATATAATTAACATTATCATGTTCAACAATTGATAAATAGTGTAAACTTCATAGGAAAATATGCCATAATACAAATATGTACTTATCTTAGATACGTATTTTCTGTCGGTATCAGTCAAAATATAATTACGTTTCTGAGAATTTCAAACCATTGTAATCAGTGTCAGTATTAGCCCATATAAATCCCACTGCAATCCCTACCTGCAATCACTGCACTCCCAACCGAAAGTACGATTGAGAAGTGTTAGGCCGAATAGTTCACCAAGCTGACCTAGTCTAGGTTGCTAAACTAAACATACTATCATTTGTAAAATTTTAAATGATTACAGCTTCATTATTTAAAAATGTAAAAAAAGCACGATTCTCATTTTTCGCTTGCATTTTCAGTACCATCCGTGATAAAATCCATCAGATATATACGATTTAAGTAATTGACAGAATTTCTGCCGGAGAAAAACAGAAATGCATCGAGCATTTACACTATTTCCCGGTAAAAATACACTGGTAGAAGTTCGAACGCGGTACGTGTCGCGTGGGAATGCGCCCGAGCCCATATTAAATCTTACGTCGCCGGCGACTGTGAATATCCGGCTTTATTGCGCTCTTTAAAATCTTCCCGGCTCTCGCGATATTGAAGAAGTTTAACTTAACAATGGCAAAGTTAACTTGTAGATTCATTTCAGATACGTTTTCCAGGTATTTTAATGCAAATGTTATAGTTTATTTCTAATGTCCTTACGAAGATTGGCAAAGATTACTACGAGAATTGACAAAGAAATGAATAGGCATGAACTTCTTATAAATATACTTCTCATCGTTTGTGTTTTGTAAGGATTATCAGAAAAAGGTGTTTAATTTAATTTGAATGTAGAACATCAACATTAGGTATTAATCGACATTTGACATTTATGTATATACCTAAATATACAAATTATTCTGATAATCCTTACAAACATACATTGCAACTTGTGTTTCGATTTTTCTGGTGAGAAGTGTTGTTATATTTTTACATTATTTCCTTAATCATATCAATCGATTAACTCTAAAACCAACTTTTTATACGCTTAAAGCAACGAATAGAAACTTTTATGGTATGGTAAAACGAAAAAGTGTCGAAACTGATTGGTTCGAACAGTTTTGTAAAGTAGTTACCGTACGACAAGTTTCATGTTTGAACTCGCATCAGAGCGGAACCTAGACTAAAATGCATTTTAAAATGTTCCACGAGCTGTCCAACTATCGACAAATAAAAATAAAAGAGTGTCAAGTGAAATGCACTAGTTTCTCCGCGGCAGATACTTTATATTCTCATCTCTATTGATTTATATCGATATACCTAAAAATATTTTTGAAGAATGTAATGACTGGTCCTCGGTAGATTCAATTTAGTATATTCTGTCTTAAGTGCTTTTTAAAGATCTTTGTATAATAGTATGCATGAGAGGGCTTTACTGAAACTCTTTGAATAGAAAAATATAGTATTGGTTCTTGTTTCATTCAAATAAACTGTATCAGTAGTTTCACAAAGGTTCTCATAGTTCGGGTTTTGTTAAGCGAGATAAACATGTTCCGCCGCATAACTTCTATTCATATTCTTCCTCCAACGCTACATTCAAGGTTGCCTTTTAAATTCTCTGTGGTCTTCTATTTCTCCGAAAACGCCAGGTTTTTTTATTATTTCGCAAAAAAAATTATCAACGTTTTGATTTATTTCATGTTATTCTTCGAAATTCACCAATGAGGGTAAACTAGATTTTACGTTTCCAAGAAGCCACTCTAAGTTACGCAGAACCAACCCTAGAATTTCTAAGAATCGAAACCACAATACCTCGATTCGAAGCTTGATGTATATTTTTCTTTATTAATAATATATCATCGACCCTCTGTGATCATTGAAACGTAAAATGCGACCTCTTTCTGTGTGGTTTTATACAGGTGTGCTTCCAAATAAAAACCTCATTCTCATTTAATATGTGTTACTATTTAGCGGAGTGCGGCTTGACTGACAGGGGTCGAGGCCTCCTATCCACAATTAGACGGATTACGTATGCGATATACATACATGTTATAGAGGAAAATATTGCGCATTGTTGCCGAGGCTCCATCACTAAAATGCTATTTTTGTATTTCTAATATAATTTTTATTTTAAATTTATTATTAATTCTAAATTCTATGACACCCGTTTTAATTATACTCCACCGTATTTTATCTAAGCAAAGTGTAGAAATAGGATAAACTAACGTTCCAAAGTGTTTCTACAAAATATTCGTCACGTTTCACCAACAACACACGGCACTCGAGTTGAAATCGCGTGCCTCGGCTCACTTCCACGATACCAGTGATTTCCAGTGTGAAAACACTGGAAAATAAATAACTCATTTAAACTCATTTAGTGAGCACTTAAGAGGAATAAAGGAAGGCACTAAATCCAGCTAACTCCGTCAAGTTAAATAAAGACAAATAATATCTAACATTTCTAGTCTCCGAGCAGGGATTGTAGTCTGGCGCCGTGAAATCTTTTATATCCTGGTGCCAAGGAGTATTAACACTCGTTCAGACGATGGATAAACTGTGAACGGATCTCTAAATGCCGCTCAGCAGTGTAAATTATTACTCTCACCGCCCCTGTTTCTACCACAATTTATTACGGACATCACCCGGCCCATGCCTAGGATCTAGCCGTCTACGGCTAAATGTTACACCACCTTTATTTATGCTATATGTATATAATACATGTAGCCTCACGTGAAGCGAAAACTTTAAGCTATATTCCACGTAACGTACATTATTTTTTATGATAAATAGCCCTGTTTAACATCTCAGGCGAGTGTTTCTCAAAATGTTTTAGCTCCGTAATCTTTATTGAACCATTACGAGTCAGAAGGTAATCCAATCGTATTATTTAATTTAAAAATGTGGCCATTACACAAAAATCCAATGAATTAATGAACTTACCGAGGAGGAAAACAAGTTCGTTGTTACACAAAGTCAAATTTTGGGCATTGAGATTACTTAACGACTCAAGAATCCCTTGATTCAATATAAAAGAGAGCCTTTGTTTTAAAGCAAAGCAATTTGAATGATTATTTTTCTTTTAAGTTAATGCTAGCGACATTGGGCGTGTTTCCTTATATTCCGAATATTAAAGGGAAATATTAATAATATATATAATATTAAAATTAACATGCCATTCTTCACTATAAATTGTCTTTTTTAAATGTAAAAAAAAACGGTTACTATTTAACTGTAACAACATACCATACATTGGCAATTATAATAGTTTTTTGGGAATAATATACACTTTTTTCTGTCCATTTCCACAGTTGTAAGAGAGCGGTACAATGCCTTATAGCGTGATTTAAGTTATTATTATATAATAAGACGCCTGCCTCGCCTAACCTCATGGCTAAACTAACTAAAAACCCGTACAAAGATTGCCTCACGACTCGGGGATAAACACCAATGAAATGTATAGAGTAAATATTGTGTATAAATAAACAACGGCGTGAAAGATGTATCCCGGATACACGTGCATACAAAGCGATGTTCCCATGTTGAACTAAAAAGGACGACTAATCTCTGTATTATGTTAATGCAAAACTCTTTATTCTCTCCTTCATTTGAATAGATTCACTCGTCCTTTATTGATATTCAAATGTCTAACTGAAAAGTATGTTAATAGATAAGCGAAAAGTTATATGGAAAATACCACGGACGCCGAGAATCTCACCAGAAAAATTAATGCTCTCTGGAAAAATCGCTTTGAAGTCAATAACTTTTTCATTACCACAGCAGTTTGTACCAACAAAGGATTCGAAATGCTTTTAATTACAAATTAGCAACTCCAGCAGTTTTTCGGAGGAGGAAAATCACTTTTTTTTCATAATTATTATTCAAAGCTTAATTAACTCGACGCAAATTTTCTGCCTTTAAAATCGTTGACAGTTTTCGTTACAATTTTCGACAAGTTGAATAAAATTTCGGCGGTGCTTTTAGCCGTAAAATATGCTAGTTTCGTCTTATATTATGAATATTTATGTCATATTTTGAAGCTTTATGTACCTATTATACTATAGACTTTTGTATCGATGCATTATCATTCATCACCAGAATGTTGCCTAACTTTCTCCGCGTTTCTTATGCCGACTTTAATACAATAAAACAAACAAGTAGGATATATTTTATTCTATTTAGGCTGACCGTACGAACAAAGGTATCAAAGAATATGTAAGACAGTGTCTCCACGCACATACATCATATGCATAATATAAGTACAGATACATATCGCAGACACATTAGTAAGATTGAAACCTCTTTCCCAGACTTAGAATTGCAAAACAGTCAGTGCAACCACTCTCGAATGCCGTTTGATACAAAGAAAAACATCTTGTTTCAATGTTTCCGATCTTACCGTGAAAATACTCGGTATCAGACAGTTTGCACTCATAGATTTAACTTGCCACAATATTTATGTAAAAGATTAAAAAGCATTTTAAGTGCTACAGTGATTTTTCAAACGATTCTTCATTTTTAAAGCTGCTCAAGCACATCTAAACCTAATACTGTCTGCAAACATATTTCATACGTGTAGTTCCAAAGGGAAATAATTCAACATTAGTTTGGTTTTTGCGTGTTTCGCCAACGAAACATTGTTTATAGTCTGCCCCGTGACCACGAAAGCTGTAAAGTAATCGAAACGTCGGGAAGTCAAAAATGTAAAAATTAAACCAAATTCGCGATAAAATCCGTAAATAATGGTTTTATTTCAATTGATTATAATTCTGGAATATTTTTTATATTTCTTATAATGCTTGTAAGCATGTTATAAGCATAGGTTTTATTACTAAACCCATACTATAATGTTTAACACATTACTCATTTCAACGGTTCTACAGTTGATAGAATAAACTGAATTTGAACATAAATGGCTAAATCAAGGCTGTTGACCGCTTTCAGTTACAAATAACTTAGGTCGTAGCCTCCTAGAGTTCATATGGTAATCTCGGATGTCGGTAGAGCAACAGACCTTGAGCTGCGTCAGAAATCTACACCCAACCATCAATTTTGAAGCCTCGTGGCGTAGAATGTCATCCATCCACCATCCCGCACTGTGTCACAGCACATCCAGTCAACTAGGATCTAAAATCACGACATAATATGTTGGAAGCCTTATGCAACAGGATTAATATGACTCGATGTCATTAGTGACATGTAGACTGTAACTATTAATTGACTGATTGAGGACAGCGTGTGTGACGTATTTGATTAAGAGCAGGCTGTGAAATCTTAGTCTAAGCTGTGAAACGAGGACCGCGGATTCGATTGGACAAATATTGATATTGCCTACAATTTTCAATTCCGTATTTGTGTGTTGTCATACGAAAATAATGTTTCGAAGTTTTTGATAGCCAAACCACAAGACTCGTCATTTTCTGAGCTGATAATTATTATGATTCATTACTGGATAAATCATATCTGGCTCTTAGAACTATGCACTTTGTTATGTTCAGAGGGGCTACTCAATAAAAACGATACGAACTTCGAATGTAAGGACGCCGTACGTAAAACTTCACTTATGTGTCTAGATTGGTACTCCACAAAATGTTGGAATCCTCTATCATACTTCCTAACCATAGAATATTTTGGGAGAAAATGATACGTATAATAGAGAATAGTATTGATTTTTAGAAGTGGAAATCTTATATCTTACTCTGGACGTCGAACATCCGATCATTCGAAGTTCGTGTCGATTTTTTAGAGTAACCTCTAAGGTGTATAAGTATTTGTAGTTTAAATAAAACGCACTAGTTCGCAGACTCTGAAACCCGTCCACTTGGTCTGAAGTCACCGTAATAATGGTAAGGTAAGTACTCTTACAGCATATTTGATCTACAACTACCTACAAGTTTATAAGTCTGTACACCACACCCTCTTATTGAAATGGGGACCTTATGTATATAAATTATACTAATTATATGGGCTCTGGACAACATCTCAGTACATAAACATACTGTGTATGGTAATGTGAAGGAATGTGAATCGCAGGACCGTGGTTGCGATAGTCGAAATATTTGTTCAATTCCCACTGTGGTGGGATAGGAAAGATTCTCCTTCGCATACCCACATGACACGTGTCTCTGAGATAGGAATTACATGTATTAGCAGGGTTGTCACTTGTTGAAGTAAAAAAGGATCACAGGGACCGAAGATCATTTTGTGGATAATGATGTGTAATTATAATTGATCCTAATTCTTGCCGTGTGGCGAAGTTTGGTACTGACAATAAAATTTAAAATATTGCTATAAAATATAAGCTTAATTGTTTGGAATATGTTTTCATAATTAAAAATACTTATAATCTAATCTAATTTGTATTAACATATCAAATTTAATAAAATATGAGGAGAAAAAAGCTGATCCTAATATTTTGACAACAGCATACATACATACATACATAAACTCACGCCTTGTTCCCAGAAGGGGTAGGCAGAGGTGCGAGGGCACCCACATTTCGCCTTGTATGTTCCGTCCCACAATGTGATAGGTGGCGAGCCTATCGCCATATCGGGCACAAATTCCTGACTCTGGGCTGATACTGAATAGAAAAATCCAATATCACTTTGCCCAACCCGGGATTCGAACCCGAGACCTCAGCTTTATAACCGTACCGTAGTACAACTACGCCACCGAGGCAGTTGACAACAGCATATAATCGATATACAGAGATACCGATAGCCGATATATCGATATAAGGGTTATAGAGAGAGCTTAGAGTATCTATAAAATAGATCGAGTTCTGGTACTTCAAAAACGTAGATAAAAATGGTGGTGCCGGGCCTCCTTTTTCTGCCCTCTTATTGGCTAATATTTGAACAGGTTGTGCAACATACATAAATTGCTTGAATAAAAATATTTAAATAAATAGTTTAGGCCTATTTAATTTCGCTCAAACTCGTGTTAAAAGGATAATAGCTAAATATAATTTCGGCCATCAAAAAAATTTATAGCAATTTATTGCTAAATAATTCATTCAAGTTTCACTAATATAGGAACGCTACCAACATTATTTCAATACACACGAGACAAGGTATTAAAGTACCATTAGAATTACAATAGGGACTATTGGGTATACCTTTAAGTCAAATTAAATATGTTAATTGGAGTATTAACAATTCACTAGATATTATAACTGCTTTTACAATCAGCTTGAATTAATTATCGCCATCCATACAATGTAATTCATTAAGGCATAGGTTTTATTTGTCGCCAGGGAACTACATGGTTAGCTAATGGCACAGGACTATTTTAGAGCCACGTGTTAAATTCATAAATGATATGCAGATGCAATAAACCGACATTATTAGAAGGCGTTGACCTCTCAGGCTTATTCGGAGTTCTACGAAGTATAATGACTTTGTAAGTTACGTGACTAACAGTCGCTAAGTATAGAATATTGTGATATTTTAGCTCATTCAGTTGTTTCCCCGAGGAGATTAAACAAAGCCAAGGCGGTTCGCGGAGTCAGTGAAAACTAATTTGATCCCAAGTTAGAAGGATTGCGGGCTACTTATTTGTGTTGCCAGTGTGTTTACATTAATGTAAACGTCAATGTTACAATCTTATGTACCACGAAATTGTCGCCAGTAGTTCAGTTGAAAGTATTTGTGACAAGTTGCGGGAAAAAATTCGCTATGTTATGAAAAGCCACCAATAATATAAGTAGTAAGTTTACACAAATTGATATTTATGTCATATTTTTATTTTTATTAACGTAATCGTGAAAAAGCTGTGACTTGCCGAGGGTGGGTACAAATTTATAGATTGATGGTTTTTTATTCTATTTCTGCGCGCTACCGTCATAAAAATTACATTTTTTAATTAACTTGCAACACGTTTTAACTACCGGCGAGTGTCTATCTCATATACTTATCTTTAATAAAAATACTATCAAAATCCAAATAATCTCACAATTAATTAAAATAATTCATTTCATATCCAATACGGAGCATGTCAGAAGGATTAGAGGGGATAGCGTCGCGTCACCGGCAATGCAATGAAATGTGAATTTGTGCGACGCGACCAACCACCGTGCTTCAAGTTGGTTGAAACTTCGATGACAGTGGCTTACGCGCGCTCTACCTTGAAATATGAGGCGTACCTGACTGCCGGGAGTGCCAGTTAAATAACAACATTCAAATGTAACTTGTGCAGATTCATTTTGTGGAGTACCTACTTAGCAATATGTTTAATTTGTTAACACACATTTATTACACTATAAATGGAATTGAAAGCTTGATCAAAATTAATTATACTTATTATCAAGATAAACATTCAATCGAACCTAGTAAAACAAATCTTCCGTATAATCTTCAAAGTGAGTACAATTGCTTACCTTTTTCGGTTTGCCATTTTTCCTAAGCAGCTTGGCGCAGCAGAGCCCCCTGGTGTCGGGCAGCGGCGCGGGCGGGCGGCGCGCCCAGCACAGCCGCTGCGGAGTCACCGCCGCCGCCGCCTCGCTGCGAGCCTCTTCCTTATCTTCGCACATTACACTACCCACTACACTACCCGCCCCGACACTCACACAACCCGACTAATATCACAACCGACAAGATACCGATGCTTTACGAGAACCTCTGGCATCGTTTCCCTTCTAAATCTACGACGAATCGATAAAACTACTCCCTTGCAACATATCGTACAAAATAGCAAACGCTCCTTTTATTTAAGCTTATAACGGGCTCTTAATGCGATGGCTTAAAGTAGAGTAAGTTCGATAATTTTGTACTATTTCTTTGCTTTAACTAAATTGATTATGGTGCGGAAGCTATGTTATTTCTACGATAAGCAGCTGTAACGTCCGATTAAGCATCTGAAACAAAAGAAAACATACATATAGCCACATTTTTATTCATATCTTTGGATTATTTAAAAGTATTCATAACGAAATTATTTTATTAATGTTTGTATTTATCTCTATAACATTCCTGTTTCATAAGATTTTGGTGTGATTTGACAACTTCAATTTTCGCAAAATACTAAATATAAGAAACAATAAAAGTCCATCATAATAAGTACCTTAACAAAGTAACAAAATCCATTTCGTCAATCATTAACAAAGTTCATTTCAATCCATTGGTAGAGTGCTAAAAATAGCAAAAATGTCCGCAATGTCAGCGAACAATAACCAACTTTGTAACTTTGCGAGTAAAGTCCTTTGTAACAATGCTCGGCTCAAAATGAACTTAGACTAATTTCCATGTAATTTGTGTTCTTACCCCGGATTTGGAAGGGAGTCGTAAAGTAAAAATGTTACTTGTAGACCGCACCACGTCGCCCTGATGAATATTAAACACAACACGACTAATGAATGCGCCAACTTGCTCCACATAATTACACAAAACTCATTCAATTCTTTGACAAACTCCTAGCGGCACTTGTTAAAATTCTCCATGACTGGTTGGTGCAGATTCTACGACGACGCTTTTAAATTATACTCTAGTCAACATTTTATCCAGCGTGGTGTACTATATGGCCTAACCACTCTCAATCGCACTCTCGATTGTAGAGTAGGCCCGTGCCCTGCAGTGGGACGTATATGGGCTGATACAGACAGACAGACAACATTTTATACAGAGCCTATCAAAATACCAACTTAATATAAATGGTTCCATGACACCTACATTGGATACGAGAGAATGAAATGGTGTGGAACAAACAGAGCCCGCTTTGAAAAGAACAGAGTGCCCTAATATATATTTCACGAAATACAAACGAAAGTGTCGAATACAAAGAGACAATGCGCGATTCCTAGACGTGGCACCTGCCCTCAGGTGCTTTCATTACAAATAAGTAAATACCTACACTTCACACCGCAGTTCGCAGTTCTGGATTCATTCCAAGAGTTAATGTCCCATTCTGTTTGTCTTTCGAGGCAATAAAATGACTTTTATGCAAATCATACGAATTCTATACATTTTTGATGAGCCGAGCACCGACGCATTCGTAGCGTTTAATTAATATATTTTTTCATCAAAACTTTGAAATATTCAAACTTAAAATTTGTTTTATTAACGGTTTTCCGATCCATATCATTATAATGACTTTCTTTTTTGTTCGGAACATTTTTCCATTATTCAATGGAATGTTAATATGGTGAGACAGATTTTCTCGCATCGATGATTACAAATATTGATATACAAATGTTGTGACAGCTACGTGTAATTTGGTCCTAACAATAAGTAAATTGAAATCGGGAGGTTATGGATACAATATGAACAAGTACACATACGAATGTGTTTTAAAAAGTTAGTAATAAGTGAATACCTATTAAATAACAACGATAAGAGTATCTCAGTGTGGGTACTAAACAGCGTAAATTGGAGACTTCAATTTTTGCAACTTTAACGTTAAGTCTTTTGCTTTTTACTTAAGCTTATATGATAGGTAGTGAGGATGTGTACCTTACGAATTATTCGGATACAGGAAAGTTGTACCCCTAGGTTAAGTATTTAGCACACATCAGTACCTATTCTAAGTACTCTACTTCAATAATAATGCATAACTTGCCTTATAGCATTAGATTTTTAGATATTTAAGAAAAAAATAGTTAACAAAACATAAAACAACATGCTTTAGTAAAAAATCCAACTAAAAAATTATACATTGATAGTTAATTGAATAATAATGAGTTGAAGATAAGAAATGGCGCCGGTCACATTTATTTCATTGTTTATAAGCGTGGGGTGTTTCCAATAATTATATTTAGCACCCTATGCTAGCAAACCCGACCGTACAATGAAAACAAAGCGTTTCATAAATACCAATATCATTTAATTGAAAGAACTTATCGATCGGAGTAAGAAAAAAAATATTGGAGTTAATAAAAGATGAAAATTAATTTGCAAACGAAATGCGAAAGAAAATTGACATTCAATACAATCTCAGATTTATAACGGTGTTTAATGTACTTGGAAGGATCTAAGACATAACAATAAATTCTAATATTGTAGTGAACAAAGATTTTAAATTATTCCATGAAAAGCCTTTAAATAGTAAAGTGCAAGTTTTAAATATATATATTTTTAATGTTACACCGTAAATATATGATTAAATGAATGACTACAATGCACTTGATCGCAGCGCTATACAAATAAACTATCTACCACCGAACTGAAAAATAGTTATCTTTTATAGATTTTCCATCATCGTGTACGATACCCGCTAAAAGAGTACGAATGTCCCCAAACAAGATTGAAAGTACCCTTATTTAAAATAATACCTCCTAAGAATACGAATGCCCCACCACCAGACTACAAGTACCTAGCTAATTAAAAAAAATAACTTCACTAAAATATCAAAATACATCACAGGAATGCACAAAAACGCAGTCAAAGTTGTCGAAAAGTACTTTATGTTCACCCTCATTAATGAGTGCAAATAAGCGCTTAGAAAGCAGTCGACACTAGACGGGTTTGTTGACATGCGATAAGCAAGACTTTTCCCCTTTTTTCGCCGAGATTTCATCTCGGCGCCAACTGCGTACAAACTGCTTTATAATAAAATCAAGCGCGTCTCACTCAAAAACGATAAGTGCAGCCTGCGCTTCAACAACACGGAAATAAACGTCTAAAGGGAAATTAGCTATCGTGTGTGCACTATTTTCGAAAACGCTTTTTAAAATAAAACAGGTTATGTTCAACTGAGGGTAAGGTGCTTTGGTGTTGACTAGGGTAGAGCAAATACACAAGTAAATAAAACAAAAGTTCAGTTCACATTAACGTTGACGGTGTTATTGCCTGGAAATGCTCTTTATGGAAGCTAGTTAAAAGCTAAATGCAAGACAAACTTTTGCACTAACATAGGTTAATAACATACGTTATTTCTCCACATAGGCAAAGATAAAATTATTATTTTGATAGTGCATTTATCATTGGAGAGAAGCGGAAAGAACCCCAAGTTTTCTGATTGGTTACTTATGTAATCTTGGCCATAATTGGGAAACTTTTTCTATTCCAACGGCCTTGCTCAAACTTTTTCCAGATAAATATAAGTAACTATTGAAACTATATAACGTTCTATTTGATTGATAAATCGTACCCTATATTTTATGTTACGAGTGAAACACTCGCAACTAATTTGAAAGACATTTATTAATCAAGAAATGTGTATATAATGTATAAATATTTTACACTCGACTACTTTAAAATAAACTTAATAGGAAAAGGCAGCTCCACATAAATAAGAAAAATCAATCATACAAAAAAAACATTTTAAACAGAATCTACAACTAAATTTTACTACATTTCTTACCCAAAATCGCGAAATCTATCACTGATCACGCACAAATGTAAACTCATGAAAAATATTTCCGTATAAAGTTAGTCGTGAAGTTTCAGGAGCGCGCGTAGCGAGTAGCGTCACCGAGAGCCGGGGTCGCTCTGAGCGCCCACCGAGTGCCGCCCGCCTTATATCGGCTTGTGGGCTCTGTACAGGTGAAATCCAGCCGGCACTCGCCCTACCGAACGCCCATCATTGATATTCGAGGTGGGTTTTCACCAAAACCGGTTGTACTTTGCCGTTTGCTGTGTAGTGTGAATGTAAACACGTAATGACCAGCGTTTTGGGGGTTGTTGCAGTTCATTTTTGATACGTTGATCATTGTTATTTTATTTGTATATTTTATTGCCATATGTGTGCATTTTAACTCTCGTTAACTCATTATGATTTTAGTATTTATGTGTGCTTTATTATGTGTACCTTTTGTTGTTTAAATTGTTGTTTTAGCTTATAAGGAAAAACTTGACATTGGCCTTTTACCATTTAAGTATTTATACATATAAATAAAATTGAAGTATCTGTTTGTGAAGTGAAACTTTAAAAAAATTACCAACTAGATATCGTTATATACCCCATACCTAGTACAAAAATGACCTTTGATTTTTTTTGTCTGTCTGTTTCTTCCGGCTAATCTCTGAAATGGCTGAACGGATTTTGACGGGACTTTTATTGTCAGGTAGCTGATATAATAAGGTGTAACTTAGGCTACATTTATTTTAGAAAAAATAAATTTATTTTAGTGAATTAATGTTTTTGTTAAATTCCGCTCGGACGAAGTCGCGGGCACAGCTAGTATTATATTTTCAAAAATATTTATTATTTTACATACAATTTATAGCGATTAGCATGTATAAATATACTAAGGATTATTGTTTACATTGTTTTCTTTCAATATGGCGATAGGCTCGCCGCCTATCACATCGTGGTATGGAACATACAAGGCGAAATCTGGATGTTTTGATGCTGCCTACCCCTTTTGGAATAAAGACATGAGTTTATTTATGAATATGTTTTCTTAAGAGTTTATGTAGATGTAGATAATTAACCGAATTATTTGCCCACACTTAACCTTAATATCAAGGTATAAACCTTAGTATATAAACAAATATAATAATGATTTTCTGATAGGTACGTCCCAAAAAAGCACATGAAAGAACCTACAGAGTAACATTATATACACTATAGTTGCACCATTAACCGTGTTAATGGGATATAGAATTACGGAAAATCATATAACAAAAGAAACAAAAGCGAGGGAAATACGACACTTGTTATGTGCCTACTTATAGAAGACAATCGACTCTACATAACAACATATTGCCATAGGCTTTCATTATTTACATAACAATAATAACTTGGTACTTCACATGCAAGCCAAGATGTGTATTTATAAGTTACATTAATTAAAAATATTATATTAATGAGCACATATCATAATATGCTATATAAAAAAGTGTAAATATATAAGACTTAAATGCAAACAATTAATAATCTCCACACGGTACTCGATACAGCAATGGGCAATGTAAAAATATTTTCATAAAATAAAATTTCTAAATAAATAAATCAGCTAGGCACATAGACAGCCGATTGAGCCAAACGAAAAATAAGTTAGTATAAATAAACGTGAACACAACTTAGCTTACCTTAGCTTCCTCACGCACACAGCTTTAAATCACATATTGTTTAACTTACAACTTGTACAATACCGGAAACCTACTATAAACATGTATTTCACAAATAAAAATAACAAATTGTGTTTTGTTTACATGAATCTTTGCTAAATAAGATTGAATATTATCATGTTGTGCTTGGGCGGGATCGCAGCGCCAACTAGCGGCGAGCGCGGCGAATCTAACGCTGGGGCGGCGGCGACTGGGGGTCGCGAGGGTGCCAGCCGTCGCCCGCCGGCCTTTTCCATCTCATTCGCACACACTACACCTTAATTGACACAATTCTCTTTCGCGTTACGCAAAAACGACGCTTTTATCAATGACATAGGAGATATAATATTAGTAAGTAGGTTGGCGCGGCGTGTCTCGCCCCCTCGCAGGCTGCGCGTAGTGGCCTTGAGTGGGCCTGATGTTTTCATCCCGTGTGCGTAATAAACCGTTTAGAGAGGGAGCACAAGTGACTTTAGCTGAAGGATTTATGGAGGAATCTCTAAAATTAATTCGACCGATTGCGCTCTTTAACGTTCCGCGGGACTACATAATAAGCAGATTTAAATATTACAGATGATTTAGAATTCTTCTATTTACTATAGCGAAAAATTAGTTACAATAACATTATATAGAAAACGCTTTAATCAAACAATGATTAATCAAAAATTGGTTTTATCTCAATTTATACACGGAACTACGATAACGTTTCTCACATTATTTAAATCAACATAACTCTCGGTGGCGATAAAAATAAAAATCCTTAGGTAACAAAAATATATGTATATTTTTAATGCACAAATAAATATTAATTATTTTGATATATTATACATTTTCATCTTTACATTCAAGGAGGAATACATGAATGTTATTGTATTTCTATTGGCTTTAAGTACAAAATTAACAAATTTCGCAAATAATATTACAAGATACTTGTACTCAGTAGTGTCATGATTTATTACAAGGCTTAGCAAGAAGCTATTACTTGTGATGTTTGTATTATAAATTTCTGTAGTTTGAAACAAAACATGATGAGTATTCATGCATATAGGAACATTTAAATATTTTCTACAGACAACATTGATTATTATCCAATTATCCAATATTTAAATCCAACTATGCTAGCTTCAAACTATGATGGTACATGGAAGACCTTCGTAGAAGCCACCATAAGCTAAAATAACATTGTGTAATTCTATCACAATTTTGCAATAACAAAAATAATAATATATAATGCTTAAAAAACTGAATTTTATGTATTTTGCTTGTCTATGGTATGCTACAATTTGATTGTATTTAGCCGATAAGCATGGGCTCCAACTTTCCTGATGAGTACAGCGCTTTCACATCTGTGCCACCTCCTACACAGTTGCCATTGATGAATACTTGCGGCACCTGAAACAAGAGAAACATAATATTGAGAAATACCTATATAAACATAAAAAGTGAAATTAAAAAAGAATATTCAAGTAAACTATACAAGATTAGGTATGCTGGTGTCCTCCAATAGATAGACAGCACTGTCACTAACTGTATCCATAGTTTTCTAAACTTATCTTTGTCCTATATCAAAGATATTGATTTTAGAGTATTTAGGTAGAATTAAGCCTATCACCATATGTCGCACATATGTATAACTATATTTAAAGCCTAAAAAACGATGCCTATACTTAAGTGAATAATAATTCTCTGATAATGTCATATTTGATAATATGCATGCATGGATTAATATTTAGTTAAAACCTGTGCTATACCATTTGTCTACCACTTTTATATTTTGCTTATAGCGGTCTGAATGAATGTTCATTCTTGGCATAACTTCATAACTTGTTTTTGCATTGAGGTATTATTTCAGAGCAGATATCAGGAACGAAATCTCTGCGCATTGTGCTGGTGAAGGACTCCTGTGTGCGGGCATATGGGAACCCAGCGCAGTTAGAGCAAAGATGATGTTAATATGTAGGCATGACAGAGACAGAAACAAAAGCAACATTACCATACCATTCATTTTTTTTAAAAACATTTTGTTTGCATTTCCCCTCTAGTATAATATCTCAATTTGTTTTTGTATTGCTATTTAATAATATATATATTGTGAATACATAAAAACATTACTTATATTAAGGTAAAAAGGGTTTCAATATATTGATAATATTTTAATTGCTTTCTTTCCAAGTAGTGAGTAAGAAAACATAACAAATAACGTTACCATCAGTAATCACTCTCATTTTAAACTATTTTCAATGATATCACTAAACAGGTGACAAATAAAAATGATGTCAATAAATAGGTGGAACTACAGATTCAAATTTACTTAATATTACAAAAAAACAACAATGTATAAATATTATAACTATTCAAACTACATATTTCATCACATTTTCCTTATAACCGTTAATAATAAAGCAGTGACTCAACATTATTTAGGTTTCCGATGAATCTAATTCAAATAGGTGGAATCTTAAACTGATCTTAAATATTTATTTTTTTACTTAAGAAAATCATCAGTTTCCTTGTCCTACATACAACAGTTCCATGTCTACTTATTATTTCTTTTGACTTGACTGTAATGTTTTCATTTATCTCTGTGACAGTTTTAACAAGCGGAATAGGATGCAATATTGTTGTATATCAAATATATCTTCTGAGAATTTTCTTTTTAGGTTATAAAAACTACTCATGTACTAAGTCATTTTAAAGGGCCTTCAAAGGGTATGCTTGATGCTCTAATAAGGTTCCTTGTTGATACTTACAGTTCTAAATCCAGTCATTTGAGCCAAGGTGTCTTGGATGGAGGCTCCATCATCACGCTCATCTAACTCGTAAACTTTTATTGGTTGTTTCACTTGTGAGAATACCTGTAAAATTGCCATGTAGGTACCATTTTAATAACACAGTATTTATTATTTAAGTATATGAGTGGAAAGAAGTAATTTATCCTTTATCTGCCTATGTTTTGCTTGCATTATAATAGAATAATTGACTTATATCTAATAACATAATTAAAATGGCACAACAATAAAAATTGCTCCTGTCTATAAAACCAAGAATCTATAATTGATTAAGTATATTTAGGACTGTAAACGATTTTTTATATATTATAATATAGTACTACGTCTTTTTATTTTATTTTTATGGTATAAACTACTTGCATAATACATGAATATGTATATGAAAATCCTAATAGTTAATTTTGTGAAAAGCAAAACAAATATTGATAAATGAATTCACTAAAAAGCAAACAAATATCATACACAGCAGTTTCTAGTATTTTTCCATACTATTTGTAAACTGGGAAATGATAACTCACTAAAAGAAAGGTAGTATTTTCATTTCAATACTTTTTTGTCAAACAAATTGTGAATCTATATCAAATAACTCTAGGAAGTAAAGAAATGTAAACACAAGTTAAGTTAAATAAATAGAAATGAAATAAATAGCTAACAAATGGCAATGCTAATCATTCTCTGAAAATAAAACAGGTGCAAAAAGCTTCCTCAAAATGAGTCACAAAAATGCTTCAATCACAAAAGTAAATATAAATAAATACTCACGTCTTTAGCCATTTTACAATATGGGCAGTACGATTTTGAGAAAACAACCACTTTATCTTTAGTAATAGCATCTTTGATGAATAGTTGAATTTCGTGTGACCCAGCCATGGTTGTCGTACGAGCAATTTTGGTCGTCTGACTACCCATCAAGAAGGTTGTAGGTAGTAAGTAGGTTTATGTAGGAAATAGGTAGTCACCAATTTTGTTGTTGCCAGCTCAGACAATAAAGTAGGCTTGGGCAAAAAATATCGATATATCAAAATATCGATATTTTTTCAGAAAAATATCGATATAAATTAGCGATATTTTTTCCCGCGATATATCAATTTTCGATATTTATTTTCAGATATCAAAATCGATATATTTTTTAAGCTCTGCTGTCTGCTCATGCGTCACATCATGTTTTTGACCAATCCGATTTCTTAAATTTAGAAAATATGGGTGGGTCCTCTATCCGGTCCAGACATGAGAAATTATTAAATCTGAGCATAGGTTCGTCAGAGGTTCCAAGCAGTAGCTGTGTCCCCAATGAACTGAAGCAGTATTTGGACCAACCACTTTTAGAAAGAAAATCTGATCCAATATAATTCTGGGTAAATTGTCAACATTACACGCCGGTTCCCTCGGATATCGCTCAAAAATATTTGATTTGTCAAGCATCTTCAGTGTAATCTGAAAGAGTAGCTTCAGTGGTAAATTTGGCTGTGCCAAATGATAGGAGCAGATTAACAGGGGAACACATCAAACAAAGAGTGCTCCTGATGTCAATATCAGACAAATGCTGGTTTGGATAACGTTTTTTTTATTTTGTTTCTTTTTTTTATGTCGAGCAATTCGATTTTTTTTTAATAATAAAACTTATGTTGATACAGGCCAGATGTGTATTTGCTTCAAAATTTCGATAATTTTGGCAATTTTTATAAATAATTGCAAATTGGACAAAAAATATCGATATATCGAAATATCGATATTTTTTGGGTGATATATATCGATATATTTGAAAAATATCAATACGATAAATATCGATATATTTTTTCCATTTGCCCATCCCTACAATAAAGTCTAGGTAGCTATAAAATTCTTATCATGCGTACATTGATAAGTATTAATTTGACTGTATTGTTCTATTTCTAATCACTTCTCATAAATTAAATGATGGCATTACATTGGAAACTGTTTGTTCATCTTAATTTTTTTATAATCTCACCTTGGTTATACGTATTTTACGAATATGATTTATGCAACATTATAAGATTATATAAAATATATGTTGTTTTCAAAAATAAAAAAGAGTATTTAAAATAATTTTATTGATGATATTAAAACTGCGTAGTATTCAAGACTACATACACAGAAGTAGTATTCATTATTACATTACAGTTATCTAAGTTCAAATTTAATATAGTTAGCTTTTTTCAAAACATGCATAATTTCACAGTTTAAAATAATGCCTCCGCGACATGGGCTACTTGTACCGTGCGTTCCACTTGACGACTACAACACTCGCCCACGACTGCGATTTTTCCCATTCCACTCGCACGTGAGTGTTTTCATCGGAAACAAAAGAGCATTTTGAGCGTTGATGAATGGCAACTTAGAAAAAAGCCTTAGAGGTTAGAGTAATCTGAATAAATTTAAAATATAGTTTATTGAAAAAGTATAATTTTTGATACGTCGCGTCGCAATAATGCTCCAGAAAGTAGTAATTCATTAATTTCGTATGAAAATGGATGTACATTGAAGATCCTCTACAGACACTAACTTCTACAAAAATAATGCTCTACATATTAAAATAAAATGTAATGTCCCGGTCGCCGTAAGCTTATTACATGACGTCATTAATTACGTTTTCGCCGCGACCCCAACGATCGTGATCGTGAAGTGGAACGATGGCGTAAGTGTTTTGAGAGCCGCAAAGGCCAAGTGGAACGCAGCCATAGTTTAAAAACACATTTATTAATCTTGCAACACTGATTATAAAAGTGACGCAAATAAAAAAAAAATATTAGAAATATTAAGTAAAAGAATTCTGATATTTATTATGGAAGTGGTTTATTTGTCAGTGCCCAGTGGTAATCGAATATACATTTAAATATTAGCCCCTAAAATAAATTTGGGTGGAATTCGATGGCGCTACTAAATTCTATTCTTTTTCCTTTTCATGTAACTCTTACTTACGAAGCTTACTTATTCCAAGCTGGCTCAGAGTTTGTTCAATAATACATATTTATTTACTAATCTTAAACATTATATACACAAGTCAATAACCATCAATTAGTCTACAAAGAACTAGCCGAGAGTTCAGTGCTCTATCAATTAAAGACGATCACAGAATTAATAATAACTTGACTACTAAGGGTAGAATAATTTATAGAAACAACAAAATAACATTTTACTGTAAATTTACTGGTAGTAACTCTCATATTATGTGAGAGGCCGCCTGGGTAGGTACCACGGCAATGTCTTTTTCTCCCGCCAAACAGCAGTGTGAATGCACTGTTGTGTTCCGGTTTAAAGGACATCGTAGCTGTAGTAACTACTAGACATAATGAAACTTAACAGATCTCCATAGCCCCTCTACACGCCATCGTGTAGAGGGAGGTAAAATGCTGGCCCATACCAGCATATTACCAGCGAGTTGGCCATCAATGACCATGTTAATGGCTTAATGGCGTTTAATGGCTTAAGGCGCGTGCGATGGTCTTATAGCCCGTCCACACGATGGGCCAGCACTAGATCAGCAAGTTGGCCATCAATGGCCATGTGAATCCGCACTCATAAAAATCGAGGTCCTCCATTTGGTCATGGTATTTTTCTGGAAATCAATTATGTATGGGCTTATTTTATAGATTTTAACAACCACGAATGGGATACACTATCGAAAGCTTTCTGGTAATCTAGTTATGTAATATGACGCTCTTTACTATCTATTACCAGCTGTTGTCCACAGCCTTTATGGCCTATTTTACCACCTTTATGTTCATCCGCCCGAATGTACACTGTATATTTTTGTTTATTTCTTTCTTTCTTAAACAAGCTTTATCTTATTATCATTAATTCATCATCATGGACCTCCTCAACAATCGAGAGTTTTGCTCAAATGCACTGCGCTAGCTTAGTGTAGGTTGGCGGAGTTAAGTATTATAGAAATGTTAGTAAAATCTTTATATTTTGCAGACTTCTCAATTTGTTTTCCTTCACAGTAAGAGTGCGAGAGGAGTGCCCTCAACTTCGAACCCGCAACTGCTATCTCAACTCTCGCATCCGGTCCTTTATCAATAGGACACTACTGATTATAAATTTGTTCATGAATACAACTATCTCGGATTTGTCTCAAGATAAATTTGGTTTTGCGAGTCATGCTCTATAAATTCGAGGTCTCGAACCATCGAAAATTTGAATATTAGTGTATACAGTTAGTGTTCTTTCTAGACTATATTCGACCTCCACAGTGGAATAAAATCAACAAAGAATTTCGTATAATGAATATTCTGCATTATAACATGCCTGTGAAAATAACTAAATGAGAATGCTCATACATAGTTAAAAAGTATCGCTGATCCTGATACATACAAACACTGCTTGAAAATCATTATAGCCATATGTTTTTATCGTCGTTGCTTGTAGCAGTTATTATGATTTGTCCTTAAACTGTTTTATTCCGGGCGACAATTTTTAAAAAAATATAATAACAATCATGTCATTACACATTTTGATCACAGAATCGAAGACATTTTTTTTTTTTTTTTTTGTTGAACTTCAAGTTAATTTCTCCAAGAACTCCGGACCTTGGACATCATTACGTTTCTATTTATTGAAAATAAGTATTTTACCATACAAAAAAAAGGTTTCATCGAGGCACAAAAATCTTCGCAGCGAACCAAGTTTCATAGTAAAAGGGGCATTACAGATAATAAACCTTATCTGATTAACCTCATTATAATAGCATCTTTATCATTAATCCATTACGATGCATGTATTTGCAGATTATGTTAACAATTGTAAGTTATTCATGATCCTTTAAATAATCTCAAATCGAGGTGACAAACTAGTAAGCACTCACCTGTTGGTGTGTGACGTCGGTAAACTTTTTAAACCGGATGAGAGGATCGCAGAATCGTAGATGACAGACGTGTTACTGGTCTACGGACATGGATATAGAACGAGGTAGAAAGAGGAAAAGGCAATGTAATCTCTCTCAATCTTCATTAATGTATCATAAGGCTATTAAAGCCTCTTCTGCACCCTTTAGTACATTCTCGTAGCTGAATTCAAGCCGTCAATCACCCAGCAGTGAAATAGGGCTATTATCTAATAGACTGAATCTTTGCTTCCAAATCGAAACACTTTCGTTAGATCTACCATTAACCTTGGTTTGCTTTTTTCTTATATTATACATGGGACTTTGATGTAGGTTTGAATTTGTTCACTAAAAAAACCTATGAAAAAATAATTCAAGCATTACATGAGAGCCAGTGGCGTAACTACCCCACCGGGGGCCCGTGGCAAAGTTAACCAAATGGGGCCCTTCGTAAATGTAAAAAAAACTTAACATTGTAGTTTTCATAGATTAAGTTTCGTTTTAAGATTATTTTTTAAGGTACGTGATGGCATGTTTTTAAACAGACCAGACGTGGCCGCCAACATGTTCATGGTGGTCGTGGGTATGAATCCCAGGGCACACCTCTGACTTTTCGGAGTCATGTGTGTACTAATAGTCAATCACCACGCACTATGAAGGTGAATTTCTATGGTACGCTAAGTCCGCCAGCCCGCACTAGGCCAATGTGGTGCACTATATGGCCTAACCACTCTCAATCGTACTCTCGATTGTAGAGGAGGCCCGTGCCCTGGAATGGGACTTATATGGGCCGATACAGTACAGCACAGAATCTTTTAATGACATCGCTTTATATTTCTCATCAGATTTTGAACATTTCATTTTTGAAATCTCTAATAACAATTGACGAGAAGCTTTTGGAACTTCAGTCTCATTTTTTTCTATCACACAGTTCCATTAAACTTCACATAATTGGTCTGTTTTAGAAAAATCTTGAATTGTATAAAATACAATGGAGTTTTGGGGGCCCAAAACAGCATTTAGCTCATTTTTTTTTCGGACTTAAGTTTTTTATCTGGCCCTTGGACTTATTTAATAATTCCGCTAAATAGGATCACATTTTACTAGTAACTGCTTTATTACGGATACCTTCACTTTCTCTACGGCCAAGAAAAGCTAAATTAGTAACTTAGTGTACTAAGTAGTTCCCGGCCTCAATATCTTTTTTTATTTTTTATTGTTTGCTCGTCATCTAATGTCCAATGTAACCGCCATTGTATATGTACAATGGCGATCGAAGGCAAAAGACACGAATCCAAGTAAATTTTCGACGTTTCGTGTTTCTCTATCGCAATTACAATTTGTTTCCCGTCTTAATAACCCTCAACTCAAACATTATATTTATTCATCAGCCTTTTTATGTGCACTGCTGGACATAGGCCTCCTCCAAATTGCGTCATTTCACCATGTCATCAGCTTGTTGCATCCAGCATGTGGCAGCGACCTTTTGCAAATTGTCTATCCACCTAGCTGGACATCAGTGGCGGTACTTCCATAGAAGCCCAAAAGCCCGGCTTGCCCTACTTAATACGTACATACTCGATACTAAACACAAACCATTTTATTCCGTACAATACAATCATATTTTATTAGAAAACATTTACAAATTTTGAATTTACCGCGTTCTGACGAGAGCGCAAAGGTCGTCGTCCTGTCGCGCGCCTTAAATCCAAATTATTATTATTAAAAGCGCCTGCGACGGTGCGTCGCGCCGAAGCGCCACGCGAAATTCATTCAAATATTAATAACATTAAAATACGAAGTCCGCTGGCTCCACACGCTCCCGTAGTAGCAACATTGCAAAATATATCTATCCTTTTCTCTCTCGTATGCTTTTACGAGGCTTTTGGCAAACTCGATATTTGTATGGGGATCTCACGAGTGAAGTGCACTACAAATGTATAGGTATAGACATTTTGTATAGCAATTTGTACTACACCAAATGCCCGGCTTTTTAGAATGAACATCGTACGTTTCATGGTCGGCGCGTTGTTATTTAATATTATGATTTATTAAAATTTCTTTTTATTTTTATTAATTTGGTTGGTTTTATAGTTTTAGTACAAATAAGAAGGTTTTCGTATAGGTACTTTATAATAAAATATAATTGTATGTCGTAATATTTATGTTACGTTTGTGGATAATACTGTACGAATTGCGACTAACTTCATATGTATTTTGACATTTTGCAATTGTTAGTATTTCTCAAAAATTAGTTGTTTTTAGTGATAATGTTTAGTTTTTGATATTTAGACTCTTTGATACTAAAATTAGTGGTATTGTTTTGCTATGATGGTGCGAGTGTGACGGTGAAACTACTCATTGCCGTTAGAAAGGTAAATTTATTCAAGTGAATTGTAAATAAACTGGCGCGAAAAATACGCCGGGATTGTGAATTTCTCTAAGTCGTGGTATATCACAAGATACATTTTATCGACTCGCTTTAATATACTACGTGCGTTCTTTAATTTTAACATGCTCTCCCCTTCAAATAGGTTATTAAACAATTGTGTTTCACATAGTTTATCAAACGCTAAGATTTGTGTTACATTATTTGGAGTTTAATGATTTATATTTAAAATAAATTAGTTCATCCCTTCAATAGAAATTATATCAATTGTATTACAAAAAACATAACATGAATGTATTAATAATAATTTCTGCCGGCGAAGTTATACACGGCAACGTAGCTGTAGCTATGCTTTTGCTATTAAAATGCAATTTAAAGTTACAAATGCATTTCCAAAAGTAATTTAAGTTACATATTTATTTAATGAATTTATTTAAAAACGAATGATAAGTAATGCCTTCAGCATATTAGGAATATTTAGATGGCTGTGCAAATCGCGCCATCTATTAGATTTTTACGGAACAACTTATTGTTATAGGTGCTTTCGTATCAGTGATAAACAAAGCTGTTATTTTAATGGTTTTTATCCTATTCGGAGATTGAACGGTAGGATTTTCTCGGTGCCTGAGGTGTCGGATTCGAATCCCGGGTCGTTTTTTTTAAGATTCATTATTATCGCATAGGCCCGCCTCCTATCACATGATGGCGCGGAATATGCAAGGCGAAACATGAGTGTCCTGGCAGCACCTCTTCCAACATGTGTATGTATAGATGTTATGTCTGCCGACTTAATACCATTTGCTTCTAAATCAATACATATTAAAATATCTAAAAAAAATATTGGGCTTGCCCTAGTCCAGAACCCTAGGCACGCCACTGCTGGACATTCTACACTAGCTATGTTAGCCAACACGCGGCCTCCACTCAAGAACACGTTTTCTCCAACAGTTATCGGTTCTTCGACAGATGTGGCCAGCGCAATGTTACTTCAGCTTGCTAATCCTGTTTGCTATGTCTATAACTTTGGTTCTCTTTCGGATAAGCTCATTACGGATCCTTATCCTTCAAAGAGACACCGAGCATAGCACGCTCCATAGCTCGCTGAGCGACCATAAGCTAGTGGCCCACTCGTACTGTGAGTGTCCAAATCTAAGCACCGTAAGTCGTGACAGGTAGGACGCACTGGTTGAGAACTATCGTTTTCAAACTTTTTGGTAAAGGTGGCGAAAAGACCCGTAGCCTCTTTCTCAAATTGTTTCTACATAGTTAAAGGGTCTGCCCCGGGTAGGTTTATTCGGAAACAACTTCGAGCTGGTGGCCAGATACAGCGATAGGTCTTGGATCAAGGTGGTGGTTGAACATTATTTTAGCTTGTCGGAGTTAATTTTAAGAGCTATTCGCTGTGAGCCTGAAACCAGGCCATCCAGCATCTGTTGCCGCTTCTCTAGCTACTCCGTCATTATGGCTATATCGTTAGCGAAACGCAGCAGGAGCGTTAGTTTATATTCACATATTTTTATTTATTGCTTCAGACCCCTCTTCCTCTTTCGGTTTTCGCTACCACTAAAATAATTTCTAGAACAAAACATGTTTTAATTTAATTATAATACTATAATGAAAGAAAAACTAAACATTTAAATCAAATATTATGATGAAATGTTTAAAATGTAGTCAATTATGTATTATCATTAATTTCGTTATTAATGTTACATTCTTCCCTGCTTACATCCTGTTGGCTTGAAACCGAGGCCCTATCGAGCCTGGGCCCTGTCGGGCCTGAGCCCCTGTCGGACCAGGGTCCTGCCGGGCCGGGGGCCCCCTAGGCCGGGGGCCCGTGGCATTTTGCCCACTTTGCCACCCTATTGTTACGCCACTGATGCGAGCGTCCATGTACGGTTGCATTTTAATAGTTTTTTTTCTGATTCATCTTTTTGGTTAAGCATTTCATCAAGCTTACTCAACGTTTTGACCACACGAGTCAGGCTAAATGGCTTTTTGTATTTATTGGTGCCTTCGCTACTGAGTTTGGAGTCATCCATTCCATTTATGGTACTGGGACAAGATGCACTTATCGTCGCACCGCACACAAACCTGACTCCTGCAATATTATGCGATGACTCAGCTAATTACAATTATCATTAAATAAAATGGAAATATTTTTTACTGTGGCACACCACACAGGTAAAAAGGAAATGTTTGTTATCATTTTGTATCTATGTGGAACATAACTATGCCCTCGTGTAATCATTATTATTTAACAATGAGTGTCCCACAGTAACAAACCCTACGACTATCTGCATGCAAGTATTGTATGCGTAACAAAGTAATTATTGTACTCATTTGTTATGAGTTAGTCATTGAGACTATTAGATAATGAACATTCTTTACTTTACTTTCCCGGTGTTTGATTTGGTAAACAGAATTAAACTAAAAACGTGTTGACTCATAAAACTAACTCATCGGCGATTTTTTTAACAATTTAAAACAATAATTGATGTACTTAAATGATAACATCATAGTGCGTTATTATGCAGGACAAATGGTGATATGAAATTCTATCTGGTCGTCACTTCAGGCGATCTGTGGTAACTAGTGGTATGTGATCTAAACCGCACCGAGACTTGCCAACGCGCAACATTTTGCTCACCACCAACGGTACTATCAAGTATGCACCGTTAACTAATTACATGGATTCAAAACTTATTACCGCTTCGCTACTTAGCATAACAAACTGATAATTAAACACAGATGGCTAAAGTTGTTTAATTTTAAACTTCATAATAATTTACAGCTCAAAATTACTGCACAGAGATCGCCGTTGGATGAAAAATTAAAATTTCGCAATCATAACACCAGGTGCATATCTGCCCAATGAGGCTAAAAATAACTTGCTTGCCTTTAAGCAACAGGTGTTTTAAATCGTGCTATGGTGGAGTAAATACATTATGCTACAATGCATGTAGGCGGCATGTTGCCATCCTTGTTTCTAGAAACGAGAAATTCTTGTGAAATATCACGCGACAGGCCACTTCCGGGTTGAGCGCAAAGGGTGTTTTGAAACTTGACACCGGCCAATCAACACCTGCACCACTGGCAGTTGGCACTGCCCCAATTTGTAAGCATTGTGTCGTTAAGAGACATCAGGAGCAATACGAGTACTTTGTTAGTTCTCAGTTATTTACACCTTCGAACGAGTCCAGTCCACATTATCATTTTTTGCTTGATCATGATCATAAAACTGATTGAACGTTGGATGGCACTTTTCACGACATTTTTACAATACCATAACGTATTATATATTATGGAAGGTTATCTAGAATTGTTATTGTTTAATGACTGTCTTTTAAGATAAGTGGATAATAATGTATTTCCCCTTGTAGGTCGTTGGCTAATCATATCCAATGATTGTTGTGAGTTCTAAGTATTTTTATTTCAAGATACTACTACCGCTACTGCTTGTCACAACTGCAGATTAATGCAAAATGTTCATTTTAAAAGACTGTTATTAAATAAACCTGCACAGTAAGATTGTGTAACCTCTTATCGGCGTTAATTTCATTGTCTTTACACACACGGATTAAATAAAGCACGTACGAATCATGACGTAATTGAGTACTTAAAAAACTAAAATATTGACTTTCTAATTTTTTATTACTGTATTTTATAAAATATTGATTATAACGAAATTGTTATATAGCCGAAGAGACTTTGTGACTTAAACACTTCGTGGCTTTATGAAACATGCTGTTTTCACATCTAGTAAAACATAGTCGTATTATCATGTAATTAGATATAATGTGAAATATATTTAATAAAAAAAAAAACAAGAAATATCAACTCATTATAGCCTTAAATATTATTTCAGTAACTATTTTTCAAAGCAAATCACAAACAGCTCAGTGCCAACATGGTGCTAACTATAATATTATACAGGTCATAATGACACAGCATTTTGATTACACGGACTTTTTATAGATAGTGGTAGGTGAGGATAGGTAAGAGCCATAATAGGACTTGCCTATACCTAATTACCTTAGAAAATATACAAAAACTCATGTCGTTTTCCCAGAACGGGTAGGTAGAGGCGCAACCAGGACCCACGCTTCGCCTAGCATTTTCCGTCCCACGATATGAAAGAGAGCCGATCGCTGTATCGGGCACAATTGCAAAAAAAGAAAATATGCAAGTACAAAAGGCAAATAGGTACCTTATACATACCTTTAAAAATATATTACTTAACACCAGGATATACTTTTAAAAAGTAATTCGAAATAATGGTGACTTTACAATTTGTCATCCATAGCAAATTATCGTAATATATCGGTCCTAGGAAAATTATTCAGTCATTGATATTGATTTGTTTAAAATAACTATTAATATTTGCACAACGCGTCAAATATTTAACTCAATGAAAAACTAAAACAACTGTACTAATATGATATTATGTTAAAAATATTGCAGATACTTTTTGAGTCCAGGCCTCATTAAAGACATATTTTATCGCGCTGTTTTATATTTATTTAACTAAACGTGATTGTTGCTCATTATGTTGCTTTTCCCATCCCGTCTCTAAGATAATAATAAGATTAGCTACATACGTATAATAATAATACACAACATTACATACATTTTTGAATTCCGAGCTGCTTTCACTGGAACACTAAATTTCCGGGATAAAGATTATGCATAGCATTTGTGTATATCCCGGATGTCAGCTACCTCCATAAACCAAATTTCATCAAAATTTGTTTAGCCGTTTGAGCGTGAGGAAGTAACAAACGCACTAACTTTCGCCAATATAAAATAAGAGGAAATAGGTTTTTTTTTTATTGAATTTTGCAATGAATGGCGAGACGAGCATGACGTTCGCCTGATGGTAAGCGATACGACTGCCCATAAACAGTAACAGAACTAAACAACAACTTCAATTACAAAGCAATGCTTGGCATTCCACTGCACTCGCCATCCTGAGACATAAGATGTTAAGTCTCAATATGTCCAGTAGTTACTCTGGCTACAATGTCCTTCAATCCGAAACACAACAGTGCATTTACACTGCTGTTTGACGGGAGAAATAAACAATGCGGTGGTACCTACCCAGGCGGCCCTCACATATGAGAGACCTACCCCCAGTAATTTTAGTATAATTCTTTCAAAATGTCCATACTAACAGTTTGTATTTTACCGTAAAAATATAAAAAAGAACTATTTTTTCATCCTCAAGAAGTAGTCATTATATTGCAGAGTCTTTTATATAGGTTGCTTTGTTTCGTACCAAAGACCAGGCTTTGTTTCGGATGATGAAACTCGGAACAATAAGCTTATTTATTTGTTTACGGATGAGAGACCAAGATGCAACGTGTAGGTGTGGTATTAATGGTCTAGGCATACGTCTATTGTTTTATAAAATTATGCCACTCAGCTTGTGAAAAATATATTTTTATACTTGGTAAATATTTGGTCTGCGTCGTGCATTTCCCTTTGTCTGGTTGTAGCTTATATTTATAAAAGATATAAGCCTTTTGATCCGATACAACGTTACAATACGCACAACTAAAATCTTTGGTCAAATATTTAAACAGATAATGCAATAAAGTTCAAAAAAATGCGACTATCAGCCTTAAATATAGCAAAATATTTACTTCCTTTAAAGTCATGAAACAAGCCCATGATTGTGTGGCGAATTAGTTTATTGTGTACCTAGTTATTATTTTAAATCGCAGATTAGCCATAATTGCCCGTTGTAAATTCCGTGACTGTTTAATCTCGTGAAATGAAATGGTGTGAAAGTGTTCATGTCAGACAAAAAAATCATTGCATATTAGTCTAGTTTTAAAGTTTCAAAGACATTTGTACATAACATATGAATATATTATATGATACTTGATATTATACTCTTAAATATTCCACTGGTTTAGGCGAATACACTTAAAAATGTAACTGGTAGTAATGAAATCATTCGCGTTGAAGTTAAAAATTGCGAAATTTGAAAGTAAGAACATATGACTAATCATTGTTTCTTTGAATACTTTGCAGACGCAGACAATGACCTAACTACGTATTATTATCCAACCTTCACGATTTAAATACATGACAAAACCACTCTCATCTTAAAAAACATTCACACACTATTAATAATTGAAAATATTATGTTTACTTTTGGAGCTGAGATGGTTTGGTCGCATGGCGAAGATGAAAGATGAATTATGAAGATATTCGACAAGCAAATGTGAATAGAAGAGCTTAGAGGGAACCGTCAAATAGAACCTAGATGAATCGAATAAGTAATGTTTTTTTTTCCAATAAATACATTTCCAATCCATCTTAGAGTATTCTTAACCGAGAAGCAACAAGCAGGGATAGATGTAAATATGTATATCGTCCTAATATAGTCTCTGCCCACCCATAGGATAAGGCGTGAGTGTGTATATATTATGTATATGTATCTATTTTCGTACGTGACACTATTTGCAATTCGATGTAGTAACAGATCTCCGGTATTCTGGTCAGATTGTACAAAATTATCTCGAGATATCGTTTCTTCCGTTGAAACCTTGAGAGTTATGTTATCTGGATTTGGATTTAAAAACTTGTTTCGCTCAGTGAATTCTAAATAGGTATAAACGTTACGGCTTCATTTATATGTTTTTTAAGATAATTTTTATATAACCCGACCAATAAATTTGAATTTATAAAAAATAGAGATCTGTTTCTCTGAGTAGAGTGACTAGTGAATAGCCCAGTTGATCAGACATTACGTCGTGGAAATTGGATACAATCAAATTACTTAAATTTTCTATTTCATACAAAAGCAAAAGAGTAAACTGCTCAAGTTATGGTAAACGATCACTGCCGCCCATAAACATACACAACGCTCATCATGGATGTGTTGCCGCCAATCAAATTGGGAGGAGAGTGGGAAGGAAAAAAGTCGTAATAGGAAAAGGGTATTGGCTATCCTGCAATCTCACTCACCGAACGTAATGCGGTAGCGAAGCTGTCGCTTCACGTCGTTTTCCTGTGAGACAGTGGTATCGCCCCGAACGAGCCTGCCTGTTCTTGTTGAGTCATGATTGACAACGGCGTAACTCTACCACATAAAATTTAAATTATTCAATCAATTCTAAGTGCGTGGTGGCCTGTTGGCACACCTGTTGGTAAACGGACAAGACGCGACTGCCAACATGTTCACGGTGCTCGCGGGTTCGAATCCCAGGGCACACCTCTGACTTTTCGAAGTCATGTGTGTATTGATAGTCAATCACCACGCACTAAAACGGTGAAGGAAAACATCGTGAGGAAACCTGCATACCATAGCGATTTATAAAAATTTCTATGGTATGTAAGTCCGCCAACCCGCACTAGGCCAGCGTGGTGGACTATATGGCCTAACCACTCTCAATCGTACTGTCGATTGTAGAGTGGGCCCGTGCCCTGCAGTGGGACGTATATGGGCTGATACAGAATCAATTCTAAATCAAAAATTTGGATCTTTATTTGAACTACAAATTTTTTAAACACTAAATAAGTTTAATCATAACAACTCTTTACCAATGTAAAAAATAAAAATAAATGCACTGTTAACTTGATAGTCTTTATGTGGTTTCAATTAATGTTATCATGAGCACTCGCTATGTGGAATCATATAGAGAAGTCACCTTCAAGTTCTAACACACTATTTAGTACTTAAGTTACAGGATAGAGATGTCCATCTGGATACAAAAACGAGTCGTCAATATGGAAGATATCAGTATGCGGTTGATTCTAGGAAAACACTAGGCTCACCTAGACAAGTTACTAATGAAGCTCATGTTACTTCCAGAGAGTACACTGTTTAATCATAAAAGCATATCGATGAAATGCTATACAAGCTTTATACGGCTTAAAGTATCGATACAAAATAATGAGATTTCGATAAAATTTTATTACCTTATGTGTGTATGGCATGCTAAAATATAAATTGTAAGTTTGGCCCGGCACCGCCCAGGTGCAGATACACTATTTGGAAGTTCTATTGCCTGTATTCATCAGACCTAATGTTGGGTTCTATTGGTGAACGAATTTTTCAAATCAGTCCAGTAGTTACAGAGACTATTCGATGCTAACTAACAATAAAATCTTTCCCCTTTATGTTATTAGTTTAGATAAATCATATGCAACTATTTACAAAACTTACAATCATTTTGATCTGCTATGGTTGATTTTAACAGAAAACTTTCCAATTTAAGATTTTGTATTCGTATGTAGGCAGTCTGTTTTATGGTGCTTCAAACTAATAAATGTTTCGGGTCAAATAATTTACCTTTGTATGTAATAAACTAACTGCAGGCCTACTTTCCCTAAATGAATCACAATCAATGTATTCTACCACACTAATTAGAGCGGCCGTCCAGAGACATCCATTTCTTCAGTTCACGGAAAGAACTTTATTACATTGCTTCTATATGTTAATTCGTTGATTAATAGGTACTAATATTTTATAACAACCAGAAAAACTCGTTTCTGCCACCTTGAAAACGAACGTCCATAAACACAAAAACAGTTGCCGTTGTGATAGAACATATATAAAATTGTTTCAAAGAATATTTTACCCCATTACAAATGTGACAGAAATGGGTGCAACTTCTACGTGATCGAGTTACAAACGGTAACACGCGAGTATTAATGCATAATGGATTGATAACTTTCTTCAGAAACTATTTTATGTCGTCTAAATGAAGAAAATGTATAAAAATAAATACAAGTTTACCCATTCGAAAGCCTTAAAGTATCGCAGGTTGCAGGAAGCAGAGCATGTGAAGAGGAAAAAATATTTACATTTATCGAGACAAACAGCCATAATTTGAAAGTAATTAATAATCATAAGAGGTGGACTCAGGACTATTAACTCTCAGTGGTCATTAGATGATAATTATATTCCTGGAATTTCTGTAGTGGACGACTTATCGGTTCCTCGTAAAGTTGAATGCACCACGCTTTCTCTATGAATCACAATACATTGTTTATGTATAATTAGAAAGTGATTATCAACATCACAGTTATTATCGACAATAACTCATATCATAATATGTATATTTTGTTTCCTGATAAAGGTGCATCTAATTGCATTTGAAGTTCAAATTGGTGACGTAGAGATAGGCCAGTGTACTGTAGTGGACTGTAATACTAAAAGGAAGTTTAGTTTTCCCTGTAGACTATTCATAAATCAATATAGTGGATAATTAGAGTGCGTATTAACCTTCCTTCCGCTGGTGTGGACGACGGAAGCGCCACGTGAGTCACATGACCGGTGCGCTCGCGCCTCGCTCGGTTCACTGCCCATTGTCTACACACCATAAACGCTGTCTATTTACGCCATAGATAATATTAAACAGGAACAATACTATGCGCACACACATACGTTTGTACCTTATTATAATGTACCTTTATTCGTATGACGCGCTTGGTTTTGACGGCTAAGCCTTCCATAATTAACACTCTAGATAGAACGGTAACAATAGTTGTAACTTTGTAATATTTTGTAAGGATGTTATAATTATTATGTTAGCTTTGGTTTTGTACCAATGTTTTAAGAAAAGATATAAATTTGACAAAATGTATACTCAAATCAAGCGAACTTGGGCCGAAATGAAACGAGCACTGGGTGAGTCACATCTAAGAGCCATGAGAATGCTTGCAAAATTTAACAAGCTAACACGAATTAGTTTATAATCAATACGAGTAGGTAAACATTTGTCAATATCACGATTATTCCACAGTATTAGCAGGAATCAGCAAAAATTATGCGCTATTTCGTCTGTAATGCTGTAAAACTATTTAGTGCCAGTTAGATATATCATGACAAACGATTACTCTTTCAGACAACAAGCTTTTTGTTTAGTTAACGCCTGCTCGGTCGTGAGTCAACATTGCAGTCGTGTTGGTTGGAATGCATAGAGAATTGGTAACTTAAAAATAAACCTTTGTGTTTTCAATACGTTTATTTTTAAACTATAATATCATTCTAAAGGTTTCAGTCACAATTTATTATAATTTACAAACGTTGTGATGGAAACTGGTCATTAAGCAATATAACGTAGTTCATAAAATAGCCGTCTCAATTATTTACACTTACATTATAATCATACAAGCAGACTGAGTCACTTAAATAATTAAATAAATAGATACAAGAGAGCGAAATCAATTAATTAGCAAGAGAGTAAGATATTCAACATGCAACATGGACGGTACAAAAACGAGTACATTTCTTGTGTGTTTCCTTTCTCAACTAGTACATACATCAATAACTTAACACTGCTCTAACATCATACACCTGCACTCAAACAGACATCTCAACGCTTATTCTCGAACAATGGACACTTATTATTATAATAAACGCATCAGCAACGAATATTTTGCAAACATAGACTTAAACATAATAGGTAAATGCGCATAAGCCTCACATGATTAAAGCATCTATCTACAAACCAATCGACTTAACAAAGTGCTTAAATATAAATGAGATATTTTGTATCTACAAGTACTGGTTAGTCAAAAATACATTCGTGAATGTACAGAGGAATATGCGAAGTGAATACAGATGGAGCTAGTTGCATCCACGATCATGATCCGTACAGATGCGTCGAAACCAGAGCTGAGCACCGTTAGGTTCGCCGGGCCGGACGGAGGATGCGCCGACCTTATCGCCTCCCACTATGCCTCACTTTAATTCAATGCCCACCAATATCGACTATAGCACAGTGAGTCGGCGCCCTAACCTGAGGCCTTATAAATGCACTTCAGCCCCTAATGTGTACTTCATTATATTCCTAATAAGCCGTTTACGCTACTCCGAGCAGTCTCTAGTTTTACTATAGATCATAAATTAACACAATTCACTCGTTATCACAAAATGCATACCGAAGCACGTAAAATGCTTCGATATTCCGGTGGCGTGCTCAGGGACGGAGCTGTCCATTGTAACCACGTTGCGATCGCTGCGTCCGATAAGGGTCAGTCTTTATCCCGCAACAATTCTGATTTTGCACTTTTTTCGCTACCATTAAACGAGAAATTCGCATTATCCTTTTGTTTGTATGCTTTGTCGAGTTTCGCCGATGGTAGATCGTTATCATCGGACGCAGCTGTCGTGACCGGTGTCACCGGTGCCGGACTGATGTTCTCACTCCTACAAAACTCTTGCAGCCATCGTTCCGAATTGTATGAAGGTCCCTCTCCGCCTAGTTCGGCCGGTAATATATCAAGTGGTAAAGCATCATGCAATGTTGATAAATTATTTCCATGAAGAACTATACGTTCTCTCGTCTTTGCTTTTAAATAAGGTTTTATCACCGCCAGGGCTGTCTCCACGTACCAAGGTTGTCCGATAAAATGTATGCTCTTAAATCTAACCGGCATACAGTCCTGCAGGCAGTCGATCATTAATTTTAGCACCTTAGCTTGTAAACTGCACGATTGTTTAAAAGTGAACTCTGTCCAGTCAACGATTATCACATAACCGTTTGCTTGATTTTGTACGTCGTCGAGTGTGCGTTCCAGTGTGAGCAGCAGGGCTCGGTAGACAGAGAGCAGCGGGCAGGCGTGCGGCACCCAGTTGGAGGCGAACATGAGCAGCACGCAGCGGCCGCGCCGGTCCCGTTGCGCCAGCACGCCAGGTATCCCGTCGGCGAGCGCGCGTAGCACGCCGCCATCGGCCGGTGCCCACAGTTCCGGATGTTCACGGCGGTACTGATGATAACGCACTAATAGTTCGAAACTTTGTTGCACGTCATGTTTCCTTGCATACAGAAATCGCCGTAGAAAATTGTCGTCTTGGCAACGACTTTTGTCACGCAGGGCCAAATTGAGACTGGAATCCACCGCGTCTTTGAGCCCGACGAGGGCGCGCTGTCTGTCGCCGTCCGTGAGTCGTTTTCTTGCCACTTCACAGAGCCGCTCATTTTGCATTTGATGCAGCTTCCAGTCGTATTCGGCGTACTCGTTCATGACTGGTTTTGGTGTGAGTCATGCGGCCTTTCACTGTGTAACGCGTAGTTGCGCGCGCGCCGCTTGGAGCTCGAAGCCGACTGCGCAGTGTGCTCATGCCGCGCGCCGCCGCCATCGCTGCCCGTTCATTAAACCGTATAATGCTGCGTTCACACGCACCAGCTACTATTACGATCGCACTTGCGTACTTGCCAGCCCAAGTAAGCAAGTGTACCGGTGAGGATATAGAGCTGTGCTTTGTTATTATGTTGTACGTATTAAATCATGCAAATATTTAATTTAATCTTATACTATAAATAAACTTAAATAATGGCAAATCAAGGGAAATCGATCAGAGCAAACTACAAAAATAATATAGTTAGTTAAGTCTCATGGATAAACATTTTATTAGAGATAATTATAATTAAGAAATAATGGGTATGGTAACTTTAACTTCGGCTCATGTTTAAACATTTACTTTTAACTCGAAGTTTTGTGAAATTCGTGAAACTAGTAGGTTAATTAAGAAATAGTTCTTAATACTGAATTAAATAACAACAGAATTATATACAAACAGTATGCTGATTTACTTGATACCTACTGTGTGATTATTATCAATTCATCAGTACCCCATCTGTTCTTACAGTAATTATGAAGCATCAGTTATTTTTATTAATTAAACAGACAAACGCTAAGAAAGCCATTCACATAAAAAATCGAAAACCGTAGCGGTCGAAATACATCGGTCTGCACTTGGTTTATTGGCAATTTATTGATTACATCTCGAGATAGCAACATCAACTCCAACATCAATTAATTAATGAACACTATAAAGATATAAGCGCCGTTAAGATACAACGCTGAAATTTGAAAAATCTACAGAATAAATAAGCGATTTGTACTCGAAACCTTGTTAACTAATTTGGTGTCATCAAAATATGTAACCAAAGATAAGTTTTTCATCAAATAAATAAATTACGTCGTATAGAAAATGAGTTCAAATGTGATAACAGTTGACTTGCGCCAGTGCAACAGGCAAGTGATACACACTAAAGAGAGCATAACTTACACAGTCAGAGCGAGTTATAAATAAAAAAAAACTGAAGGTTGGCAGTATACCGGTCAATTGGCTGGTTGGTTTCTGCGATGACGTAGCTTGGGTGCAAAAGAGATGAATAATGACGAGTGAGGGAGACGGTGATTTACTTTGTAACCATTATTTCTACGAAGCCTTATACATCGTATAGACGGATGGCCGAAAAACGTATAACGTCCGCGCTTTGTTTGTGTTACTCGATAATAGCTGGCGACCATAACAGGCGACGTTTCGCTTGTGCATTACAAATTACTATCATAGCTACTTGACCATTTATCGGTAACGATACTTTTTGTAGTTATTGCTCAAGACTTGCACAAAAACCTGCAGACTTCATTATATTTTCTTTTTGCAATATAAAAACAGTTATAAATAAAATATAAATGGTTATTTACAAATAAGTGAATATATTTCATAATATTTTTGTCTGCAATACAGTGTTCATCACTCTCTGAGTCAAAGACATCAACGACATCGATTTACTTTCTCGAACATATTTTATTGAGGTTTCGTCAGCCCTATATTTTCTTTGATAAAGAAAACGTGCCTTACTATTCTTACGCTTACTTTCTATAGTAATATGAATTGTAAAATGGTATTCTTATTTTATATTGCTTTTATTATAAAAAGTTTACAGAGTTCTCCATAAAACAATATCTATTTTTTAATACATACAAAGAAAAAAATCATCTGGTCTTCAAAAGACGGGGAATGCAATTGTTAGTTTGAATAGTTCCAGGATTCTTTAGTAATTGTTACAAATGACTTCAAGGGCATTGACTTTTTTAAATTATCCGTGTCGCTGCAAGACATGGTCGTTGGCCTCATGCAATGAGTCGGCTAACGACTAGGCCTGACGATCCCGCGTTAAAAATAGACACACCCCGTCCACGAAGATGGGTTGATAAAACCTCCTTACTAAATATTCTACACAATATGAAGACCGCGAGACCAATTTAGCATATTATCCTTGTTTTTTAATAAACCAAGTCTGTATTAAAAATGGTCTATGACGTATAAATCAAAGTAGTGATTAGACACACAAATACGCTTAATTATTATTATATTACGTTATGTATTTACATGCTATTGTGAAATATTTATCTAATAATTTATACTTCCCGATTTTAGATACCGCATGACTTTGATTTCATCAATAAACATTCAAGGCCAAGAAAAATGTTGTGAAATTGTTTATATCTGGTGGTATTATTCCAATAAGCCGCATGACTGATTAGTGCTCCGGTGTCCTGAATTTGAACCCTGAGTAGAAAGCGTGACTAAATACTTCCTAGGCTGCAATGTATGCCTCCAACCCGACATTGAGAGTGCTAGTAGTATTCAAATATATAAAACCATGCTCCAAAACACCGTGTCGCTCCAAATCATCAGTATGGGAAATATTGTTCCTTAAACCATTATGGGAAAACTTCGATAACAAATCGATACTTTATTTCGTATACAAAACCTAGCAAATACCGTTATCAAACCACGAAGTAATTCTATCGATCAGCCACGATAAGGGGCGATAAGCGGACATTATCAGGTCGATAGATACATGTGTGATATATTACATGGAGTATATAGTTCTGTTTACACAGTTTTCGTGAGGTACCTTTCAAGGTAAAGTGATGTCCTCTTATAACTCTATGTCATTATGTAGACATTTTAGTACATTTTTTTGTTGCGATCTATGGCCAAACTAGCATGCCTGATGGTAAGCGATACGACCGCTCATGTACAGTAGTAAAAGCAACACCATGAATCACAAAGCAATGCTTTGCGCGCGTCATCCTGAGACAAGATGTTAAGTCTCAATATATCCAGTAGTTACTCTGGCTAAAATGTCATTCCAACCGTATGATATAAATTCAAAAAAATTGTAGTCACAAGTTAAACGAACGAAAATACTCAAATACTCCAAGTTATAGCCATTTTTAAGTTTGTATATTACATTACAATTATTTTTAATGTTTTAGCCGTACCAAATCATCTGAAAATAATACTCAAATGCGTAAATAATAAACTACAGCTTAAATAAAGTTTTTTAACTGAGGTCATCTTTGGGAAGTATTTTATCTCCATAGAGTTTCATCTTGCTCTACTATCCTACACAAATTTTCTTGCAAGAGTTTTAATACCATCTTTCCATACTATCTTCGTTAATGTATGATAATCTTTATTATTTATTGAGTCCCTGGGATATCTCCAGTAACTAACCAGGATACTAGTATCTCCAGTTTCCCTCTTTAAGTTTATTAAAGCCATACTAATATGTTATATATGTAGAGTTCTTTATTACATCATATACATAAGCCTTCTATCCAACCTGTCTTTTGTACTACGAGGAACTAAGTTATGTAAATATTTCTGAACCAGATGTTCAGCTGGCATAGTTTATACAATATTATTGTTGCTAGTTGCTAACACCACGGGTTCATTTTAAAGAAAAAACTATGCACTTTTTTGCCAAAGCGATATCTAACTTATATTATTATTTAGCAACTTACAATTTATGGAACCAATTCTTCTACTAGCTTTTGCTCGCGGCTTCGCTCGCGTTTAGAAGTATTATTATTAATTAGGTATAGTTTTTGCGGCTTTACTTTTGTTTAGCGTGTGTAAAAAATTAGGGCCTACAAAACTTCTTTGTACACAATATTCTTAGCTAATCTATCATTAGGCGCTAAAACTGTCAAGCTATTGGGTGAACTTACTCGTGAGCAAGCAATTTTAATTTACATTGAATTTACATAAAATTTATCAAAATCCTAGTTAAGCGAACGTCTTCATCATAGTAGCTCCAATCTTTAATTTCAGTTCAATCAGTCCAAAATCTAAGAAAATTTATACAAACTTTCATTTCCTATTTCATGCCCTTAGGGGTGGAATTTATCAAAATCCTTTCTTAGGGGATGCCTACGTCATAGTAGCTTTATGCATGCCAAATTTCCGCCCGATCCGTCCAGTGGTTTGGGCTGTGCGTTGATAGATCACTATCGCCCGAATACTGGAACGCTCAATGGCGTAACAATAGGGTGGCATTGTGGGCAAAATACCACGGGCCCCCGACCTTAGGGGCCCCCGGCGGCCTGGCCTCTCAGGCCCGAGAGGCCGTAAGAAGAGAAGAACCTAGCCAATTTATTACCAACAAAATTGATAATCAAAAATTATTTTCTTGGTTTCCATTAAAGATACCAAGGTTTATTTTTGATACATAAAAATAATAATAAATAGTTTTCAAGATTTACACGAATTTTACTAACTTTTATTTAACTATTATGTACAGACTATAGTGCGGATTTGGTTTAAAAAAGAACGAAACTTCAATATTACTGGTGGTAGGTCTCTCATATGTGCGAGGCCATCTGGGTAGGTACCACCGCAATGACTATTTCTCCCGTGAAACAACACTGCTTAAATGCACTGTTGTGTTTCGGATTGAAGGACATTGTAGCCAGAGCAACTACTGGACATATTGAGACTTAACATCTTATGTCTCAGGATGGCGAGCGCAGTGGAATATTTCTACTGTTTATGAGCGGTCGTATCGCTTACCATCAGGCGAACGGCTTGCTCGTCTCGCCATTCATTGCAATAAAAAAAAAATAGGCTTCTGAGGGGGCCCCATCACCATTGCTGCGTTTGGGCTTCGCCCACGTAGTAAAGATATTACGACGACTAATTGGTCTCGTTGTGGAGTTCTTTTTATGGCCTGCAGGTAACGAGCATATAGCCCGCCTCACGGTCAGCGGTCACAGCCGCTCATAGACTTTTGCAGATCCAGGGATCAACCAAAATGAAGTCGCTTCCTACCGTAAGGAGAGCACTTTCTTAAAGCCTAGTTTAAAGAAGGATAGGTTATAGTGATCAGGAAATATCGAAGCAGGGAGTTCATTCCAGAACTTGCACGTGCGTGGTAGAAAAGAACACTGAAAACGTACTTCCCGGGAAGGGATAGTTTCCAGGTAGAAAGAATGAATTCTACTGCGGTGACGGAAAGTGTGATGGGAGAATAGCGATAGTGGCACCGTCTTCCTCAGAACACTTTCGGTGGAACAATTGATAGATTATACAGACAGACCCAAAGTCTCACTGCAATCCCAACGGCTCCACATTCTCCGTGAGATAGGGATTATCGATGATTCGAAGAGCTCGGCGCTGTAATGAGTCAAGTGGGTCGAGCTGGTAGTTTGGGGCTTCTACGCAGGGGTGAGAGCAAAACTCCACGTCGTGCCGGATCGTCGCATTTATAGAGCAATAACCGATGATCCGGCGAAAAGCACTGCTTGTCTCTGTTAAGAATCCTTAACTTTTTGCTGGCCAATTTGCCCTTGCCTTCCAAATGACACCTAAACTGCAATTTTATCAATAATTCAGGTCAATGAATACTCTCGGATGCTTAGAGAGAGTGTCTCCATGACAAAAGGGGTCTTCTTGTTTGTAAACGAGCATAATTATATCTTCGTGGGGTTAAATTGTGCTATGTTCAATTTACCCCATTGAGAGGCCTGCCCTAGAGAGATCTCAATTTCTGATTAAATTTGAGATCATCTTTCCTTAACGGATCCCTGATAGAGATTCTGTAGTCAGATGTATCTTGCCTAACTTGCACTAGCATCTGCATAGCTATGCCAGCTGGTGATAGACAACATATCATTGATATGGAGGATAAATAGGGTCGGTGAAAGCACCGAGCCTTATGAAACACCAGAATTAATGGTCATGGTTTCGATGCAAAAGCGTCCAATATGACTTTTATGCTGCGATCATCCAGAAAGCTAGCGATTTACTTTCAGAGTTCCTCAGGTTGAAATACCAGGCAAAAACAGCCCAAAACGACGGCATGCCACACTAGATGACAATTTCAAGGCCAAAATCGCCTAACCCCCACTATCCAATGCCTCCACCTGATGGTGGGTGAGATTAACGAGAAGATCACCATCCGAACGACCTTCAGTTGGTGATCCTCAAGATACGTCAAGAGCTGCATATTTATAACTCACTCCAAGACCTTGGAGAGTCAGCATGTGACAGCAATTGGTCTGCGATTCGAAGGATCCGACCGGTCACCCTTCTTGAGGATTGGATGGACATGGGCGATATTCCATGAAGCCGGGCCTAGGTTGTTTTAATAGAAAAGACGCGTGAGTACGGGTGTAATCTCCGGGGCGAACATCTTAAGAACCACTGTAGGGACACATTCCGACCCACTCGACTAGTAGATGTGTAGTACCGATCGAAATGCGGAGGTTAGGGTTTTATTCGGTATGCTAGCGTAGAGTTTTTGTTAGGGACCCGCTTCGGCCTCAATTTACTAGCAGGCCAGTGACACATATATTCCTTTCGGTCTTCTCCAGGGTATCGGAAAATAAGCTTAACAGTTTTCCTCTCCATACAAAAAGGGGGGCCCCCATCCGATGATTTTGCCACGGGCCCCCGATGGTGTAGTTACGCCACTGGGAACGCTATTCAAATAATAAGTTGCTCTTAACAACGCACGGCCCACTTAGCCAGTACATTTAATCGGGATTAACGTAGTTAAGCGCCATTTATATTTAAGTTGCGTTCCAGTATTTGGGCGTATGTCAGTCACCTTTGAGTTATATATATTTAGATTTACTCCTATTGCAAGCGCGTAAAGACACTTCAACCTTCTCAAGAACAACAAACATTTGTTTTTAAACAATTACCTTAATCTTGACATTTACATGTAAAAATGCTATCAACATTATTGAAGAATTGCTCATTTACATTTTCCTGTTGTGATTGAAGGTTTTACAACGATGTTAAAGTTAATCATATTATTTTTTTGACAACTTTATTACTTTTTGAATTCCAGCAAGTGACCTGTTTTAACGTTTCTCATAAATTAATTATAAATGCTTAATATATTATGTGACATAAAACTAATTCTATTATTTTTTCCTGACATAGTCATTTACTAATACTATAGGTTCTGTAGAGTTGGTAACTGATTCTATAGTATAGACTTTATTATATCAAAAAACAACATTTGACTATATAGTCAGATCTACACAACAATATTGAAGGTATATTAGTCCACCTGCCTAACCAGCAGTTCACGATGCCAGACGACATCCATAATATATCAAACAGTTTCAAATGTCAGAACGGTGATCGAAACACTATTCTTCATGGATTTATAAACTATAAATAGTAAAGTAGAAAGTGTGTCCGTGAACCATCAGCGCTGTTTGTTTATGATCTATGACGTACTTTACCGCAGATGCTAAAGTCTAAATGATCACATTGTTCGTTAACATTATCAAGTCTATCATGATAACACGATGGGCAATGATTAAAAAAATATTTGTCAGGAAAGCTAAAAGATTATTTTATGCTTTGTAATGTTGGGTCGCATAGGCTAATGGCCTTAGGTATTTAGTTATAAACAGAGAAACATGTTTATGAGGTTTTAACCATATGAAGCGACTTTTGAATTCATTTTAATTCAGTTTGAGTGAAAAATGAAAAACATTCGATGATTAAATTAGGTTTAAACTGTTTATGAATATGTCAACTCGTAAGTCTTTAGATTATCGTAAATATAATATAATTACGTAGCTTATCATTATGACATTCAATCACAGGAAGTCCACTAGATAGTCTTTCCCAAATAATAAATATTTAAATTTTGCTAGGCGGCTTGACGAGCGCTGATGATGCTGCCGCCCATTTCATTTGACTTCGGTTCGGACTATCTTTCCGGTGATTACTCTTCTATAGGTAAAAAAAAATAAAAATAAAGGAAGAAGTTCGCGAAGGGGATGTTATTGGGCTCCCGGCAATCTAACCCACAGAACGAAACACGATAGCAAAGACTTGTAGGGTAGGTAATGTGGGGTCAGGTCTATTTATGAACTCTGAATACAAGCTGCGACTTATGTATTATATAATCACTGCATTGTATATTTGTTTTCAAAAGAGCAACGCTAGAGTTTCTTCCCCGATCTTCTCTGGTGAAAACAGCTTTGTGAGCCATTCAATACATTGTATCACAGGCCCTGCCTATATCAGACACCAGTCTCACATCCAATATGTACTTTTTAACATGTCTGTACCTTTTTCTGTATGTGAGAATTAAATAATTATTATTCTTTTATAGCCGGGTAGTAGAAAAAAAGGCAGGGAATGCAAATAATATAAAACTTTTTAAAGATTCAATAAAGTATTTTCATTTTGATTAATGCGCTTATTGACTGTATACATATTTGTATAAGTACAAAACAGTGGTTCAGTTTGTGTTAATTTGCTTGCTAATAAAATAGTGAATCACAAAACAATTAATATGGTAAATATTCTCGTCTGCGTTGAAACTAATTAAAGTAAAGATTAGACATAAAAACATTGTACTCTAACGACTTAAGAGAGTGTAAATATGTACTCATATATGACTTAGGTCAATGTCAGATAAGTATGCAGCTAAGATAGAGAATAATTTATTATAATCATAAATATAGGTATTTTCCTGATAAACTCCGAAAATATCATTAAATTAAGAAAGCGTTATCACTACAATCCAAATTATCTTACAAATGTTATCTTCTGCCGTCAGAAAGAGCAAATTGACTGTTTTAAAACATTTCATTTCATCATCATCAACTTCAACCACATCGACTTGTTATAAGAGGGTTGCACATTTATTGAAGCACTTGGCTACGCTAAAATAAAAAACACAAAACAATATGTCATTAAACTATACATAAATGTATCAGTTGAATTTATATGCCACCGTAATCGCAAATAAACGGACAAAAATATAAAAAAACTGGTTTGTCTAGCTTTGTTTGTACGTTCCAGTTAGATGACTAACAAAATGAGAACACCCAACGAATCCTCAATCATTTATGTAAACAGGTATTATATGTAACTATATAATTTTATTCAAATTTTGCAACATCACATTACTTGTTTTCGGGTGTATTAAATTGATAGATAACAAGTTCTTTGACGGTAAAACTCGACCTTAGCATTTTATTTGTTCTATCTGCGTGTTAATGTTTTATATATTTACTTAAATATATATGCGACATTACTATAATATTTTTAAGTCTTGATCCCAGTGATAAGCTGACTGCACCACCATCTAAGGAAAGGACAAGAGGTCGAGAAAGGTCAACCGATAGTCTCGTCCCTAAGAGAGAGATTACTCTCCTTACGATATACAGCGACTTTGTTGTGCTGGAATTCTGGCAATGCAATGGTCCATGGGCGGCGGCGATTGTTTGCCATCAGGCGGGCCACATGGTGTCTGCCTGTCAAGTCCATAAAAAAAACATTTTCATCATGAAGTTTATAGTATTATTGGGTACAACTAACTTCCGTAGAGCAAAGATTTATTTGAAAACAATACACAATACAAACGTGTAGATGTGTCAATACCGGCGTAGGATTCCAGCGCAGACCGTCTTCTTATGAAATGCATGAAGAATTGGCGCGTGACGAATCAACCCGTGCTCAATGCAAACACAACAGCCGCTGCCAGTGCTCGGAATGCTAATATGTTAACAATTCACCCAGTTTGAACCAAAAATTTTAATTCTTACTTAATAGTTTTTTTTTTTTTTATGTACGAATCAGACGTTCAAAGTCTAAATCTCGTTTAAACAGTATTTTAAAATCCCGTCACAACAACATGTAGACATAGATACACTGATAGCCGTAAGTTTTAATCCGTCTTGATTTAAATTCTCATGTATGTAATAATTCATGTGTACCGTATCTTTATGTTTTTTAAACCCCGATTCACCTGAATTTGCGCCTGATATGACTAGATTTGCCAATATATAAAGGTCCGATCCGTTGAGGAAATATTAATATGCCGATTTTAACTCTACCTATTTCAACGTATAACGGTATGTTAAAATACTTCAACTGGGACAGCTGCGTGTAGTCCACATCAATATCACAATTATACTAATTTAGTCAAAGGTTTTGTAAACTCATTCAAATACCCAAAAATTCCACATAAAAACATGTCCCAGGTGATAATCAGTGTTGCGACACGACGTCTCCATATTTACATTATTACTTAGATAAGAAGATCTCATGAATTACTACAAACACAAACAGGCTAGCGTGTGTAAAAAAAAACTAAAAGTAAACAATCTAATTTAAACAAGTTTACTCTGAGATTGTAAATGTTTGCCAACGTTGCCTGCTTTATTTCCACACAATAATCTAATTCCTTGGATAGTAACCTCATACACGAGGATAGAATTTATTATCTTATCTGATGTACTTAATTATAATTGGTTTGAAATGCACGTACATGCAAATGTGTTCATACCTCCCGTGAAATCTGGAGAGAGCGTGTGCGCATTGAAGCAAGAAAATATATGGCTTTGAATTAACTCGTCCGTCAACACCATCGACAAAAACACATCAAGTTTATAATCATATACATAGACAAGTTTTTACGATAACGAGTCCTTTCACTGAAGCAGTGGTAACACTTAACAAAACTGTTTGAACGACTCAGAATCACTGAACATGTGTTATAAAGATCAATGTGTTATAAAGATAATCTAGGATTTGTTCATCATTATGTTAATGTTGGGGGAAATTACACAATTTGGAGAAGGCCTATGTCCAGCTGTCGATAACTGTAAGAATAAATAAAAAAAAATACACTCAAAAGTCACATACATAGTCCTGACCCTACACTAAGATCTAGTTTTATGTCGTGGGTATCAGGACCTACGAGAGATTTTTCGGTCTCACAAAAGCCCAGAGCCGAAAAATGCTTGTGTTTCCCACAAATATTTGCGTCGGTGTTGGGATCGAATTTGCCACCTCTCCTTTCAAACCGGCGTCTAACCAACTACGCCACGGAGGCTGTCGCACGGAGGCTATAGGCTAGGCTTATAGGCAGACGGTAACGATGGTATTGATGATGATGAAGTTTATGTTATTATTTTTATACAAGCTCTGTAATATAACTAGATAATTGTTTCTTAGATTAACGCGAATGACACATTGAAATAAAAATATTATTTACGGATTTTATCGCGAATAAAATAAAATAACAAAACCTGTGTTCTGTATTTTGCGTCTCTGAATATTCTCTACATCTGTCAACTTGTCAAGATGGAGAGCAATTTACTAAACTCCAGATGTAAGTACTCTCTCTCTCTCTCTACGTAGAGCAGAGTATCTATAAACAGTCGTCACAATTATGCAGGTCTGCTCCGAACCGGATGCACATTATATTAATTTATTAAAATTGAAATATAGTATGTATTTAAACCAGATTCGTATTCAACTCGTTTCGTCCATTAACCCTAACTTACATTTTATTGGCCGTAGAGTTTTGTAAAAGATTCAGTAGATTCAATACGTAACATTTTATGAAATATAGGGAGATAATGTCACTGGCATTAAATCCGCCTACAAAAGTATACATTTTTGTATATAAAACTTAATGAATAAAATAAATAAATAATAATAATATCAACGTTCGATCAATATACTAATCCTTATAATGTATTGGTTCATTTACTGTAGAAATGAGTAATATGTAGCAATATATATAAATTAAATAATTGTGGAGAGGTCGCTGGATGACCGCTTCCATGTTTTTCTAGTATCCCCTTAGCAAAGATTTCCAGGAATAGATTTCTTGTGACTGAAAATCAAAAAAAACCATCCTGCCATCCAAATATTCCGAGATTTTTTACTCTACCTAGTACTTACACTTCTAGACGTTACAATATCGTCGGATTTAGTGCAGATTAAAAGAAAAGCGTGCGCATTATTTACAAAGTTAATATTTTACTAGGTTTTACAATAGATATGATAAGGTAACTGGCTCTACATAAAGAAAAATCCGGTGTAATCTCAGTCTAAGCCCGTCGTATGAAATAAAAGAGTCCTAAACAAACTGATAAAATCTATGTCACGTCATCCTTAACCCAAACTCAATGGATTATATTTTGTCTGAATAAATGGATCATATACCCAGAAAAGCCGTCGCATCGCCGATGAAGTAAGCATCTTTAACTAACCACTCTTCTCTAACCCAACTCTAAAAATATAATGACTATCTGTCGATAATACATACATAAACTAACGCTGTTTTCCCAGAAGGGGGAGGCAGAGAGGCTGGTAGCAACCAGTACACCCACGTTTCGCCTTGCCTGTTTTGTCCATGATGTGATAGGCGGCTAACCTATCGCCATATTGGACACAAATTTCTGACTCCGGGCTGATAATGAATAGAAAAATTCACTGTCACTGCTCGACACGATTCGAACCCGAGACGTCAGTTTTGTAATTATAGCGTTTTTTTTTTACTTTGGCCCGACATAATAACAAGACTGTGCCTGATGGTAAGCGCAAATGCCGTCCGGACAGAGTATCGAATGGCATCAGACGATAGTCCCAAAACATTCGATACAATTATGCCGGCCTGCTAAGATGCCTCTTCACATTACAGCGGAAGGACCCGGGATCATAGGAATGAGGGAACACGCTTGACGGCAAACAATTCCACAGTTTGATGATGCGGCACATAAAATAATTTGCGAACCTGGTTCGTGCTGAGATGGTTTGGACCATCAAGCTATGGCTTCGCTAGCCAATAAGCAAGCGTAGAATAACTATGCCACCGAGGTAGTCGATAATTATTTATCACATTTATCATTCATTAATATATATTATTAAAATCATTTCCTTAATTTAGACAGAATAATTTGCTATTAGTATTTTACTTTAATATACGGTATACTCGTTTGCGAGTCGTTTAGTTTGTTGAAAAAACTGGCTTCTACGCGGCAAGGTTGCCAACCCGGTTTGAACCATCGGGAATTTTTCGTCTGTTATAACTTAAAACGATACAACTTTTTAAGAATATTCTACAGTGGTCATTTTTTCATCGAATAAGCCAATTTCCAAAAGATTTAGTCAATACATGTGGATTAATAACTTGAATAACTGCACACATGATAGATTTTCAATTATAAATGAGATGGCCTGTTACCATTAATTAAAATTAAATTTATAACCTCATAGTAGTATTAAACATAAATATGAATCAAAATGGTTTTTTTTTTTTTTTTTTTTTTTTTATAATGGCCTGGCATAGTGGCGGCATTGCACCTGATGGAAAGTGTCAATGCCGCCCAGGCAGAGTATCCATTGGCATCGGACGGCAGTCCCATGCCAATGGAAACAATTATGCCGGCTTGCTTAGGTGCCTCTTCACACCACGGCGGAAGGACCCGGGATTGTAGGAAGGAGGGAACACGTGCGCCGGCAAACAATTCCACAGCCTGACGGTGCGGCACAGAAACGAATTTGAGAACCGTTTGGTTCGCGCCGGGATGGTGTGGACCGTCAAGCTATGGCTTCGCAAGCCAGCACGCGTGGTATTGTAGAAAGCCACGTATTTAACAGTCGTAAATGCGTAACAGAGTCCCAGTTTCCATATCAATCATCAGTAGAGGTCATTGTGCCGCGAAAGCAACCTATTCTACAAAATAATACAGCATGAGAACAAAATTACGACTTGGTTCATTTCAAGGACGCCAACTCTCGTTTATCATTTGTACTTGTATGTAAATGTAGATACTTAAGTTGTAGCAAGATGGACGGCGTATGAGTGCAATTTAGGTTTTTTACATTTACTTTGGCACATCAATTCTTTCCATCAGAAAATATGTACTATAAATAATACCAACTTATTACTTTTAAATACAATATAATTAAACCAAATATGTATATTTGTAATAATAGTTCATAAGTTTGTCAGCGAAACGTTAAATTTTTTGTTAAGTTATACCGTTAACGGTATTATATTAGTAAGGGCAAGGAAAAACCAAAAATGAAATATGATTACGAAGTCATTTTAGTATGATAAATCGAAATGCAAAATATAAATACAACAATGAATAGCATTGAACGTGGTTTGAACGCTTGCCAAATTCCATTTATCGTGTACGTAAAACTAATGACCAAGTTATAGGTACTTGTATGTCAAGTATTTTATAGGCTTCAGCCCTTACAAGGTCAAATATAAATCATAGCATAAAAGATATCGTGTTTCTATCAGGATCGTGACAATCTAAAACAAAAATAACCATGTTTATAAATATATCAGTAAATACATTTAAAACTGAAGGAATTTAAAACCTTATTAGCTAAAAATGAAAACAGCAATAAAAGGCACGTAACCGAATATCCACGAACGTATAATTAGTAATGTAACCTCGAAACGCACGAAAGATTTCAAGAAAGAAGTTCTGCAATATGCTTCGAGGGTCATAAACTCCACGTTACCGTAACACATTGCACAGGAAGCGTATTAATTAACTAGAGATAGGTAACAAAATGTATTTTCTTTCAGCTAACGAACAGTGATATGAATCTCACGTGATTTATAGTCTACTTGACAGGAAGGTCTTTGTAAGCACCTGGTTCTTTGACTGCTGTGAAATATATTATCTTTCTTACTTTATATTGATGTTTGTATTCAATGCTATTTGTTACTCTGTGATTCACCAGCCATTATGAACGAGTAAAACTTCTCACCCTCGTTTTCACTTTAAATTTGGCCTGCGTTGGGCAATTTTCTACGAAATGCTGTCGTACATTCAAGAAGGAGCGCTGTAAATCTATACATTTTTGTCATTTATTTTGATTCTTGATTAGTATTGTAATTGCTACTTTAATGACGGGAAGCTTTTTGTATAACTTTCTAGCAGTATCGTATTTATTTCAATTTTTGAATGAAGTTGGTTTAGAGTCGTGTAATATGTTAATAGTGTTATTAGAATGAATGTTCATAATTTCAAGGGGTCTAATTTTAAACACGCTGAAGCACCAAGAAACTAAAAGTGAATCATTGGTGACGTTTTTTTAAACGTTTCCATAAACAATAATATCGTAATATTTATAGATAATTCATTGAAACGAACTAAAAATGCCATATTATAATGCACGATATCCACATAATGTAACTACTTAGGTATATATTGCAGTTCTGTATACACAATATACATAAGTGTGCAGGCGTGTTTATAATATTTTCACGAAAACCCGATCGCGTTTTCTTTTAATTAAATCTAAGGAAAAAATAGAAAACTAACGCAAAGTCGGCTGTTTACTAGTGGTAGCATGTTTTCATAGTAATCAGAGTATGTCGTAATAATTGTCCGCGCAACAAAAAACTGCCGCCGCGACTTCCATCCGCATTGCGTTTGACCAATTTCTATTAACGGCTTGATTACATTGATTGGAGGACAAATTAAAATATTCGTTAAACTTAACTATCCACGCTGTTACCGTTACTACTTCCTTTACTCCCACAAGTAACAAATAAATAATAGATCGCGGCTATTCCAAATCCAACAAAACTTGGGTTGACAAATAATGATGCTGTTATATAACGAGCCAATAATCAAGTAACGTTACAGAAGAGAATATAGTGTATAGGTAACTGTAGCCGCCTGCTGCAGTGCAGCGCCAGATGGCGCGGCGACTTCACTCTCCTTCGCCGTCAAAGTGATCGTGATGTAACATACCTATCAGATCTGCTTCTTTATTTGGCTTGAGTCTTTTATATAAATTTCCATCAATGCGTGTCGTGGTGTAACATTGTGGAGTTCGACAATGCAGTACATTTACCGAGGCAAATTCGCTGTTGCGTCGACGTGGCCGCAGAGGGGCGCTGGCAGCGGCGGCACCAACATACCGTGAACAAACATTGACCAAGCACGCACTGCGCTCCTACCGACAACTTACCGCAACATTCTTAGCGTAAAAGTTAACGTGGATGGTTTACTCTATGTAATTTGCGAAGTTTAAGTTGATTCTCCTAAGTTTACCCTTCGATACACAAATTGCGAACGACCTGTTATAAGTTTCGAACTACGACTGTGCTCAAGTGTTTTGCTGATGTTCCGACGATGATGTTTTCACTGTACTACATGAAAATTGAGAATATTGTGCAAGATGCAATTGGTGAGTACTAACTCAACTTGTTTCAAACTTTTCCATTGATAGTTTTAATACATTAACTGATAGGTCTCTTAAAGACTTGAAAAGTTGACGCGACTAACGGGATACGGTCTCGATTCTGAATTGTGCATCTAATTCAAATAACACAGAAAAATCCTACTCACGTTTATAAAAATATAAACATTATGCTAATGTGTGGACTGTGGAGATTTTTTCGTTTTTGTAGAAATATGAGACCTTGAGCTGAGATCAGACACGTAGCGAAACAAAAAAAAACTTACAATGCGTTCCAAACAGGATTTTAATGCTGCGCTCATTAGGAAACAGCTAGTGAGTGGTGTTAGATTAAAAAGATAATTCATTTAATACATTATAGTTGAAATTTAAAACAAATCTTTATAAAATAAATGATGTGGATCGTGTGTTGTGAATTAATTTGTCGCGGCACATAAGTAAGTGTTGGTAAATATTATTTAATAACATTATGGCTATCGTTAATTATATTGAAAAACTATACGATAGAACAAAATATTAAGTATAGTAGAATGTTTTATATTTGCCTGTAGACTTAAAAAATCCTTTTATTGCTAATAAATACTTGATTGCAATAATGACTGTATGAGGATATCGCACTACTTTCGGTACTTGCTCAATTTCAACATTTTAATTTGTTCCTTTTAGCTTTGCCAACACTTTTCAAAGATCATATGGCTGGATTTAAATCGTTTTTAATGCCATATATCAATCATAAGTAACTTTTTCTGCACAGTTCACACATAAAGTAAACTTTAAAACAGTAAATAATCGATTTTATGATAAACTAGCCATACTATCAATGCTAACCACCAACAATTACGGGTCATAAACGTCCTTCAACATAATTTATAATTAATTATCACAGTGAGTACAAATGAAACTCTTGAAATAATTAAATTGCATAGTTTCACCAATTTCATTGTTGGCACAATTCACATGAAATATTACAGGGCTCTTGCCTCTTTCCCAACCATGGTCTCGGTTCGTTGCTATACCTACAAAAAGCAGTTACTTAACCTCTTATATTATGTACTAAGTGAAAACAATATTACACGCTTATTTTCCTAGTAGGTATATGATTGTTTTGATTTACCTGTCAGGGGTATGATTTAGGTACTTTTGTAATTATTGTACATGTGTATGTGCCTTCATTTAAAGTTTAGTTTGTTACTTCAAGGTAAAAACATATTGGTGGTTAAAACATTATATTCAGATATATATGTAAACATAAATTTAATGTCGCACTTGCTTTTGAATACTTAATATTGTAAAGATTTTAGTTATGGCTAGAAATCGGGACTGTAATCACTTATACCTACTATTATTATTCGCACACATGTCCATGGTTTATCTATATTTAAATTAATTGCACTTTGAGAAATCTTGTGTTGCTTGAAATAAGTATTTGATTATCATATTGTAGATTCTGTGTTAATTACCCCCATAATTATAAAACCATGACGATGCATCGCGATTATGTATGCAAATGTTCGTTTTCATGCGCTGTCCGAATCAGATATTTCTTTACAAGCATGGAAAATACAAATGAAAAGCAAATTAAATAATACATAATGGTCTAGTTACTAAAATAAACTGAAATGTTTCCTAACTCAATCTGATTCCAATTAGTCACTAAGAAAAATTAAGGAATCATTTCAGATCGTTCAAATTCTGTACTGGATCATTATTTTAATTACAAAACAATTACCTGAATTCGTCTAAAACTTTAAGTACAAAAAATAAAAAACAAGCACATAAACAAAGTAAATTATTTGAAATTATAATTCATACATTTTTCAACACCTATTGTGAGTATGTTCTCGAAATAATAGTTGGTAAGTAGCCGTCACTATCGCTGTGTTGTGCAACTGAAACCGGTTTCGTAATAAATCGTCTAACTTTACTTTTATTATACTTCTCTGTTGAATCTTGACAAACCACTAAATAAAATACGAGAAGTAGATCAGCTTTGGCTATTTATAGATATTGCTCCGAACTTTAACACGATAATGAAATTCATCCACATGCAAATGTGCACTTCAATTTGAATAAATTAAATCAGTCAACAAGATCTTTATTTAATCAATTGCATAATAATATGGCCTACTTTTATCAATTTGTTTTATGATAACCATTAAGTTTTAAACAAACTAGGAGTTTTGTTGGAGAGATGTATGTTTTCCTACAAATTTATTTTCATACGACTATCCCATAATATAGTTCCGGCTAAGGGGCAGGGATCTTCTCTACGGTTGAAAGGGACTCACTACAAGTCCTCATTTTCTGTATCAGCCCATATACGTCCCACTGCAGGGCACGGGCCTCCTCTACAATCGAGAGTACGATTGAGAGTGGTTAGACCATATAGTCCACCACGCTGGCCTAGTGCGGGTTGGTTCTTATCAATTATCACTATAGTACCCTTCCAAATTCCTTACGTTTCACCCAACCATTAAAATCTTCAAGTATATTTTTTTCTCTTGTCACGCTTGCGCTATGTAGTATATTCCTCACTTTCTCCTAGAATTCCTCCTCCTAAAATCCAGAAAATCGTTCATTCAAAGCACACTTAGAAGAATTCGTAAGTCGTTTGTTAGAACTTAAGACGAAGATACGACTTAATCCCTCTTTTTAAATTATAGTCTCACCCAGACAAGACTTGGGTTCACACATTCAAATTCATTCACACGTAAAATAACAATCTAAAAATATTTATAGCTAAATACAATATTTATCGGTATTAAAGATACTTTCTAATATGCTCCACATTATATTACGAAACGCTACAAAAATAGAGACGAGAGCAATTTTATATCATTATCAACAATTTACTATAAGTAACTTCGCTTTTAACTCACGTTCCATAAATTTAAAAAAAATACATTTCGCTGCATACCTTCGTGCAGGTTAATAGATAGGAACATAGTTATGAAACTTATGGATAAGTACCTATACATATTCCATTCGTTCTATTGTGCAATAGTAATACAACAATAATTTATTCTATTCTATAGTCTAGAGCAGTGATTCTCAACCACTGTGCCGCGGCACTTTTGTGTGCCGCCAAATTTCAAAAGTCTGCCGCCAAATTTTGCAAATATATAATAATGTTAATATTATTAAATTATATCAGTTAAAAAGAAAAATATTTTTAACATGAATACGTATTTAAATCCACAAAAAATTTAATTATTTTATTATTTGCTTTGCAACGCGTTTTTTCTTAGTGCCAAATTGTGATTATGCGGCGTGCATAGCAATAGGAATATGTCTCAAGGCGCTCTTTGTGTGCCGCCAAATTTTGAAATCGTAAATATGTAGCGCAAAAAAAAAAGGTTGAGAATCACTGGTCTAGAGACTCTAGACTAAGCTCACATACTTATACTTTCATTGGTTTGTGCAAAAGGAACTATAAGAAGAAAATATTCATAGAAAAATAAAGGTCTCTTCAATAATGGGAGTGATGAGTATTGTATTAAATGCCGACTAGGTTTATCTGGCAGCTTTGCATGCGTGATTAAGCGTTTTTGTAAGAGCAACAGCCACTCAAATACAAACATTCACATTTATAGTGAAGTCGATAATCGCCATCAGTGATCGGGAAATTATTTTTATTGCAATGAATGATGAGACTATCATACCATTCGCCGGATGGGTAAGCGATACGATCACTCATGGGCAGTAGCAAACCAAACAACATCATTAATTATAAAGCCATGCTTTTGCGCAATTGCGCTTGTCACCCTGAGACATAAGATGTTACGTCTCAATGTGTTCCGTAATTACTCTGGCTACAAAATCTTTCAAACCGGAACACAAAAGTGCATATACACTGCTGTATGGCGTTTGTTACCCAGGCGACCTCTCACATAATGTAACAGATCTTTTTTTATATAACGAGGACAATAACCAATATAAGAGACCTACCACCAATACAAATGCAAGTTCGATCAGACACAATTTAGATTTGATCATACTTTACCACTCTGATCTAAAATGATTGTAAACTTGCAATACACAAACCATTTCGAAAAATCAGATTTGTGCCCTATATAGTATTGGAACTTCCAACCAACCACTCGGAAGACCATATTCACTTCGGTACCAACAGGCCAACGCGCCTTTTTTAAACTATTAGTAAAATATTGTTACAGTGAAATTCTCGTACAAAGAACTGCAATACGAACGAGTCGACTCGACCGGAGTATTATCATTGTCTTACAAAAAAATAGGCATAAAGAAACGTCTTTGTTTTCGCCTTTTTTTAGTACACGGAGTACAATAGAGATACTACAAGAGATGCTACAATATGTTCGGCAGTGAGATTGCCCGGGGGCCCAACCTGTCTCTACTTTGTTCCTCCTTCCCCAAACATTTGAAAAGGTTGAAATCATTCACCGTTTAGTCGAAGACGAAATATTATGTGGTCGGCAATGAACTCTGACGATCCACCACCTTTATGCAGTGGGTGTAGATATTAATGGAGGTGATCAATGGCCATCAAGGTTCCTGTTTACTCGTTTGAGAGATTATATTTGCCGAACAGCAAATCAACCATTTGTTTACCTACCTAAATAAACCTATTTTTAGCATCCAGTACCTTACTATCAAGTGTCATGCTGCGGTTTGCTTGTCCCAGTTTAGAAACCACAGAATAATGCACAAAGATATTATTTTTTGCGATTCCCACGCTTATTGCATGCAGTATCTGTTTTCAGTTGTGCGAGTGTATAGTTTAATTCTCTTAACAGTAACTAGGTCTCAAACTTACATTGGCAATCGATTTGTCTTTTGTTTTACATACAACGCGCTATGTCAAACGATGGTTATTTTTGTTTATTTTTAGTAACACACTAAAAATCGATCCGCTGCTGCCTGCAATGCGCTTTATGTATTCTATAACACCTGAAGGCACATCCATTATTGATTGTGCTAGGTAGTATGTGGTATGTGTCTGCCTAAAAAGTAAATTAATTTAATAAAGAAGTGTAAAATATAGCTGCCTCGGTGGCGTAGTTGTACTAAGGTACGGTTACAAAGCTGAGGTCCCGGGTTCGAATCCCGGGTTGGGCAAAGTGATATTGGATTTTTCTATTCATTATATATCAGCCCAGAGTCAGGAATTTGTGCCCGATATGGCGATAGGTTCGCCACCTATCACATTGTGGGACGGAACATACAAGGTGAAATGTGGTTGTCCTGGCACGTCTGCCTACCCCTTCTGGGATATAGGCGTGAGTTTATGTATGTATGTAAAATACAATTAAATTAAAATTCACTATTTATTGCTTTGTGGTTGTACTGGGACTTCCCCTATTAACTAGTCTAACTAAATCCTTTCTCCTAGTAACAATATATAACCTTATCGGTATTTTGCAATAATACGTATTTAATGGTAAATAGTTTAAAACAGCTTCGTAATTCCGTTATGATTTTTCAAATGAAAACTGTTTTAATTTAACTGAATATTATATCATTGCTTACGCAGGATACGGAGGTGTAGATAGGTAATAGTAATGTTGCCCAATTTTTATGCGATAAATAGTGTTACATACGTGATACGCGTCTATTAGGTATATTTTAATTTGTAAATTAATTTTCCACTAGAAAGAACAGTAAATAATTAAAAATAACATGCATTTACGAGTAATGAAATGAAAGTTAATCCACTAAATATCGCATAAGTAAAAAAAAATGTAATTATGAAATATGTACAAAATACAAATTATTATTTGCATCATGCATGAAAACTGTGATGAAAACATTTTTTTGCCAAATGTCAAATAACGACGTCGCATCACGCATGTGTTGAAGTTTTAAAACACCTGTTTTTATTTTCAGTCCGGTATGTTAATGTGAATAATTGAAGAAAATGAACAGAAACTACAGCAGAAGGGTTGGAGATTTCCACGATGAACATTGCTGCGCGGCAAATGCCAGTAATAATTTCCGACGCAGCTCTTCACTACGCCTGCGCGGCGAGAAGATGGTACAGCGCTCACCTCTTTCTACAAGGAAATTAATTCCAATAATCACGGAAAATAATCATCAAAAACAACGCAGCGATGGATCTCGTCTCCCAGAGCCGGGCCATCGCCAGCGGAGCCATGTAAGTTGCACGTAAAACATGCAAGATCGTAACAATTTGCGAAAACATATAATTATTTCCATGGCTACTGTAGTAATGCCACGACAACATCCTTAACATATTGTCTGCAGTTTTTTGTTTTCGTTAATATTAATAGAAAATGTGTTTGTGGCTTTGAATATGTAATCTTTAGATATTAATTTGAAAATGTAATATTTTTTAGTCGCCAATGTTTCTATTTTAACCAACAATATCAACTGATGTGTATTTATGAAAACATTAATTATTCTAAAATGAGTTTCTTATCTTTTACAGTCATTTAATTCGAATGCACAACAGAAACCAAAAAAAACCTGTCTCAAGACACAAGATGTGTTGTTTGTGGATAGGAAATTAAGCATGACCGACTCTGCACACACACCACCTGGGTCACCTGAAGATTTACCAGATGATGAATCTCTACACAGCTATGGAAGTGCAGCGACGGCAGCATCTGTTGATGCAGGATATGCTCCATTCAATGGAACCACATTCAGTGGACGGTCCATGCGCTATGTTCTACACTGTTCTTCCCACGCAGGACTTGCTGGTGAAGAATATCTCACACCAACACAGCGTGCACAAAAACAGATTAGACGTCTCAAGAACTTGCTCAGTCAGGCTAAAAAAGATTTGGAAAAAAAAGACAGTGAAATATTTCACCTCACAAAGGAAGTTGTTGAACTTCGCCTGTACAAAGCTTCAATTTGCTCACCAGATGAAAAGTCTAACTCCAGTGAAATAGTTACTATTAGAGAAAATGCTGAAGAAGTATCCATATCACAAAGCAGTCCAAAATTGGAACAATCATGCAGAGTTTATGATGTTACTGACAGTCCACTGTTTAAAGATCAAACACCTACTAGATGTCGTAATGAAATGCAAGGTTCTTTCACTGATTCAGGACACTTTGATGACCTCACAAATTCATCGCTGCACTCAAAGGAATCTGTCCATATGCTGACACATGAGGCATCATGCATGACTGAGCAGGGAGATGCAGAGGAAGACCGCCGTAACCTAATAGCCTACTATGAGAAAAAGATTGAGGATCTCATTAGATCTCATGTTGGTGAAACACAGGAGATGAAAAAGATTCACAATGATAAAGTTGAAGCATTACTGCAAAAGCTGGCAGATGTCAACACAAGATATTGTGAATTGTTGCCAAATTATGAACAAGCAAAGGAAAGGATTCATTCATTGGAAAAACAGTTGGAGGAGGCAAGCAAGCAACTGCAAGAGGAAGAAAATAAACATCGGTCAATGTACTTACAGATGTACAATAAGGGAGTTGAGGCTGCTAGATTTGATTTAGATAAGGTACGCAATATTCATTAGATTTAAAAATTGTATCATAGCATATATATCCAAACAAGCTGCAAAGCTGGACAAATATATGTGGGGCTTGAGTCTTTGTACCCTGCTCTGGGCTTACACAAGTTATTGAAGGGTTTTTATTAGATTATTGGTAGGTCTATTGTCTGAATTTTTAAATTACTTGTATGGTTTCTGATTCAACTTGACATGTAAACTATTGTCTTCATCTTTCTTTCTTTAACTATTATATATGTTCAACTTGGATGCAACTTTAGACATATTAATGTTTGTGGATGCAACTGACAAAATTCAAACAAGTGTCATAAGATGCCAGGACTTGATGTCCAGCAACAGGACCCACAAAGGATGTGAATCATCAATCATCATTGTAACATAGCAAATTTATGTTTATAACACTCAAAATTTTTCTAATCATTCTATGTTTAACCATGATTTTATAAAAACAAATATTGCCTTAATCAACAAACATAAGTAGCCTTTTTGTACTTAAGCATTTTAAAAAATAATTAATTTTGTGCAACATCATACTGCAATTATGCAATTTATTATGTATGTCACACACTGTAAAGTAACTTCAGCTGTACCTAGGTTGTGCAGTTATTTCATCATCTAACAAGTAAAACAAAAGTATTTGCTGACAATGACTTTTCGTTTTGTAACATATATTATAATATATTCCATCCTTATCTGAAACAAATTAGAACACTTTTTTGTTTATCTTTAAATGTATCTATCTTATTGATATTTAATTTTTGTTTGAAGATGTTTGTGTTCCAAAAATGATGCATCATCATTTATGTTGTTATAGGACAGTGAGGCTGGAACTTCACAAGGGCAAGTCAGCCGGGTGTCTGTGGAGGAATTACTGGAGCAGTTGCAGATTACACAGACTGAGCTCGAGAAAGTCCGAGTATGTTTCCATTTTACCTATAATAACAAATTATCATTCAATCACAATCAAATCACAGTGAAAAATAATATTTATAAATAATGTGGTTCTAAATTATTATTTTTCATAGTGATATTTTTTTGATCATCCAGCCATCATAAATTTGAACATTCTAACTTTTCCAATTAATATTTAAAATGTAGAAGAGATAAATTAGTGTTCATGAAGAAATGGATTTAACATTGTTTTAATAAAATTAACCCATACAATGGTTGCTCACTGAGATTGTAGAATGTGCATGTAGTGGCAATTAACTGGAGCCCGCTTTAACGTGTAGTGCATTACAGGACACGGCATTCACAGAGGACCGAACGGCAAAGTCACAAGTACTGCTAAGTGCAAAGGAGGCTGTTTCTTTATGGGTCCTAGGAGCTCGAAAGGTTGGAATTTTATACAGGACAACTGGCAAAGTTCACTAAAACACTTTATAAATTATGTCACCTCGCTTTTTCACAAGGATATGATTACTCCTTTATTCTTAAATGACTACGCATTTTTAGGAATATTTACCCTTTTCATCATTCAAAACTCCCTATTATTTTTCTACAACTTGGGCCACGGAAATCCCTGCTAGATAAGTTATATTATGTTTTAAAATATGTGCTTGTGTATAATTTACAGTAGCAAATAAAGTCGATTTGTGTAATGAATGAAATTAGTGCCATTAATGTCGTAGTGATTGCATCACACAAGCATGGCTAATGACTTGGTAAACCCTGTCTCCACATTTTGATTACATTATTAGGAAATGTACATAGCATTAACTGCTTTGACACTAACTATTTTAATAAATATAGCGTACTACTTTTAATAGCTACTAACTCAAAAAACCATGTGGTAATTTTTTATTTCATCCTTGGCCAAGGCTTTGCATGCTAATGTTTGAAACAGCCTCTTTTGGTTTTCGGGTATATTTATTTATTTAAAGTTTATAGGTTTTAAGTATTGCTCGTTAATTTAAGTTATTTTTAAATGTAAATTAGTTATATTTGGTTCTAGTTATACTTTAACATTATTTGCGTGTAAAGAGCTTGTTAAAGTGAGGAAATTGTTTTTAGCAAAATATGTTTTATAGTAGTTTTGGATTTGGTTTTGTAACCTGCAAATATCTTTTCATAAATATCAGATGACTAGAGCAATAACGCAATTACTGGGATATTTAATTATGTTATTTCAAGCGTAGTATAAGAACTGTTGCTTTCGAAAACATATTTGCAGATAACTAGGTAGTTTGTTTTTGTAAATATTAATTTACATCCGGTTAACGTTGCGTGCGCTTCGTAGTGCGTGCGTGTTGGTACGAGAACTCGATATTCAATAACATCATGAATGTCTTTACAGGCGATGTATCGTCGCATTGTCGAGTCGCAGAAGGGTAACAAGAGCAACATTGATCCTGAGGTGACGTTGCAATTTTTAAAATCGGCTATTTATTACTTCCTTACCGATCCCGAAAATCATCAGGGCCATCTCAACGCTATTGAGAACATTCTTGGCTTCACCGACGCTGAGAAGAAAAATATACGCAAAGCGAGGTCGACGTAAGAAAGTGGGAAAGACTGCTGTGAATGTGTGATACGTCCTAGACTAGATTATTCTGTTACTTAATTAGATCTTAATTTTTTGTTACAAAGAACACAGCTCATAGAATATAATTAGATGGTGTGCACTATGTTAAGCAGTAAGCGTATCTCGCCTCGTCGAATAGCATAATTTTGCACATAATAATAAATTTAGCTATGGTGATTATTCTGTTACTACATGTAGACTAGGTTTCTAATCGAATTTATTTTCTAGACACTGAATTGTGATTTTTATATAGTTGTAAGCGCCAAAGAATCGAGTTTCCTTTTGAATCGTGCAATTTTGACTTTAGGTTTAAGTATAGATACCTTCTACATTCCTTATAGAATTTTAAGTGTTAAATCATATTTGTTTTCGGTGTTGCTTTCCTATTTTTTTATCTTTTTTTGTTGTTTGCATGCTGGTCAGCATATAATTTATTTAAAAGTATGCACATAGTATTTATTAAGATTAAAACCACTGTATTATCGCAATTTCTGCGATTGCCGTTATATATACTCGAATAATTTTAAAGATAAATTTTAGTGTCGGCTCTCTCGTAATTATTTAACACAGTGTTTGCATACTAAATAAAATAAGTATCTACACACCCATATAAAATTTATTTATAAAATTATTCAGTAAGCGCAATTAAAAAATGTTACCTACTGGCGTCCATTGCACCTTTTAATTCTTGCCACCTTGAAAATTGCATCTGTGATTATTAGTACCTTAATTAGTGGTGACATTGTTGAAAGAAAACATTAAATAACATTTCAAGAGTTCATATTTAATGAACAATGCTTCTGGATATTGTTATTAAGAGATTACAATAACTTGGAGGATTTTTATTTATGTTTGTTTTCTACAATAATTTGCATTATAATCTATGATGCGTGAAATAAATTACATAATATCAACTCTTCTCCATTTGCCAGATGTAAAGAAATATACGAATCTTATCATTAGCTGATACACCAGTCTTGTATGCACATTGAACACCATATTACTTTACAAATGGCGAATTGAGAAGAATTTAAGGATACTATATTGTTTTTAAAATTACGGAATGATTTTATTGCATAATATTAAGTTAAGCAATTAAATGCAAATTGTTAATTTTGCGTCTTATCTTGCCTTCCTATTGATTAGGAATATATGATAAAAATGTAAGGCGGCTATGTTAATAGCATTATTAACGTCCAATAGTTATAAAAATCTTGTACCTAAATTATATGCAATAGGTATTTTAGATTTTATCTATATTTTAATTTACAAAATGTAAGTTCATTACAACAGTATACATGACATGGTGTAGAGAAATAGCAATAGATATATTTTCTGTGACATAATTTGCTTGTCTCGCTTTCGTTATGATTACATCATAAAACTAAATGAAGTTGTTTTTTTTTAACCAACAACACTGAGCTGAAACAAATACCTAATCTATATTATTTTAAAATGTATTAGTTTGAACTGATTCCACAGCAAATGGGCCATGTTAACATGTAAATAATAAAAATTCACATGATCTAGGGGTCTATTCTTTGCACTTGATAAACACTCCTCACAGCAGATCAAGGCTAGCGCAAGCAACACGAATTAAAGGATAGCAGCGTGTGCTTATTAAAGGGGCCGCTTTCAACCGTCTGTACTGTTCTATTCTATTGGCTACAGCTGTAGCCTGTATAGTTACGGGCGCTCCTAAATTATTAAAAAATTGAGTTAAATTTTTTTGTGCGTCTTCTATTCTAAACCCCGCTAAAATAAGTCCCCCGTTCTACTTTACCCCCTATTATATAACACAAACACATCCAGATATGCACCATCTTAAAAGTCGTAAATATCGTGATATTTGAGCCATTACAGCTAACATTATATAAGTGTATAATCTATGGCTAACATCGATAGGAAAAACAATTATTTTTTAAACATTCATTAATTCGAATTCAAAATCAGGCATGACGACATCGTGTGCTTGCTTATCTGATTTTATTAACTATATTAACACATTCGTGGGAATCTCTTGTTAGGTGACCCACGCAGGTGAGTCAAGTCTGGTTTAAGATCACAGCTCATTAGAGCCACCCGGCATCCGAACCGCGCTGCCTCACTTGTGCGGTTAGGATTCTTTATATTGGAATTTTATGGGTATGCGCGCACATCAAATCCGTAGCGTCACGGGATCACTTTGTGGCCCACGCAAATAAGGAAAAATAATGGACGAATCTTGGATGGGGAGTTAAAAAGCTGGAAAATTGTATAGGTAAACCTTTATTTTGGTTTACTTAACAGTCGTAAATCGTTTATGCGCGGAAGACGAGTAGATCACTCGGTGACAGCTCGCTGCTTGCAAGCTAGCTTTGCGTTGCTGCGCATTGCCAGCGAACAAGCCCCGGACGAACCGCGCGTTGCCATCGAATGGACTGTGCACGTCCTGCGTGTTGATCACGCAAGAACATTGCAAATAGCATTATTAAAATGTTTCCTCGTCGGCTAACAGATGCCCACGAGAAATCCAATAATCAATATCACCCTATTTTTTTTTTAAATTAAGAGCGTATACACCTTGCGCGCAAAGTCAACTATAGGTATTTCTTCGTAAATTTCACGCACACATAAGCGACCAAAGCTGTGTGCGTAGAGCTGCCGCGTCGGCTCGCTATACAATCGGCTCAAACAACTTTGATCCGTGCGCTTCAAATATTCAATTGAAATGTAACTGTAATATAATATCATAAAAATATTTTATTTGCATTATAAGTAGACAAATATTAGTGTGCAAGCAAAGAATAATACAAATTTAGATATTAATCATATTTTCGTTATTATTACATTGTTAAGTTGCATTCAAATCAGTGTTCAATCAGTAAACACTACGGACGTTTTATTAATCATTTCGTGTTCGAACACATAAATAGTGTTAGGGGCCTTACAACCCCTTACAATTACGAAATATATTTAATTTTATATTACAATACATAACATAATTTAGCCTCGGAATTACATCCCATTATATTACCTGAAACATAATTTATAATCACTACAAAATCATCGTAGGTAATAAAAATAATTAAATATTTTACTGCCAAAGTACTAAGATGTAGTAATCGCAGTCCGCGCGTGGCTATTTTTACTACGTACGACAAAAATCGACTGCAGCTAGGCCGGAGCGACGAGCGATACGTCCTCCCTCTAGAAGGCCTTGCGGCGCGGCGGTCTGATTTGATCCACGTCGGACAGCGTGTTTTATAGTGGTTTTTAAAATATTTGTAGAAAACATGAAAACTAATTTAGTTGAAATATAAAAATGGTAATTTATTGATAAGATGTTCTTCTATTATAATATGCAATTGCCATAAAAAATAATGTACGATAAGTTGGTGAAAAAAAATATGTTCTTGACGAGAGTTTCTGAATAATTTCGCATTGTTAAAATTTTTATTTTTCAGGAACTAAACACAAAAAGATTATTTTTCTCAGCAAAATCCCTCCATAAGGGTCTTATTAGTCTGATAATATTTTTATTTTCATCTTATATTTAGTGGTTTCGGATATCTTAAGCTTCTAAATTGCCATTTAAAGCCTAAATAACGAAACTTGTGTTCAGTAATCCTTATAGTACTCACAAATTATCCATCAATCTATAACGTTTTCCACCAAAATCCCTAGATGACAACCTTTTCTAATATTAGTACCAATTATTTTTCCTTTAAATTGTTTATTGGTGGCTATTATACCATTTCCATTCGTTTATTTTATTTTTGACACATCGAGTACTGAATCAAATAGTGATGGCCTGATGCGTTATCGAATCAATTTTTTATAACAAACGATTTTATTTTTGAACAAGTTTTAATCGATTTAATACATATTTTATTTTTTGCTCCATGCATTGTTTTATAAAACTTCAGGGATATTTAAGTTACTTGATTTAATAATTATAACTGGGCGAGTGTCGTAGATAAGACGAAGAAAGAAATAATGTCTGATTGGGATCGCGATGTCGCATTTGACAACTTACCCATGCACTCATTAATAATTAGTGTTACTGGGGATACGAGTGACGACGACGCCGATTCCGACGAAACAGACGATTGTTTATAAATAAAAATATTAACAAATTACCTTTTAGTTGTTTTAATTATTTAATCCTTAAAGTACTATGAATTCCAACATGGTTTAACTGTTTATTACAAGTAGGTACTAAACATTTATTTTCGTTGTAATCATTGTAATTATTTTAAATTAAACTCTTATTAAAAGTCACTTCAATACGTATACCTTTATTCATATTAATTAATTTGCAGCAAATACATTCGATCCTAATATTGGGTACTATATTACGTTTAACTGTTTTCATTAGCATTTTAATGTAATTTTATTTCAAATGATTCCGATTGATTGATTCTATTCAAAATCGTTTTTGTTATCTGTGGTCATTCGTTACGAATGGCACAACTCTAAGTGGGCGTTACCCGTCAAGAAAGTATCTACTTTTATTTCAAAATATTGTTCTACTGTAATGTCGTACTTTATAGGCGTGAACTGTCAAAAATAAAATAAACGAATGGAAATAGTATAACTCATTTGAAAAGTCCTGTTTTTAAGCCAAAAAGCGCGTGCAGGGTATAAACGCTCTTAAGTGTGACCTTTAATCTGCATATATCCGGTTTAAACCAGTCCTGTATAATTTTATCTTCACCAGCATGAGGCACGGCACGATGGATACAAATTATTTCGATTGCTGCGTTTGTCTATCCGATATAGTTTTACTTTGTGTTGACAGAATTAAAAAAACTGGGATTGTCTCTTATGGAACCTTTTCCCATGTCAACTCTGTATTATTCTTGTCCATTTGGCTAGTGGCTAGAACAAGGGCTAGAATAATTATTATCGGGAATATATTGGAATGTGTCATAATCGCATTGTTTTACCGACGTCAAAACTATTATATAATCAGATTTCTATGAAACAAATTGTTAGTTTCATGATTGGTAAAAATCGGGATTAACGGCAAACATAAATTTTATTTTTATTTATATATTAATTTAATTTTCTTTCAGATGTAAATGTATATCGAAGTTTTCCACGTTTTCTTTACGATGAAACAATAATTTACTTTTATAAAATACTTTTAAAAATAATGTAATAAAATAAAAAAGAAAGTATAAAATAATTATATTTTATTGTAAAAAGTGCTAAAAAATTTAAAGCTAGCGCAGACTTATGAAATATAATTTAGAGTAAATTGATTCACACGTACATAAAAACTTAAATATTAACAACTAATGTGAGATTCTGTTAATTTCAAATAATCGAATACAGCTGCGATTGCTTTGCCTACAATAAATTAGCCTCACATCCTTTAAAAATAGTATCACAACCGCTGCATGTCGATATAGCGCAACAACACTATATTACAAATGCAATGATTACTTATTTAAAAATGCTACAGTCATCCTAAAATAATATACAAATTGCTGCCATACACTCATACAAAAACTATTCTTAAACTGTTAACATTGTCAGTCACTTGGAAATATCTTTGCAAATGTTATGGCACTCATACCATTAGGTACATTCGAGGTTACACGTATCACAACAAATCTTAATAATGTCATGGATGTCTTTTAATATCAATCGGTAAAAATCATAAAGGTAGGTCCAATCAGTCTTCGATTTCTTATTAATAACGATAATAATATGGGATTTTCAATTTCATTCAATTTGAAGTTATTTGAAATACTTATTTGAACTTTGTGTTTTTTCTCACATAAAAATAAATCCACCTAAGCCAAGTAGATGTAAAATCACATGTCTTAAGCACATTAAGTAGAATTGCTCAATTGATATGACTGTGGTTTAGTCGAAGCTGAATTTAACTTCTTCCCGCGAGCGATCATTGTTGGCTGCTACAGCCTGCAGCCAGTAGCGGCTTATTTGGCTTTCAATAGAGGGCGTGCTCTCCTTGCGTGCGCTGGCCGCACGGGCTTTGCGTTTAGCTTTGGTGTGTTTTGTTCGGCGGCGTCCCACCTTCGTCTTCATTTCGGCGATTTTGACGGAAAGTTGGCTGTCGAGGGAGTTGCGCCTGGATTCCACGGACACGTGGCGAAGGCTGATGCTGATTTGAGAGTCTTGCGAATTGCGTCGATCCGGGGTAGAGCTGAGCGAGTGATGAGTGTGGGCGGGCAGCACAAGCGCGTCGCGACGGCGGACGAAACGTGGTAGGTTGGCGGCCCAAGAAGACGATAACTCACCACTGTTAAACAAATTGCAATATTTTAATAACATCAGAGCGCTATATACAATTTGTCGATGTTAAACTATTACGATATTATTTAGGTATAGAATATTTTGTCATCTCCGAACAGCTTTTGGATTCAGTTTGAGAAAGATAAAATATTCGATACCTAACTACTACTAGGTTTATAAACTCTATGAATAATGCAGTTAAAAAATATATATATTTTATAACAACCAAACTCAACAACCAAAACTAATCAAGCAGATTAAAAAAACGCAAATAAAAATAAGGAGCATTGGGTACGTACTACGTACCTCTCATGTTTGGCGTCTTCCGGATAGTCGATGGGCGAGGTGTGGTCGAGGCAGAGTCCCACGGGGTCCTGTCGCGAGCCGCCCAGCGAGATGGACAGGCGGCCGCGCGCCGCGAACTCCGCGCGGCGACGGTACGCGCGACGTATCAGCTCATGTTTGTGCGCTCGCCGCGTCACTTCCTCTTCAACAGAACAACCGCACTTTCTATAAATTAAAAAAATATAGCTATAGCGTTGCGGGTAAACATCACAGATATGGGCTGTATACAAATATGATATCGTATCTATATAATTATTATTTTATTTATAAGGACACACAATAATTGCCACCTGTCGTTAGTGAGATTTATATAGGTCGAGTAGTAATGGGAATTATTGCTATTTCAAATTAACATCACCTAGTTATTTTTAAAGCCTTAGCTTCAAGCTTTTTTATGCTCTGTATTTCAGCGATTGCTAATTGCCCCCACAGAATTTGTAAACAAAAAAACTGACCATATATTAAAATTAAACACACAAAATTGACTGTTCAGTTTTTTCGTTGACTGGGTTTGTAAAAAACCTCACTCTTTCATAGATTACACGTATCCTATAAAAATACTAGCCGATCGGCTTTGTGAATCACAATCGCAAATATCCAAATTAGCTTATTTATATAAGTTGTGAAATGTTATTATCGATTTCAGTTGCTATTTGTGATTGCTATTGCTATTTGTTCCAACTATAACAGAGTATTGAAATTGATTTTTACTGGGGGTAGGTCTCTCATATGGGGGTAGGGGTTGGTACCACCGCATTGTCTATTTCTGCCGTGAAACAGCAGATTACATGCACTGTTGTGTTTCGGATTGAAGGTAGCCAGAGTAACTACTGGACATATTGAGATTTAACATCTATGTCTCAGGATGGAGAGCTCAGTGAATTGCCAAGCATTGCTTTGTAATTCAACTAGCTGTTTGGTTCCGCTACTGTTTTTGAGCGGTCGCATTGCTTACTATCAGGTGAACGGCATTCTCGTCTCGCCATATAAAGCAAGAAAAAAAATTAGAGTATGTAATGAATATTGTTGTGTGTGTACCGTGCGAGATACCGCCTCCAGGCGGCGAGGGCGGCTGGCGTCCAGGTCCAGGACGCCATGAGCGCGCCGGCCGCCACGCAGCACAGCAGGCGCAGCTGCAGCACCGACACCGAGGGCCGCGCGCCCCACCCGCACGACACGCCGCTCTCCTTCAGCGACTCCAGACGACAGCTGCACCACACATATTATACTCAACTCATACTCTACTTTCGATTACTGAGGTAGTTTTTACAAAATATCTAGATAGAAGTGAGATAACATGTCTTAATTTTGGATTTCGTCAATGCACAACTGTAACCTTGCGAGATTTTTCGCAACATTTGACCAGTTTTGCATTGACATGCTGAATTGTATAAAATCTGGTAGCATGGACGTATAAATCAAGAAAAATATTAACTTATGACCTATTTATGTGATATTCATCTGCTTAACGGAACCAACAAATAATAGGACTACCACTAGTCAGTAGGATCCATGCTCCATTCACCAACCTCCAACGTCCACCTGAGTATGGCTACAAACAAATCTTTATTGATTACTCAAAAATATTTTCAAAAGGCCTATCTCCCGCAGTAGACAAATACAAACAGACATACACATTCCACAATAAAAACTCACATGATATTCTTCTTAAATGATTCCTTCCATAGGTCAGCGTTGCGGAACTCATAGATGTGGCACGCGAATGTGACGCAGATGAATATGGCGACGAGCGCGGCGGTGAGCGAGCAGCGCGTGATGGTCTGACGGATCTTGTTGGCGGCGCGCGGGGAGATCACGTCCTTGCTGGACACGCGCACCGCGATCAGAGAGAACACGCCTGCAAATATACGAAAATATTAGACTTCAGGTTGTAAACGTTTCGTCTGCATGGTTAATCTGGATTATCAATATTACCCCCTTCGCACACGGAGCTACTCAAACGTGATGGAACTAATCAGAAACTTCAAATTACAAATCAGTTAGGTACCAACCAACGCGTTACCAACGTGTTGGTGACTAATCGCGCCGTGTGCGAACCGCATATATAAATGTATGAGCGGTGATGTTCAAATTACCCGTTACTAATTAAGAGTTTGTAACCAATTCTTTTTGAGTAGCTCCATGTGCGACGGGCGTTAGGTTCACAAAAATCAGGACACAAAGTCGCTAATTTTACTTTATATTTATGTTCTTTATTAGTAAAATTGAATGTAAAAAAGTTTTTTAACAAAATGACTTCGTAAAAGGTATATTTTGCATAACCTGTTATGGGCAGTTCTAGTGGTTTTCGGAAAGTGTATTACATAGAAGAAATCATTACAAGGATATGGTTCCAACGGTAACTTACCTCTAAGTAGAAAATATCCTCCCAGAGTAAGTACGACTGCTAAAGGCGCTAACAGTAGAGCAGCCCTCATGGAATGGTTGACGTAGCCGACAAAACACACGCCAGTGACACTACTGCCGTCCACCTCGCCGAACGCCATCGTAGTTATCGTCAGTATGAGCGGCAGCGACCAGGCAACCAAGTGGAAATACGCCGCCTTCTTGTCTATACGATCTTGAATTTTACCTACAATAAAACATGTATTTTATTATTTTATTCAAAAATTAAAAACGAATTCAACTATTTACTAGTATAATACATAGATAGCCGATTAATTACTCTACTAACATAATTAAAAAAGAATAAAATTTGAAAACTAAATCTTACCTCGAAAGAATAGAGTCCAACTTTAACTGGAGTAATTAAAATAGATAAAAACAAAAATCAAGCGTTAGAAAATATTTAATGGTTTTATTACACATGCTCAATAATACGCTCGTTAGACAATTACCTAGCGCTCGGAAACTCATGTGCCATGCGTACGTGAATATCACGAACCACACGCAAGCTGCCATCATGAAATAATATACCTGCAATGGAAAAGCATTGTTAAGTTTGACACACAAATTACACTAAAAATAAAATTAATAAACAATGAGGTTTTTTTTCTTGCTACTTATACGTTAACCATAGAAAAGCAAAATATTATTAAAATGAAGTGTTATACACTGAATTACTTTTTGAAAACTTCATCACTAAAAATATACTGTTTTATTTTGTAACATTTAGAAATAGAAGTAATAACAAAAATTAGGCACTAACCAATACAAAAACCACAATGCACGAGAGGTTCTCTTCAGCCGAAGGCTCGCCTTGTCTACGTGTGCCATCTTTAGAGCATACGATATCATCTCGAGATCCCACGCCAAACTGAACAAGCCACCTGTAGAAACCATGCTTGTTAAGTTGTAATTCTTTCGTCATTCCGCCGTAGTATGAAGAGGCATCTTTGCAGGCCGGCATAATTCTTGGCATGGGACAGTGTAGTGCCGTCATTATACCGTGCCAGGATAAACATAGCATATCATAGGCTGCTCTCCTTCCTATTCCTTATCTTACGAACCACTATGCATGCACTACTGGTTCTTTTGAAATTATAGCAGCAATTTCATTAAATTATTTTACTGGACAAGGCCCTTTAAGCCAATCACACCAACAAGAGATGGTTTGGTAGACTTCATGCACATTTTCAGGGTGCATTATGCTTATTTCAGTATAAGTAGTAAATAGTAAGTAGAAGTAGTTAGTAGTTGGAAATAAGCCAAAAATTCTAAGGTATGCATCATTGTGTTTAATTGTGCATTTGGACAAGTCATGGTTATTTGTAAATATAATTTTCGTAAAAAATGAAAAAGTATGCCCGGTGCACAGTATCAACAACTTGGTTAAGTTTACACATTACAGAATCACTTTCTTATTACTAATTACATATTCACTTAAGTTTCCACAATTGAGCTAAAAAGTGAGATATAGTTTCCGATTACTCGATACTTTTCATTTACCATCATGATCTCCACTTTACTCTTGTCTGATAAATGATAATTCACTCACCCCATAGAAGCGACGGCAAAACACACGTTGATATAGAATATGACGAGCGCGGGGTACTTGTTGGCGCTGCGCCAGTCTATCAGGAAGGTGGCGACGGTGAGCAGGTTGAGTGCGAGGCACACGCCCGCGCCCCACGCGATCAGCCGGTGGATCTGCTGGTGCTCGTCTTCAGTATACAGGGGGTCACGGCATGGGAGACCGCACCCGGTTATGCCTGGGAAGAGTTATTAATTATTCACTTTCAAGTTTCACTAATAAGGGCTTAATAATCTAGATCCCTAGAAATCCGGGAAAAATTTGATCGTAATTCAAAATAAAGGTCACTTCTAAACAAGATCTGAATTAATTTGATACTGAATATTTCTGTAGATAAATATACCGATACATCTGGGTATGTATTTTGAAGTTTAATATTCTCATGGCCCTACTGTGTTCTTTAACTAATCAAGAAAATATATTTTACATTTGCTTCTATTTACCTTGGATTTTCACTACTTTTGTATGTTCTACAAGCTTAGTCTTAAAGGGTATATACAAATCCGAACGGGGGATCCTATATTAATCATACATTTTGCAGATAGAAAAGATTATTTTTGAATGTAACAGCTTTTTTTCGCGATTTGATGTTGGCTCATTGGTAATATAACATCCTCCTTTATGACTAACCTTGCATACAAGTCTGCTGATGAAGATTAGGTTAGATAGTTTTTCCTACGAATCATTCTCAGTATGTAATCAAAGTTAACAAATAGCTACTACCTCTTGAACAACAATGTCTAGTAAATATTGATGTATTCCAGCACCATATAATCTAGATGAAGTTGATTAACTACGGGAAATGACATGTACAATGAATAACTAGATAATAATAGTTCTTTATGGTCACAATCGAAATAAGATTATTGCCAGTATATTATTTGTTATTATACTTATTGATAAGGCGTTGCATTTGACCTCACCTACCCACATACATGTTTAATACTATTGCATATACTAAAAGATTGACGTTTTCGTACATTATAATACAATATAAGCAGTAAGCACATTGCTATCTTGCTGAACATGGGCCTGAGATTTCCGAAACAACCTGGTGAAGCGGCCTGCATCCAGTGACAACCTATGGAAGTTAATAGGTCGGCTAGTGAAATATAAAAATTAAGTCAATTAACTATTAACAGCCACCGTGGCGCAGTTGGTTTGACGCCGGCTGTGCAACGTGAGGCCGTAGGTTTGATTGATGAAATATTTATAAAAACAAACTTTATCTCACCTTCATAAAAATGCAATGGCTTGTCTGTCCGAATGAGCGGCGCTAAGCATTTCCCGGTCGTATTAAATTTGATCTCTCGAACAGCGTTATCACATTTCGGCGGAAACAGCGTAGTATTGCATTTCAGAAACGACGGAAAGTATGACGTGTTGTACAAAATGGCGCAAGGTTCCATCGTTATTTTACACATTTCGTATGAAGGCAGGTACACCATGTCTTCTCCCAGTACTTTTTCACACTTTGGCATAAACGTTGCACACAGCAAGGGCTGTATAACGGCCCAACAATTTGGCACATTAATTAGTTCTCTGTACAGTTCCAATTGATTTTGTATTTGTTGCTGGTTGTCGTAGAAAGTAAGACGAACACTAGTTCTATCATACGGCAGTTTTGATCCCAAACAAGTAGTTTTGTTGAGTCTCTCACAGGGAGCTTTTCTTACACAGCTATCGAGTTTAATTTCCCGTTCGGGGAACCACTGGTTGCTTTTGTCCGGTTTGATCAGTCTATAATTCGGTGTTCCATTGATAACTTCGAGTCTCTCAGTAACATTATCAGTGAGATCTGTGATGGAGTTTTTGTCTCCACCTGTGTCGTACTGGCTCGCCTGACAAACCGATACTAATATGATGTAGCACAACCATCTCTTAGAGAGCATCTGAAACAAAGAAATAAGGGATATTATTAACGAGAGACTTCATGCAAACACAGGGGTAGAATAAGTAAAAAAAATTAAAACTACACTTTAATTCTCAATTGTTCTTTATTAAAGGTGGAGGGCGGTGTCAAATGAAACCCTTTAAATTTTCAAAATTTTATTAAATCTACAAAAAAGTGCAGCAGAAATTTCTTATAAGTAAATATTTAGAACGTCACAGAGTCCATATAAGGTCCAAGGATACAGGATAGTTGGAGACCGGGGTCGTCAGTACATTAGTAATGATGTAAAGGAAATGCCATATCGCATTTGGTATGAAAAGCTTTTCAGTATTTACAACAACTACAGTGAACAGACATATAAAACGTACGTTGATCAATGACTACGAGAATTACTTTAAAAAGATTGTATCCAAGCAAGTACCTAGGTAGTAAAACTAGCATCTATAACTACACAAGCACACCTGTATGAATAAGAAAAGCCCAAAATAATTAAACAATATAGGGTAAAAAATGATAAACTTGAGTAACGTTACTTTATCAGAATAAAAATTTTGTGCTATAATTGTTACATGGCTAAATATGATGGAAATAAATTCTACGGCCTTCATTTACGATAAACAAACAACTAAATAATAAATTAATCAACGGTAACGTATACGGTGTAAAATACAGTTAATAATAGTACCAAAAAAAGTAATATTTACAACGAAAACAACACAACGCGACATAAAACAATTTGTAACTTTAAATTTCGTTTCTAATTTAATTTAATTTTGATGTGCCAGAATAACTAAAACTCATGTGCCTGTGATTATCAAGGGATGAATAATTTACTATTAACAGCTGCTAATTCATTTTCGGCAATGGCTTTTACGCGTTCGATTCCTGCACTATAATATTTATGGGGACTACAAATATTTGGCCGGGTCTATATTTGTGCAAATAAAATAAGCGTTAGTAATATGTATCCATAATACACAAAAGTGACCAAACAGTTATAATATTTGTGGTCTTCTTTTTACATTCTGTATAAGCCCAAATACGTCTTGCTGCAGGGCATGGGTCTCCTATACAATCGAGAAGGGTTCTTTTTTAACGAATGACAATAATTTCATGATACAATTAATTAAACACCAAAAAAGGCGTTGAAAATAATTCAGTAATTTAATCTAATCTTATTTAAACATTCACCAGAGCACCAAATAAATAGCGCACTTTTTTATTTTAAAACTATCAGATAAAGTGTGCAACCAGATAATGCATGTAGACTCCAATAAATAAATATTATATTAAATAAAAGCAAAAAGCCATACATAAATTGGTTGTCATTTTTAATACTACAAATTTGTTATTACCTGGAAATTTTAAAAATATGCACATTATATTGAAATAATCAATAAAGACACGGCAAATATAAAAAAAAACTGTTTTCTTGTATAATATATCTTAGCTTATGAATGTACTGACGGAATATACATAAGGATAGGAAGATCCTAGGACCTCTAGAAGTTTATTTTTTTTATTTTTCTTTTATTCATTTTTATTATAATATGTATTTACAAATTGATTGATATAGGGTTGAAATTTATTTGCGAATCTTTATTATTGACAAAACAAATTCAATAAATACCAGTCTCTTACTATAAAGTTCTCGACGATGTCACGATCAGATGTCTCGATGAATTATTCGCCGTTAAAAATGGATGGCGGGTGCCGCTGGTATACCTCAACGCCGTGACGCGGCGGTGAACATTCAAACTCTTCGTTTCTTCACTGGATAAACAATTACCTGACATCATAAAATCAGCTTTAACAAGTATCCTACTTGTATTACATATCGATTAGACAGATAAACTCACCATCGTCGGCCACATTCAAGGATATCACCTGTTTAAACATCTAAAAAAAATAATTTAAGATAATATGTATTTATTGTTTACAGCTTACCAAAATAAAAAAGCCGTAAATAAAAAAATATGTACAACCATTTGTTTCATCACTATATTGTCTTTGTAATAACACATCGTAAATCCGACGACCAAACTTAAAGAGTGAAACAATAGTCCGTGCACAAGTTTAATATGAAGCCTATACTAGTTGGGAATTGGTTTGCCTCCTCTTCTAAAAGATCTATTGGCGCCGCTACCTCTACGGTTTCTAGGAGATCCTCGCATGCCAGGATTGCCTCTCCAGTTACCTCGTCCACCATGGCCGTTCATGCCACGGCCCCTGCCTCTACTTCTACCTCTATAACCGCCCTCCCATCTTTGATTACGTGTATATCCCTCATTGCCACCATCTTCTTCATTGTAATTGTTACTCTCCTCTTCATAGTTTTGCTCGTAGGATTCTTCCTCGTTAAATTCCTCATTATTAGGCGAATAGGATTGGTCGTAATTAGAATCGAATCTAGATTTATTATAGCCATTATCAGAAAAGGGTGGTCGGGGCGGCATTGTTCCCATTGGGGGTATATTAGCCATTGGTGGCATGCTATTCATGGGAGGCATAGTGCCTATGGGCGGCGGCATGTTCGTCATTGGTGGCATGTTAGCCATGGGAGGAGGCATCCCTGTCATATGTGGTGGAATGAGCATGGGCCGCATTGGAGGTACCATTGGCCTCATTGGACCCATGTTACCCATTGCCATTGGTCGCATCATGGGAGGCATGCTATTCATAGAGCCCATATTATTCAAATCAGGTCCATTGTAGTTTTCTTCTTCCTGTTGTTGAGTAGTTTCTTCTGGAGCCTCCATTTCAGTATCAAAATAATTTTGTTCGTCCTCATAATCATTAAAATTGTCTTTTTCATCTCTTTCATCTTCATTTCCATCTTGACTATCCTCTTGCTCTGGGTATTCAAACGGTTGGAAGTTTTCTTCATCTGCATCATCTTCCAAATGAGGCATAACATCATGCAACTCCTCTATTTCTCCTGTAGCTATGTATTTTTTAAGAGCCATAGGCCCATCTGATATGGCTTTTTCTAATTTTGAACCAGGCTCCACTCCAATCAATTTACCGTATATGAATATAGCTGATGGTGATATTTGCTGTAAAGGAATTGCTCCTGGGACAGATTCAACTAGAGCTTGAGTCAAAGCTTCAGATGTAGCATCATCAGTTGTGGGTCCATGATTCCATTGAGCTTGGAAGTTCCTGGGAATGGGTTTACTATATGGTACTTTCTTTATCTTTTTCTCAAATTCCATTGGAACAAATGTTGTGTCTAAATCCAAACCAGGTATCACTTTGTCTGTGTCTGAGGAAAATATCTCAACCTTGTCTTCAGGACCCATGCCAGGAATTAATGAAGGCTCCTCCATATCATTTTCATCTTGTACACCAAGGGGCAGAGTATTCAAATTGTATTTGTCTCTCATAAGATCACCAGGACGGTTGCGAGTCCAAAACTTTGAGGTATGATCATTAGATCCTGAACACAATATGTGGCCAAGGGGATGCCAAGCCATAGTCCAAACAATTGATTCATGTGCACCTTCTATACAGCCCACTTCTTTATCAGTGCCAACATTCCAAAATAATATAGCTCCATCAGATCCGCCTGAACAAAACAATCCTTCATGTGTTGGATGCCACACAACACTAGAAGCCTCTTTTTTATGACCTCTGAATATTTGCAGCTCAGACCCAAGTTTCCGAATGTCAAATAACTTTAGCAAATGATCTCGAGATGCTGTTATCAGCCAATTACCATTATCATTCCATTTGAGATCCATAACTGTGGACTTATGAGCATGAAGAGTTGATAGAGCTGTTCCTGATTTTGGATCCCATAGCTTAATAGGTTGTTGGTTATCTTTACTACCAGAGACAATGAGAGCTTTTGTTGGATGCCATTGAACACATTTAACATCTGCTCCGTGGCCTCTTAATATCCTCTCTTCTTGACATCTATAGAAATCAAAGATACGCAATGTTCCATCATCAGAACATGTCACTATTTTGGAATCACTAGGACTGAAACTTATACCTCTAACTGCTTCTTTATGAGCTTGATACATCTTAACATTATTCATATTGCTTTGCCAGTATTTTATAAACCCTGAATGGTCACCAGTCACCATCCAACCTTCCCCATGTGACCATACCATAGACCTGACTGGTGAATCATGAGCCTGAAGAATAGTTTCAAAATTAAATGTTAAACCATTCCATAATGTAAATTCTCCAGAGGAAGCTCCAGTGATTAATCTTCGCCCTTCCGGCGTCCATGCTACGGCGAAAATAGGACACCTCATTTTGTTAGTTGCAGTTTTGACGAAACGCGTAGTCACGGCATTTATAGGATTGTCGGGGTATGAGGGCGGCGGTAAGAGATCGGGAGTATACATAGCGTCCGGCTGCAACGCGTGTCTGTCACGCCAGTCCCGTTGCCAAACACGACACTCTAACGCTTTAATTATGGCAGCATTATAGTCTACAGTTTTACGCATAACAGATTTACGTAAGCGTTTACCATCGAAATCATCTTGAGACATGTTTAGGGGACCTTGGGGTGGAAATCTCATCTGGTAGCTGAAAGGCCTAAAGTTATGGCGAATGTTGTTGCGCCCGGGTGGGCCCATAGGCGGGCCCATAGGAGGACCCATAGCCATGCCGGGCGGAGGCATCGACAGATTCGGTTGCATATGGCCGTATTCCATTGTTAATTACTTCGATACCTATTTAGAGAAATAATTTATTACAATTTCGGTCATAAAATACCAAATCAAGAGCGCGAATGTGGCTAATTTGTAACAGTTTTTATCAATATCTTACCTTGTGACGGTGAAATACGCTATAACATTATACAAATTTCCTTCACAATAACACAGTACACGAATCCTTAATTTATTGTCATAAAAATAATAGACACAATAAACAAAACTCAGAATACAATGCTAACCTAATGAAAACGCCAGGCCCGTCCAACTCCGAATAAAAAAAGTTGCACGTTAAGCTATGCTAGCTATCTCACTATTTTAATATGGATGGCGTTCATCTTACTCATATTTATATTAGTGTGTGTGTGACGTAGTATTTTATGTCACTAGGATTGAAAGATATGTCAAACGTATCTCGTCTCGTTTGCCGCCATTTTCTCTTGTGCCTTGATCAAGTCATAGTACAACGAATCTTATAATTGGAATTTAATAACTTTCTAATCACGGATTCTGGTGCTACAGTTTGCAATCAAAGGCGGTTTTTTTCCTTTTTATTGATTTTGTGTGCTTATGTTTTCGTAAAAGATAAAATAGCCTTAAGTGACCTTAGTGTTTACCGGCTCAAACGAGTAATAGTTTATTATTGAATTTGTGTTAAAATACTTGTTATTTTTGTAAGAACTATGGTAAATAAGTGCATTGTTCCCGGGTGTAAAACTCGGGGACCAAATAATAAATATTTTTGTGTACCCTTCACAAACCAAGCAAGGTGGGAAATGTGGTTAGGGGTTTGTCCATATTTACAAAACATACCTTTTGTTAAACGTAGCCGTATTCGTTTTTGTCATAAACATTTTCTTGCCGAACATATTAATGAAAAATTAAAATTAAAACCTTGTGCAATTCCGTGTTTGAACTTGAATATAAATTTAGAGAAACATTTAGAAATAACGCCCACTAATGACCATATAGAACCTTTTATTTTTAAAGTAGTTGTCCCTTCTGAAAATCAACCGACTATAAACTATGAATGCTTTAATAGTGTAAAAGCAGATATTAGTTCTGACTCTGCTGAGTTACCTGTTGTTTCAAATACATTTCAATCTAAATGTAATGAACCTAGTAGTAGTGCTATATCTCATGTTGACCCTTACATACCACCTAATAGAGAACAGCTAGAAATATGTGTTACCCCATCCACATCATCTACCCTTGCTGTGTCTAATGTAAAAAAACGAAACTGTAGTAGTCAAGTAAAATGTCAGTTAATTAAGCGTATTAGACTAGATCCAAATAAATCTACCCCTCGTAAGCAGATTTTACGTGCATCAATTAACAGATTAAGAAATAAGTTACGTCTTGCACAATTGCAAAAAACAAGGCTTAAGACGAAAGTAACCCTTAATGCTCCTAAAACTAAGTTGTTTTTAAAGAAATATAACATATTAAGTAAATTTGGAAAGTTATTAGTAGATTCACAGTTACGTTTGACTGGTACTTCATTAAAAGGTCGGCGCTATACTAATGACGAAAAAGTATTTGCTTTGTCGTTATATAAGTTAAGCCCTAAGTGCTATGGATTTTTGCGAAAATATATAGCATTACCTTGCAAGTCGCGAATTAATTCCCTGCTTACTAATATTCCTTTGAGGCCTGGTATTAATGACTTTATATTTAAACATTTGGCAGATGCTGCATTAAATAAACCTACAATAGACAGGCAATGCACTTTAATGTTTGATGAAATGAGTATTAAAAAGAACTTAAATTTTAATTATTTTACTGGGGTTATTGAGGGTTTTGAAGATATGGGTTCTGGTAAACGAACAAATAATGTAGCTGATAAAGCTTTAGTCTTTATGTTAAGAGGGTTATTTTCTCCTTGGAAAATTCCGATAGCGTTTTATTTTGCACGAGATGGGGTTAAAACATTTGTTTTAAAGAATATAATAAAAGAAATAGTGTTAGCAGTTTTTAAATCTGGTTTTATAGTTAGAGCTACAGTTAGTGATCAAGGCTCTGCTAATGTTGCTGCTATTAAGTCATTAATATCAGATTCCAATGCTGAACTTTTACGAAGTAATAATTGCACCAATGACATTTGCTACAAAATTGGCCCTTACCAATTATATCATATCTATGATGTACCTCATTTGTTAAAATGTTTTCGTAATAATTTTCAGAAAAAGCATCTCCTTATTGGTTATCGAAGAGCAAAGTGGGAATGTATAGAAAGTCTATACAAATGGGATGGCTTTGGTGGCCGAGCAAGAAGCACCAAACTTACAGAGAAACACATTAATCCAACTTCATATGACAAAATGAAGGTAAATTAAAGTATACAATTTCTATCAAGATTCTGTTTTGATGTGGTCACTAATCACAAAAAGTTATCAATATGTCAAAAGTTTTTTTTTTTCTATTTATTTAATATAAGATCTTTGAGTAGCTCTGCGACTATGTCAGACCTATTGTACATATAATTATTGAAACTAGCTACATTATTTTATGAAAAATTGTAGAATACCAATATTTAGCCATTATACTCGTCGGTTCTGCCAAAATACTCTGAAATACTCCTGTATCCATTGGATTTACATGAAATTTATCTATCATATTTGCTCTCATAGACTCAGTTCGGGTGCAATTAAGTAGAAGGTGGTGGACATCTTCTATCACTCCACAAAGTGAACAATTGGGAGAGTCAGTATGTTTCATTAGATGTTTGAATTTATTGAGAGGCAAGTGCCCCGATCTGAGTCTATGTGCTACGACGACAAACTGTCTTCTCATATTACTTAACATACAAAAAGGTATTCGAGGAGGTTCTTGTTGGATTGTTCGGTATCAGATTCCTTTTTGAGTAAATATCTTATCACTATGTATTTTCCATTTTTCAAATATTTTGTATCTATATTTATTTAAAATTTCTGTATTTTCTAGCCTTATGTAAATTTCGGTGCCATTACACAAGGATTCTTTCGCTAGCCTATCAACAATCTAGTTTCCTCGAATACCTATATGCGATGGGATCCATTGCAACCTCAGATTAACACCTTTACTCTGCAAAAGTAATACTTTTTTAATTATGGCATATGCTACCGAAGCACCTCTTCCTACAGAGACACATCGAGCAATATGCTGTAAAGCACTTCGGCTATCTGTTAATATGACTACCTCTTTAATATCCGAAGTGGCGATATACGATATTGCTTCTGAGATTGCAAAGAGTTCCACCGCCATTATTGTATTATGAGGGGATACAATTGTATATAGCTCTTTGACATTACAATTGGGATCATAGAAAGCTGCCCCAGACATGTTATTTATTTTGGATCCATCCGTGAATATCCTATAACAGTTTTTATAATTACAATTAATCATTTCTATAACATTGTGTTTTAATAGTGAGCTATTGCATTGATTTTTAGGTACATGAGCTTCATCTACATCTATCTTTATAAACTCTGTGTTAATATTAGACATCCAGGTATTTAATTGAAACATTTGAAGGGTTTGACTTTTATTGCACCTTTCTCTTCTTGTTTCTGCGAAAACTGATACAAGCAATGGCTTCTTTTTATTTTTCCAATATCTTGTTCGACAGTTTAATGAAAGTTTTTCCAAGAGAGAAACAGTTAAATTACCAAATAATGATTGGGTTTTTGAAATATATTTCGTGGCTAGATTTTGACGTCTAATGGAAAGTGGCTGAACGCAGAGTTCATATTCCATGACATGAATGGGTGTTGTTCTAATAAAACCGCCTATAGTACGTAGTGCAATGTTTTGAATTCGGTCAATTTTTTCTAAATGTGTTTTAGTGTCATAAATAAAGCTTCCAAAATCTAGCCTACTTCGTATTAAAGCATTATATAATATTCTAAGATGAATGGGATGCAAGCCCCAAGATGCACCTGCTAATACTTTAAGAATGTTCACCATTTTTGTAGCTTTAACATGAGTTTGATTAATATGCATTCGCCATAGTAAAGATTTATCTAACCACATACCTAAGTATTTAACATTATCTACTGGTTTTATTTGGATGTTATTGATTGTTAAATTTAACTGATTACTTTGCCTTCCTCTTCGAAACAAACAACATTGTGTTTTATGTGGGGATACTTCTAGTCCTATTTCTCTTAAGTCCTCTACAACTGAGTTTAAACAATTTTGAATATCGTGTGCACTATTAACTACATTTTTATTTTGTGTATAGAAAGCAAAATCATCCGCATATTGCAGTGTCTGAACATTTTGATACCCCAAACCTATTTTATAAGTAACTAAATTAAATAATAAAGGTGAGAGAGGATCACCTTGAGCTAAACCCCTCGCTGTCCATCTAAACATTTCGTCCTTATCCATGGAATCTTTAATTAATAACCGTCTTCGGGTTAAAAAAGACCAAATATATTTACAAATTTGAGTTCCTACTTTTAAAGTATCTAGTGTTGAAACTAATTTTTCTATGGAAACATTATTGTAAGCACTATGAACATCTAGAAAAACCGTCAAAGTTGAAATATTTTTCGAATTTGGGAAGTTAATCGCACTAAGCAGTCAATACACGATTGACCTTTTCTAAAACCGCTTGTGGTAGGCGCTAAGATTTTATTGGTTTCTACGAACCACTCTATACGCTTACATAACATATGATGAAAAATTTTACATATGCAGGACATTAATGAAATAGGCCTGAACTCATTATCACTATTCGGCTTTGGTATAGGGACTACTTTTATATTACGCCATTGGTCTGGTATTATGGAGTGTTTAAAAATCATGTTAAGTATCTTGAGTAGCAATAGTTTTGCTTCAGTTGGTAGGTAGTATATCATGGAATAACTAATTTGATCACTTCCTGGGGCCGTATCTTTTTTTTTAATACTATTATTTAATTAATTAATGGAAAAGTTGCTTTCTAAAGAACTGTTTGTAGAAAAAAATAATGGCATTTGAGGCTCAACGGTGTCAGGAGCAAGGCTACGTAAAAGTTCTTCTTTTTTGTGTTTAGGAGCTTCAACATATTCGTTTTTTACACCTTTCAACCAACGCATACGTCGCCAAATCTCTGACGTGTTTACCGTCTCGTCTAAACTATTACAGAATTGTTGCCAACTTTTTGTTTTTGCCTGTCTGTGGATTCGCTGTGCGTTCGCTATTTTTTGTTTTAATAATATAAAGTTATTAGGTGTAGGATTGCGCCTAAAATTTTTAAGTGCTAAACGACGTTCAGCAATAGCCGCAGATAGTGATGGAGTCCAATAAGGCTTAGGACTAAACTTGTGTATAAGTCCACTACAACCCTTAAATGTAGGAATACTCCAGTTACTGGTGGTAGGTCTCTCATATGTGCGAGGCCATCTGGGTAGGTACCACCGCAATGTCTATTTCTCCCGTGAAACAACACTGCTTAAATGCACTGTTGTGTTTCGGATTGAAGGACATTGTAGCCAGAGCAACTACTGGACATATTGAGACTTAACATCTTATGTCTCAGGATGGCGAGCGCAGTGGAATATTTCTACTGTTTATGAGCGGTCGTATAGCTTACCATCAGGCAAACGGCTTGCTCGTCTCGCCATTCATTGCAATAAAAAAAAAAAAAAAAGAATACTCCAGTTAGCCGCACAGCTAATTTCCCCCATAAATAAATTGTATGTGGTTTGAATATTATTAACATCAACTATTATAGAATAGTCAACCTGACTTTTTAGGATTTCCTGATATAATTGCCAATTCGCCAGTTTAAAATTTCGGCGATTTCCTCTTCTGGCAGAAGCTATATATTGCATGGAGTACTTAATTAACATATGATCACTGCCTAAGGATTCTCTTGTTACCTGCCATTTCCAATAAATCACTAAATCGGAGGAAACAAAAGTAATATCTGGTGAAGATTCTTGCAAAAAAGAGTTAACTCAAAGAGTTAATTCTGGTACTGTCTCCGTTATTAAGTGGCACATAATTGTATTCAAAAGATACATCAAGAATTTGCAATCCTCTTTGATCTGTTTTACATGACCAACTTGCATGGTGTGCATTAAAATCACCGGCTATAATAGTTTTTGTTGAAAACTGAGAAAATATATGCTCCCAGTCATTTCGAGTAGTTCTAACAGATGAGGAGCAATATACGGACGTTATATAATCTAAATTCTTACAATTACAAATTTTAATGCATATTATTTCAATTCCTGAATTATTTACACTTATAGGATGTAAGTATATGAGCTTTGACTGACCTATGTGTAATTATAGCTACTCCGCCATACGAATCTAATCTGTCATTCCTAAAAATATTGTAGTCCTTTATTTTGATACTAGTCTCTGAATTTAGCCACGTTTCACTAATTATACAAATACTGATTTTTTCTTGTGAAAGAAACAACTCTAAATCATACTTTTTGGGCATCGGGCTCTGAGAGTTCCATTGAGCAATATTAAGAACTTGCTCAAATGAAAAGTCAGCGCCCGATGTCCCAGTAACATTTAAGAGTAGGGCATTATTATCCATTATAGATAGTGTTTACAATCTTATTTAAAAAATCTTCACGTTTGACTAATTCTACAAGGTATGATATTATTTCTTCAAAAAATATTTTTAATATTTGCTGCAATTTCACTTCTCAACTTTCTTTAGACAGTACAACTTCTTTCAATTTCCATAGTATGTTCCAAAAGTCAATTTTTTTCTTCTTATGACATTCTCCTGCATATGGTTGGTTACTGTCTTCTGGTGTCTTCACATTTTTGTTTCTGTCGCAGACATCAATGTTCCTTTTCTGTTTCTTTTTTGGGTTTCTATTTCTTCTTGATTACTCTTTTCCTAGTGTATTATTATTTACTTTATCGTCAGATTCCACTTCACTATCATCTGTAAGCTCTTCATTAATTTGTTTGGTTGTAGTTCCTGTTTGACTATATTTTGTTCTTATTATTTCGTTATCAACTAAATGTGGGTAGCTACCGTCTTTACTAACTTCCACAAAGTTGTGTTGTTGTTTCTGAACATTAGCTTTGCTTCTTATATATTTGGTTAGAGCTACCTTGTATGTGCAATTATTTCGGCTCATAATTGAACGAATTTCTTTTTCTTTAAGGAAAACAGGACATCTCTTATTAAATGCAATATGCTCACCCCTACAGTTTATACATCTGAATTTCGTTGTCTCACAGTTTTCATGTTCTGCTCCACATTTAGGGCAAATTTTTTTCTTACTTGGACAAAGTCTTGCCAAATGACCATATTTCCAGCACTTTGAGCATTGAGTCACTGGAAAGGTATACGGTTCCACCTTAAATCTGCAGTCATATCCGTAGATATAAAATGGTAAAGTCGGGCCATTAAAACTGAAACGCACTGATTCACTGTCCACCCATTCACCATTTTCTGACATACGTGTCATGATTCTTTAAAATAGATATTAAGTTTTAATATTATAATTAAAATTGTATCGAAATACTAAAATGTAACATTTATTTTTAAGAAAACCATATCATTTATACAAATAACTTCAAAGGTAATTAAAAAAAAATAAGAGGTAGGAAACTACCAAAATGAAACATGATGTTCGAAGAGTCCGATCATTTTGCTAGTTAGTTCTAGTTGAGCTGTGAAACCGAAAGGTTGTCTATAGGAACTATTATATTGTATTTATTGTAAATTATTGTAAGTGTGAAGAAACTGAAATATACCACAAGTTGTTACAAAAAGGAGTATTCTTTACATTTCAGAAGTGGCAGCAACCCGACCATACAAGGTTTGTGGACTATTTTAAATTCTAATTATGCATAAATTTCATGTTACCTAATAAATCAAATTTTCAAAAATTTACCTAACGAGTGCAAAATTTTATTTTATTTAAATCGTGTTTTATATAGTTACAATACAATTATTGTATGTAATAGTGTGTCCACGTGGCTGGGGCTACTCTCCAGCAGTGGTTAAATCACATGATTACATATAATGTAATGTGTGTAATGTTGTGCGCTAATGCTTGGCTAGGGCTACTCCCTGGTAGTATCATAGCATAGTGTTACACACTCTGACTGAATTTGATGACGGCTTTTTGATCTATGTAAGATTTTCATAAAATTTTGCGCACTCGTGAGGTTATAAAAAAAAAAAATGTTATGGAGTTAAGCGATTTTTTTTAATTTATACATAAATAATACATTATAAATGTTTAATTTTATGCATTGTACTCATAGATAGTCTTAAGTGTATGCTAGAAATGTACCATGTGGTCCCATCAGATTATTGCGTGGGTATGCTTCCCACAGGTTACTGATTGGGATTGCTAGTCGTTAATGTATGCTAGGAATGTACCATGTGGTCCCATCAGATTATTGCGTGGGTATGCTTCCCACAGGTTACTGATTGGGATTGCTAGTCGTTAGTGTATGCTAGGAATGTACCATGTGGTCCCATCAGATTATTGCGTGGGTATGCTTCCCACAGGTTACTGATTGGGATTGCTAGTCGTTAATGTATGCTAGGAATGTACCATGTGGTCCCATCAGATTATTGCGTGGGTATGCTTCCCACAGGTTACTGATTGGGATTGCTAGTCGTTAATGTATGCTAGGAATGTACCATGTGGTCCCATCAGATTATTGCGTGGGTATGCTTCCCACAGGTTACTGATTGGGATTGCTAGTCGTTAATGTATGCTAGGAATGTACCATGTGGTCCCATCAGATTATTGCGTGGGTATGCTTCCCACAGGTTACTGATTGGGATTGCTAGTCGTCAGTGTATGCTAAGAATGTACCATGTGGTCCCATCAGATTATTGCGTGGGTATGCTTCCCACAGGTTACTGATTGGGATTGCTAGTCGTTAATGTATGCTAGGAATGTACCATGTGGTCCCATCAGATTATTGCGTGGGTATGCTTCCCACAGGTTACTGATTGGGATTGCTAGTCGTTAATGTATGCTAGGAATGTACCATGTGGTCCCATCAGATTATTGCGTGGGTATGCTTCCCACAGGTTACTGATTGGGATTGCTAGTCGTTAGTGTATGCTAGGAATGTACCATGTGGTCCCATCAGATTATTGCGTGGGTATGCTTCCCACAGGTTACTGATTGGGATTGCTAGTCGTTAATGTATGCTAGGAATGTACCATGTGGTCCCATCAGATTATTGCGTGGGTATGCTTCCCACAGGTTACTGATTGGGATTGCTAGTCGTTAATGTATGCTAGGAATGTACCATGTGGTCCCATCAGATTATTGCGTGGGTATGCTTCCCACAGGTTACTGATTGGGATTGCTAGTCGTTAATGTATGCTAGGAATGTACCATGTGGTCCCATCAGATTATTGCGTGGGTATGCTTCCCACAGGTTACTGATTGGGATTGCTAGTCGTCAGTGTATGCTAAGAATGTACCATGTGGTCCCATCAGATTATTGCGTGGGTATGCTTCCCACAGGTTACTGATTGGGATCACTAGCTTTCAGATATTAGTACGGAATCATTTAATTTCATAAAAGTTTTATGGGAACATACCAAATTTCTCCTACCGTTTTCAATTGGTTTGGACCACTGGTTGACTAATAACTTTAGTGCTTACTAATTATAAGACATTCTTAATATAATACGTTTAAGGATGAAATTTGTTTCAAGATACAATTACCTTTGAGCATTTTCATTTGATTTCGTTACCATAAAATTTATTTTAATACACCAAAGTAATACTGTAACATCCCATTAATTATGCGTAATGTTATGTCGACTTCTAGATCGCAATTATATTATTCACAATGATGTTTACACTTAAAATAAATCTGTTATTGATGACGAATGGATTATGGCCAGTGGTATTACACTTTGCAGTGAGGTGTGACTATGACATCCGACGTAGAGGCAGGTACTACACCCGGTACACCTCCAAGACGACGATGTAAGAAATCTAAGAAAAGGACTGCCAGGCGAAAAAGGTCTTCTTCATCTAGCTCCAGTGCAGACTCTACACCAAGAAAGATACGTAAGCGTGACAAAATTTCTACCATGAACATTTTGAAGATATTAAAGCATGCTACGAAAGATCCTTCGAAAACCTCCTGGAATAGCGGTTTTAATAATGTTATCCCGGAGTTTGACCCGTCGCATGCGAATCAAACTATCGATAGTTGGCTCCGAAAGGTAAATGAATGCGCTATCATATACGAATGGAATGAAAAACAAATTATTCATTTCTCTTTACAAAAACTTGCGGGCCTTGCCAAAAGATGGTTTGAATCCTTGCCGACAGTTGTTTTCTCTTGGGTTGAATGGCAAATTAAGCTCAGGAAGGCTTTTCCGAGTGAAGAAAACTACGGAAGACTTTTGGAAGAGATGTTAAACCGTACTTCGCGTGGTAACGAAAGCCTTCGCGAGTATTTTTATGATAAGTTAGGCTTACTAAACCGATGTGAGATTACTGGAAAAAAGGCTGTTGATTGTATCATATATGGTATTAATGATCGTTCTGTAAGGAACGGGGCGGAAGCTCAAAAAAGCTCTGAACCCGAAGATTTGTTGAACTTCCTCTCATCTCAAAAATCTCAACCGTTGATCAACAATAGACTGACTGAGCGTAATATACAAAAGACTAGATTGACCAGTCCCAACACAAGTTCACAAGGTGCTAGCACCAGCTCTATCACTTGTTACAATTGCCGTTCTCAGGGTCATCCTTATTATAAATGCACGAAAGTCATCATAAGATGTAAACAGTGTAATAGAGTAGGTCACGATAACGATAATTGTAAATTGGAGCCAGTGAGTTCGAAGTCAAGTTATGAATTTAGCGGTGAAAAAGACTTTAATGATTAATTCACATAACGAAACTAATGCAAAATATTTTAAAACTGTCGTGGTCAATGATAAGTCCTTTAAAGCGTACATTGATTTCGGTAGTGAGTGTACACTTTTGCGTAAAATTGATGCCGAATTAATAGATTTGGTAAAACTATTCGACAACGTCCCAATTGTAAGACCTTTATATAAATCAAACGCGTTACTCAGAATTGATGAAATCGAATCCAATATAGAAGTAATTAGTTGTTGATGATGTTCATATGCAGATGTCACTGATTGTTGGACAAAATTTTACGGAGTTGCCTTTTATTACAGTTTTAAAAGACAGTTCTAGACTTTTATTCTATAAAAGTCCGAACTCGGTCCTTTTCGAAGACTCTGATCGTGTTTTGAATCTTTATACGGCAGCTCTCATTGCCGTTTATGCCAGTTGTAACTTTACGGGAGACATATTTATTGAAGGTTATAACGCTGTCAAGCCCTACGTACTACACTGACGAAAAGAGATCTCGTGCCGCGGATAGCAAGATGGTGGTTGCAAATAAGTGAAAACACTTTTGACATTGATTATCGTCCTGGTGTTCAAATATCGCACGTGGACGCGTTAAGCAGGAATACTAAGCTATCTGCGAAACAAGATAATTTAATAGATAACCTAGGCGATAGCGTAAGCGTATATATCATAGGAAAAGAAAATTGGCTTTTGTCATTGCAAATAGCGGACCCCGAAATATCTCGTATCCTCAAAATTCTAAAACCAGAAGATAACCAAGAGTGTAAGGACATTCGCAAAAATTATGTTGTAAAAAATCACCGAAATTTTAGGAAATTATCGTTATAAAATAACAGATGTTCCTGGTTTCAATAAAAAGGGGAAACCATACAATACGGTCATTGCAGCTGACAGGATTAGGCCTTGGATACATATTAAAGCTTTACAAGTACATAATTCTGATGATGGTAGCACGGATAACGACACTGAAAGTAACTCAGAGTAATAAAACTTAATTATAACTACCAATAATATGTATAATAAGCATTCTATGTGATTAATGTAGTTTGTAAGAATAATTGGATTTGAATAGAAATATTTGTATTTAAATAAAATCAATTTATTTATATTTATTTTTAGCCGAATGTCATGATTTTATACAATGTTATGTTAGTTTTTGTTTGCCAGGAGGCTGCACTGTGTCGGATGGCCGAATGTCATGATTCTTTAAAATAGATATTAAGTTTTAATATTATAATTAAAATTGTATCGAAATACTAAAATGTAACATTTATTTTTAAGAAAACCATATCATTTATACAAATAACTTCAAAGGTAATTAAAAAAAAATAAGAGGTAGGAAACTACCAAAATGAAACATGATGTTCGAAGAGTCCGATCATTTTGCTAGTTAGTTCTAGTTGAGCTGTGAAACCGAAAGGTTGTCTATAGGAACTATTATATTGTATTTATTGTAAATTATTGTAAGTGTGAAGAAACTGAAATATACCACAAGTTGTTACAAAAAGGAGTATTCTTTACATACGTTTTAATCTTTTTGCAGCTACTATCTTATGTTCACATTTAAATGCTTTGAGTAATTCATCATCACTTACGTCCATTTCTAAGTATTTTACGACGCCATATGTTGTGCTTACTTCGCTAGTTGAATGACAGCGGTAACCTAATTCCTCCATAATATTTTTATTATTAATTAACTTATCTGCATCTTGTTTCACTTCAAAAGTAATTAACACTCGGCATGGATTTTTATATTTTATTCTTGTTATATTTTGAATGTTTTCCGATTTCAAAATCTTCGCCAAACCAATTTGCTTAGGAAGTAGTTGATGGGATGCCATACATACTTCATATTGTTCATTCTCATTCATATTAATGTTTGTATTCATTAAATAATTCTTCTTTCCCTTTCTTTGTACTAATGTAAAACCATCCGATTCGCCTTCCTCGCTACTATAACGCAACCGCTTCGCCGTCCGTTGAGTACTCATAAGTATGCCCGAGATCGGTGTCTGACATCTATCGTTACGTTCATCGTGCCCTGAAATTAATTGGTCACAATCTTCACGTATCTCTTCCTCACTCATTGCATCGCTTCCAATAGACGACGGCCCGCGATGGACCTCGTCCATCACATTATTATTAAACGAATTTAATTGACGCGTCACCGATAAATAAACACGATACGTGCACTCGTTAAGCGGCACCGCGCGCAACTGATGTCAAAAGTTATATATTAGTATAGACTTTATATTGATTATTGCTACACAATAATTAAAATGCTCATACATTACAGGTCAAACTTGCAGCCCAAGTTTTTAGCCGGCAAGTGGCTACATCACTACAAGCTTATACGAAGAGTATCCAACATCTCCAAGAACATGATTATTCTACTTTTAATCCTAATTTTGATAATAATTTTTTCACAGCAGAAATAATTACCTTCATAAATGATTTGTTTGATAGTTTAAATGGTTTTGGCCGCTATGGTAACAAATTGACACATGCATTGTCTTGTAACTCTGAACACATAGATTTCTGGAATGAAGCTGTAAAAAAATTAATGTCTATGCGTTTTGACTCTCCCAATCCAAGGGAAGCAAAACCTCTATCACTGAAGCATTTTGTGCATAATGTCAACTCAATAAAACATTTGTGGTCAGATTTGCGCTCTGTTGAAGGTGTAAAGTTTCTAAGTCTCCGACGTCTTAATCAAGATCCGATAGAAAATTTTTTTGGACAGATAAGGGCACATGGTACTTTTAATACCAATCCTGACTGTACTCATTTTGTGTCAGCCTTCAAAACATTATTGATTAATAATATTACAACTGGAAAATCATTATATACTAATTGTTCGGATGATGACGATAAAATGTTAGGTACATTAAATAACTTAATTAATCAACAAAAATTTAGTTCCTACCCTGAACATCTTAATCCTGAGGAAAGTAATCTTATAGAAAACTCCATCCCTAATGAAAATATATATCAACACAAATCTATACCATATATTGCTGGCGCAATTTGTCGCTCTTTAATGTCAAATTTAAAATGTAATGATTGTAGTAACTGTATAAACTCCCTATTAAGTAAGAGTGAGTCATCTCACCAATTAATTCGTTTAAGAGAGTATAGTACTGATGTAGATAGGTTGTATTATCCTTCCAAGAACTTGAGTAAAATTGTATGGCAGAGTATATATATTATTGATAAGATTTTACCATCCATTTGCAGTGTTTACGTTTATTCCGAAATAGTAAGTTCATTAAAGAAAAATATTGATACTACATGGTATAATTGTAATAATCATAAAGAGTCTTTTATGGAATCTTTTTGGTTGTATGTAATTAGAATGCAGGTTAAACAATGGTGTTGTAATTTTAATAATAGAATTAATAATGTCGATCACAGGCCTAAAGATGTAGAAATGGAAACTCTAATCCGTGAAAAAGTTACAAAAGGATTGAGTTATAGAAAAGTAAGGAGATGTAGTACGTAATAATAGCTAATAGTCATCATCATCATCCTCAGCTCACAGCAGTCTCAACTGTATGTTGTCAAACTCAATCCTTAGCTTTGTTATATAGAATAAATTTGTTAATTGATTTAAATATTATCTTAAATTTAAAATTCTTAAATTAAATTTGAGTGTCGCTCAAGTCTACTTTCAGGGTGTAAAATCATTTTAGTTTCAATTCAAGGTTTTCTTTAAAATAGACCTATGTTGCCAAACATTTTCTTATACGTTAATATGAACCTGTTTGATCGTTGTCAAAATATTTATATATATTATATATGATTGAAATGTAGAATCCTGAAATAGAAATTTGTTTGTTTCTTAATCATAATATTGCATCCAGTATTTTCATAATCATTTTACATGTAAATGTGCCTTTATATGGTATTACCAATTATATTATTATGCATGGAATGCTTCACATGTTGCAATATTTGTAATAACTTTTGTTAATTCATTTAAATATTGTATTACATTTAAAATTATTTTATTAAATTTGATTGTTGATGCTCAAGTATCCTTTTAGGGTGTATAATCATTTTAATTTAAATTCAAGGTTTTCTTTAAAATAGACCTATGTTGCCAAACATTCTATTACACCTTAATATGAACCTACCTGATGGTTTTCAAAATATTTATATATACGAAACTGAATGCCAAATCTTACATGTAATTTAAATGTAGAATCCTGAAATAGAAATTTGTTTGTTTCTTAATCATATTGCGTCCAGTATTTTTATATTCATTTTGCTTGTAAATGTGCCTTTATATAGTATTACCAATTATATTATTATGCATGGAATGTCTCACAAGTTGCAATATTTGTAATAACTTTTGTTAATTCATTTAAATATTGTATTACATTTAAAATTATTTTATTAAATTTGATTGTTGATGCTCAAGTATCCTTTTAGGGTGTATAATCATTTTAATTTAAATTCAAGGTTTTCTTTAAAATAGACCTATGTTGCCAAACATTCTATTACACCTTAATATGAACCTACCTGATGGTTTTCAAAATATTTATATATCGACGCAGGAAAGCGATTTTGTCGTATCTCGAAACAAGCAATTTTACACCAGGCTCAAAAAAATATATTTAAAAAATGAATAACCTCTAAACTAGAAAACTTAGGAATACCATTTCATTAACAATAACATTTTAAAATAGAAGCTTATATTTTCACAAGGAAATTCAATGCGGTATTTTTTTTTATGAATTAAATAATATGCAAAACGCAAATACGCATTTTTTGAGATACGACAAAATCGCTTTCCTGCGTCGATATATTAAACTGAATGCCAAATCTTACATGTAATTTAAATGTAGAATCCTGAAATAGAAATTTGTTTGTTTCTTAATCATATTGCGTCCAGTATTTTTATATTCATTTTGCTTGTAAATGTGCCTTTATATAGTATTACCAATTATATTATTATGCATGGAATGTCTCACAAGTTGCAATATTTGTAATAACTTTTGTTAATTCATTTAAATATTGTATTACATTTAAAATTATTTTATTAAATTTGATTGTTGATGCTCAAGTATCCTTTTAGGGTGTATAATCATTTTAATTTAAATTCAAGGTTTTCTTTAAAATAGACCTATGTTGCCAAACATTCTATTACACCTTAATATGAACCTACCTGATGGTTTTCAAAATATTTATATATACGAAACTGAATGCCAAATCTTACATGTAATTTAAATGTAGAATCCTGAAATAGAAATTTGTTTGTTTCTTAATCATATTGCGTCCAGTATTTTTATATTCATTTTGCTTGTAAATGTGCCTTTATATAGTATTACCAATTATATTATTATGCATGGAATGTCTCACAAGTTGCAATATTTATAAACTTATTTTGTAGTTTTATTTATATTGTATTCAAGGGTTGTATTATTTAATTGTATTTTATATTAACCAATTTGAAATGTATTATTTTGGTACATTAGAATGAAAGTCTGCAATGATGTATTAAATTTCATAATGACTTGTTTTTAATTAATACAAATAGTATATTTGTAAGCAGACATTTTTCGCAATACTCTTCATTGTAATCATGTCCATAGCAATACTTTGCCGGAAAATGTAATTAATTTAATTTTATGCTTTGAAATATTGCATAGTAGAATCATATAATAGTTTGACTATTGTATCTCTACTCTCCTTTACATGGTTTAAAAACAAAGTAATCTTCAATATGTTTATCATTTTGCTAATTGAAAAGCATAATATGTTGTTTTAAACTGTTTATATGAATCATGCTTTTGCACCTTTCATATATTTTTATTGATTTGCAATGTAATGGAAGAGCAATTTCGATCATATCTTTAAATGATGATCTAGTGGACCATGACCTATCTCAATCTCAATCGTTTATTGAGGGGGCCCACGTATAGGAGTGTATGGATAAATATAAATTATTGAATTTCCTCAAATTATTGAATCCAACATTTTCGTTTTTTTATGCAGAATGTTTAAGAAACTATCTTCGTGATTAAAAAAATATTATGTTTAATCTATATACATATATGGTTTCAAGATACTAACATTATATTGTATTCAGACTTGTATTTAACTTATTTTGTATTCGATTTAATAATACATTTGTAATGTTACACATGGAATGGCTTCCATGGTGTAATAATTTGTAAATTTACACTATTAAGTTTTTAGCACGCTATTCATTTAATGTATCTAAAGTTAACCATAATGAAAACATTTCATTAATTTACTAGAAGCCTGAACTAATTTGGGTAAATTTATATCGCCAACTACTATGATCCATGCCAACCCTGTAGTTACTAACATAAAGAAACTGTAACTGTAGTTGCTAACATAACTTAACATTCATAAGGCTTAAGATATTAAAAAAAACATATTAATATTATGCTTATATCTTATAGAGCGTTGGGCGTTAATTGTAAAATTTCTAGTTACGAGGGGTCTTAGAAGTAAAATATGTGATAATAAGATTTATAAGTAATATATGTAACATTTTTTCTTTTCAGAAACAGGTAAATGTGATAAATAATTTGTTGTGCTTCTTACTTTCACATTATTTACTTCCATACAACCTTACATCTCTTGATTGAGGAGAGAAATATTCTAAATTGTCATGAATCGCTATCAAACGCAGATTTTTTCTTATCTTAGTGGTAGTTTCCTAAGATTATCCCGATTTAACAAACAAAAACCTCATAACGAATTTTAAAATATGTATGTTAGGGTCAATCAGAAGGTAAAATGAACGAAACCTAATGTATTTATAATATCATAACTTTTAATTACTTTGAAACTACTATTGCCATTGCCAATCATTGCTTTACCGGAACAGTGTAGACCAATTGTGCGTTCTGGTTGACTTCACGTATCTCAGCTGTATAAAATGACCTGTAATATTGTGATCAATTGATTTTTATACATGAATTGTGAACTTTTCTGAATTTAACTAATGCATAATCACTGTATTGTAAATATATTATAAAAGAGCAACGCTAGAGTTTCTTGCCCGTTCTTCTCTAGCGAATACAGCCTTGTGAACCGGGTGGTAAAGAAAAAAAGTGACAATCTAAATAAGGATTGTTTATGGTATTTTCAGAATAACAAATTAATTTAATTTTCATTGTTTATAAATAAAGTTATTTATTTTTGAAGTTTATTTTATTTATTTCTTTAAAACCAATATATGAATATACAACTACCTAAATCGGTAAAAAAAACCGGTAAGTTTGAGGCACAGATGTCAACCGGAAAATAAAGCCATCCCTAATTAAATTAAAGATCGGTATCTCGATAAAGTACCGATTGTCACAGCACTGCTACACATGTATATAACCACCGAACGAAAAGTAAAGAAGAACACTCTGTCAAAATATGTACTGGATAGAAAGAGATGGACGATTAATTATGAATGAATTGTATAACATAATATAGACATAAAGTACATGTTTGGGCTTTCACTGTGTGAGTTCCCTTATCGTGTTAAAAAAATTGTATGGACTCGGCTGTCTGTCTTGTTTATTAGTCTGTGAAAACGCTATCCAAGCAAGGAAGCCATTTTAATAATTGATAGTGTTGTAGAAAATGAAAAAATGAGCTCGCAATTCGCATAGTAGATTATTTGTGTACACGATAGTATCATAGTAAATCGACTAAACGATATTTCACCCCAATCGAGGCGCGTACGCTGTCATTTCATCACGTCGGGTAACTTTGATCCAGTTTGTAATTTAATTTTGATATTCAAGAATACAAATTAAAAATACCAGAATTATAATTTACTGCCTATTTAATATTTTGTCCGCCCGAATACTGGAACGCCATTCAAGAGAACTCTTAAACAGTATAGGTACAGGCAAAGTATACAGGATACTTCTCTATGTTTTCCTTTACCGTCATGTCTTACCGTTATATCTTGGAATAGTGAATGGCGTATGCTGACCAATGGTGCTGACAGAAAACATAGAACCTGCGACCTCCACGTTTGGCAGTCCGGTAATCACCCAACCTAAACTATTGCCCACTCCGCTTTAACTTCAAAAAATAATGGTTGATTCTATTGAATGCAAAATATTATAGAGATTTACTATGCATTTAAATGCACCCTGTCAAAAATATTTTTTATTTACATACCTACAGAAACTCACGCCTTTTTCCTGGAAGGGGTAGGCAAAGGTGCCAGCACACTGACGTTTCGCCTTATATGTTTCGTCCCACGGTGGCGAGCGTATCGCCATATCGGGCACAAATTCCTGACTCTGGGCTGATAGTGAATAGAAAAATCCAATATCACTTTGACCAACTCGGGATTCGAACCCGAGACCTCAGCTTTGTAACCGTACCCTTGTAAAACTCCGCCACCGAGGCAGTCGTTTATGTTAATTTATTAATTATCAGTTAGTAGTAACGTATGTTACGATTGGTACTTGATGTAATGTTATATAAAATCTTACACGAACACCTACGTTAAAAGTAACATAGGCGTATCACCAACATTTAATGCATCTACGTTGGGTGGTGGTTGGTGGAAAAGCTGGGATGGGAGGCGAAAGCTTAGATATTGATTATGAATCAGGCTCCTAACAAACTTTCTGAGTGCTTTAGCATTCCTGATGAAGTTTGTGGACTAACCGAACGTAATTTAACAGCAAAACTAGTTAAATATCACGTTACCTACCAATACATATCTTGGGCATTGATATTTTGAAATGAAAATAAATAACTTATAACAAGTAAAGGAGAAGGCGAATCCCAGCCTATCGGCCAATCCATATTAGTATTTTGATTATGGCACCATCTGCACATGTCAAGATTCTTTTTCCTATGGAGATACGACACTTATCGCCGTAGAAGAAGTTGTAGAATTTTAAAATATCTTTCCAACGACGTATCGCTTGTTGTTATTGCTTACTAGGCTGAGATCCATACGTACTTTATATTGGTATATCGTTTTTTATACAGCGAATTAGTAGGTCTTGCCAAATAACAAGTTGTAGCGTTTGAAAATACCTTTCCAACGATGTATCGCTTATTGTTATAGCTTCGTAGGCTGGAGTTCATACTTTTTTGCGTTCATACACCATCCATTAAGTTCTACTATTCTAATAAAAAACATAATGTTTTGGTGGATAAAAATTGATTCGAAAAGCACTGTTTTTAAGCCAAAAAGGTAAATTGCGGTTCACATTTATTAAATTACTAGCTTTTGCCCGCGATTTCTTCTGTGTGTATACATTATAATAATACGGACGTAAAAGCAATACATTATATCGCTACAACAACATTATACTGTAAACCATAGAACAGATCTGTAAATGATACGAAAGCTTTGTACAAAAATAAATTATGATAACATAAATCAGCTTAAATGGTTCTGATTTTTACATAAAATTTCATCCCTTATTTCAGCCCCGTAGAGCTATTTTTGTAAAAGTAATTGACGCCATTAATGTTCGGTTAAAATAAGTTAATTTGTATTTCACCAATACAAATTTTCATATAAATAACTTCAGCAGTTTCGATTTTACATACAACATTTCAACCCCTATTTTAACCCCTTTGGAGTTAATTATAGGAAAAAAATATATACAGGTACTCTTATTTCTAGACGAGTGTCAAGCTTAATATCTGCAACTTCAACGGTTACAATTTTCCATACAACAGTTTTTAACCCTTTTCACCCCCTTAGGAGCTGAATTTCCAAATATCCTTTCTTAGTGCAACCGTACCGCGTACGTCACAATAGAAATCGTTGTGTAAAATTTCACGTTTCCAGCTCCAGTAGTTTCGGCTGTGCGTTGATTAGACAGTCATTAAATCACCCTAGTCTCGCAACACTTCAACCCTTGTTTTAACCCCTTTAGGATTAATTTTAGAAAAATTAAGTATGCCGTTATATTTGTTTTTGATTGACTAAATAACGTGCAAAGTTTGAGAATTGTAGCTTTAACGGTTTCTATTTTCCATACAACAATTTTTTACCCTTTCACGCTCTTAGCGGTTGAATTTCCAAAAATCCCTTCTTGGTGCTACCCTACATCACAATAAGAACCTCTGTGCAAAATTTCACTTCCTAGCTCCAGTAGTTTCGGCTGTGTGTTGATACGTCAGTCAGTCAAGTTCCTCTATAATACATATATTATAGACTAGCTGTGCCCGCGACTTCGTCCGCGTAGAATTTAACAAAAAAGTTAATTAGTTTATTTAGTTTTTTTTTTTTGTTTTTGCATTTTTATTTTAACTATCATTTATTTTCAGTTTTTTGTATTAGCTTTATTGAAAAATTTCTTTATATACAATATTTTGTAATTATCATATTGATTCGTTGGTGGAAGAAGTGGTGGGTGGCGCCCGAAGTGATGGCCTGGTGGTGGCATGCGCGTGAGCTGCGAGCGGTACTGGACAGTACTTAGGCATTGCAACATTACTTTATTTTTCTAAAATAAATGTAGCCTAAGTTACTCCTTATTATATCAGCTACCTGACAATAAAAGTCCCGTCAAAATCGGTCCAGCCATTTCAGAGATTAGCCGGAACAAACAGACAGACAGACAGACAAAAAAACTAAGGTCATTTTCGTTATAGGTATCATGTATACATATAACGATATGTAGTTGGACATTTTTTTTATTTTCACTTTACAAACAGACATTTCAATTTTATTTATATGTATAGATGTATAGATAAAAAAACCTACTCACTAGATCTCGTAAAATCTTCTTTCATGGTAATGTACATCATATATATTGTTTAGTTTTATCATTCTCTCATTTTAGAAGTTACAGAGGGGAACACACATTTTACCACTTTGGAAGTGTCTCTCGCGCAAATATTCAGTATAGATTTTTTTTATTAGAAACCTCAATATCGTTTTTGAAGACCTATGCATAGATACCCCACACCAAAGCCCCACACGTATGGGTGTGACGAAAATTTTTTTTTCGTCTGATCTATGTATGGGAACCCCCAACATTTATTGTTTTTTTTTTTAATTTGGTGTGAAAATCTTAATGCAGTTCAAAGAATACATCTACTTACCAAGATTCAACGGTATAGTTCTTATACTTTCGGAAAAAAATGTATGTGACATACGGTCAGGCAGACAGACAGATATGACGAATCCTTATGGGTTCCGTTTTCGCCTTTTGGAACCCTAAAAAAAAAGATTCCTCGCACCAATTAGCACTTGACCGGGATTTTTATTTACGATAGGAAACCACTTTATACTAAGTCAGTGCTAATATACTAAATACATATTATTAAAACCACATTTATGTATGTACGTAGTAATAATTTAATACAGATTTCACACACCAGTAGTTATATTATTCTGTTCTTTTTTGTAAGGTAATCAAATGCCCAGACGCAGGAAACAGCAATATTTCTATTTTTAGTACATCACATTCTGTTGAAGTTACCTTGTAACTCCTCAATATGTTTGCAAGAATACTTTTCATAGCCAGCATGCCAAAATGGCGACCTGAAAAACCAAATGTGTTATAATGTTCCGAAGGCAAACCGCCTGGTACGCTCGCAGCACGGTTACCACGACCATGCTACGTTGTAAGGAGTAAACCCCTTATTATTATACAAGAATAAATAACAGTTGTGGAACAATAAATAAGCTTAAGAATGTATAACTAAAAATGTTAAATACAGGGTATATCAAGACTGCTACCGAAAACGAAGCCGGGTGGTAGTTAAAGCGACTTCAGAGACAATGCAACAGAAAAAGTTGCAAAAAAAAGCGACAATTTTTTTTTGTTATTTTTTTTCTATGACCATATTTGGGTGGTAAATACATTTTTTCCTAAAATAACAGTGTATATCCTTTTATTTACAAATAATCTAAGATATAAAAGTGTTTAAATTACTATTTTAGCAAAACTATGGATTTACCACCCAAAAATGACGATATTTAAAAAATCATAAAAAATCATTGTCGCGTTTCTTTGCGAAATTTTTTGTTGCATTGTGTTTGTAGTCACTAAAACTATATACCACCCGGCTTCGTTTTCGGTAGCAGTCTTGAGATACCCGGTATATATTGGGTACCTATGCAATTCCTAGGGCCGTAACTAAACGGAATAAAAGAGCATGGATGCCTTTTGGCGCAATTTTCCGGAAGGAATCTGTCAGGGTTGAAAGAATTAGCGTCTGGACCCCAGATCTTTTTAGACCGATGCAGGACAAGTGGAATCAGAGCGCAGCCAACATCTTTAGGTACAGTGCAGGTTGCTGGAAACAAATGATACATTCAATTAAGCCTGTTTTTTAAATAATTATTTCTTATAATGATTTATGAAAAAGTTTCATTTGGCAATTGATTACCACCATTCAACCACAATTTCAAAAGCCTCCGTGGCGCAGTTGGTTAGACGCACCAGCTGTGAAACTGCAGACTGCGAGTTCGAGCCCCGCAATGAGGCAAATGTTTGTGTGAAGTGTGAACCATAAGTATTTGTTTTGGGTCTAGGTGTATGTGACTTGTGAGACTGAAAACTCTCATAGTTTCAGGACTATGTACATATGTTAGCTGTATCTATTTATTTATTCATAATTGGTTTCTTAGCTTATGTATTTTGAATAGAAATCCTCTGGTTTCTATTGTTTGGTCAAATAATCCGCTTTATTAACTTTGTTTTTCATAAATATTAGCAAATACAATGTTTGTTAGTGAGGCGTAGTGCAGCTATAGACCTATGAAGCAAAGCTTTAGCATTCATTTTGTAATACTTACAAAGTTTCAAATCTCTTTGCGTTTTCCTTCCTATGATAGGTACAACAGTATAAAGCCTCATTGTTTCTTTTATAACTCTTTCCAAGTATTCCATTTTAGTTAGATCATCCTTTGTTGGTGAACGCAAGGAACCGTTAAAAATCCTTTTTAACCTGCAAGAAAAAGTATTGTTTTATTTTAGATATTTAAATATATCTAATTTATTGACCGCCTCCGTAGTACAATAGGCTAAACGCCAGCTGGCCAACGAGACGCTGCGGGTTCGATCCCCACATCGAAACAAATATTTGTGTGATCCACGGGTATTTGTTTTGTGTCTGGGTTTTTTGAGACTGAAAAGTTTCACGTAGTTTCTAATACCCACGACATAAGAGTTACTTGATCTTATTGTTGACTTGTCTTAATAAGGTGTCAGTACTATGTGCGTGTTTGTTACATGTAAATTTATTAGTATTCAAATATATTATATACCGGGTGTATCAAGAGTGCTACCGAAAACGAAGCCGCGGGACATTTTTTATTTATTTATTTTTTTAAATGCTGTCGAGTTTGGTTGGTAAATCCATAGATTTTGCTAAAATAATAATTTAAAACGTAGCGTACCATAGTGCCTTCAAAAATAAATGGGTTTATTTTAGAACAAACTATGTATTTACCACCATAATACGAAGATAGAAAAAAAAATTACAATAAAAAATTCGTCACAATTTTTAAACAAAATTTAGTTGCATTGTGTCAGTACAGCGATTCACGTATTATAATAAGTTCAGCTGCAGTGCAGTTGCGGTTAAGTTTCAATCAAAACAGCCCTTTTCGTATTCTCGTAATACGCTCGCGTCAATTCGCGTCACGCGAGCGCTTTAGTCTAGAGAGATTCACGCTGTAACCGCACATGAGACATCAATAGCTATATCTAGCAACACAAGAAAATAAGCGCCATATTGTGGCCTTGATTTAAAATAGACCCTATTTCAATAACATTAGGTTGCTTTATTGCTTGAACGACGTCGCTTTGTCTGGCGAAATTCTTTTTTCGCCCAACGACAAAACGCGGCACGTCACATGAAATAGAACATTATTTTGCATCTCATTCTGACATAAAAAAATTCGTATCGGTGTGTCTCATTTTTGCGATGTACAGTACATTTAGGCTCTCTCTAGAGGTAATTACTCTAAGGCTTTAGTGTATTCTACTGCTGCGCGTATATGTCAATGTCAAACAAATTTCATACATCTGACGTACAGTTGACGCGCAGCTAAACATTTACGAGAATACCATTTTGTACCAAAACGTAAACTTAATCGCAACCGCAACGCAACTTGATCGGCGCGTCAAGAAATTACGTGAATCGCACTACTGAAGTCACTAAAACTACCACCCAGCTTCGTTTTCGGTAGCAGTCTTGATATACCCTGTATATAAGTTATCACATATCCTAGTAATCTAGATTTTACCTATATTTTAAAGTACCAATTACCAATCATTATTATAAAAAACATACATCGCATAAAAAAAGTTTAAACGAAGTCTATGTTATATTACTGCAGTATGCGTTAAAAGTTACACTACTGGACAAACGTAACAACCTTGCTGTTATTGATAAAACAAATTAACATCAGGAATATCACGTGGTTAGTTGTGCAAGTCATAAGAAAATTACAGAGCAATAAATTATCTGAGCTTCAACATAGCAAAAGCAAAGCTTCCCCATCGACCAAAGTCCGTAATAAACACATTTCGTTAATCATCAATCATTTCAATCATATGAAATGATAAACATTAATTAGGAAGAACGGGCACTGGCTCAATCAAAAATACCATTAATAAGAACTAATTCACCAAATAACTATTTTGTAAATAATCGTGGGAAATGGGCAAAAACTATTTATTGTTCTCTTCCCGCAAGCCCTAGGTGTGTAGAAAAGATATGTCGGGGTCACCGATCTTCCAGCTCGACATTTGAATGTTACTGCCGAGCTAGGTCCCTAACACTGACATCCTACGCCAGCATACGGACTATAACCCCTTCATGGCCCTGTTCGCGCATATTACGATGACTGCAGTCTCTACTAAATAGTTCGGAGACCTATAGTCTCTCTTTATTTCAAAACAGGGCGACTAGTACGTGCTCCCATTAGTCTTATTTAAGCGTTCGCCCGGGGATTATTTTTAGATGAGTGCCGCCCCTAAAACACTCAGTAATCCTAATGGTCCCGTTTAGTCGCCTTCTTCGACAGGTAGGTTATATCGTTGTGGAAAAGGGTATTTGACTACAATTTTTTATTGTATATATATTTAGTCTAACAAACAAAGAAATTTATAAATCCATTCAGAATGAAACAAGTTAGAAACGTATTAAATCTTGTGGTGTGAGTAACAGAAAAGAAATGCAAAACAAAGATAGTGACGTCAGTAGGGGATTAGTTTGCGCGTGTGAAAGAGACGCAAGATGTGACCACTACACCACTAAATCAAAACTCGATCTTAGGCTGGAGTCAGGGCTAAGTATATGACTGATGGATGTGTTTATTTATTAAATATGCTTAAAAAATACTTAAGGAATATACCGCAGAAATAACACTTACTCTTGATAAACATTTTCTTGTTCTTCTTGATGGCTTCCTAGCAACATCAGTGTATAAGATATCACCAATGCAGTGGTGTCGTTCCCGGCGATAGTAATCGAGTCTATATGTTCTCGGAGTTCTTTATCGCTCAGATTAAAGTTTTTTCTTAGTAGCAACTCTAGGAGGTCCTTGCGGGCTTAAAATAGAAGATTTAACAAATTAACGTTAGAAACAAACCTGAGTGTGTTTAAATGTTAAGCCAATAGCAGTGGGCAGGTGTTAAGAGTAGTACGAAGTATAAACTGTCGATCATGACGTACATGTTTGTAGATAATATTAACATCATCTACTATTTAATCACAGGAAGTTAACTGCTTAAAAATAAGTCGGTACTCATCCCAATAGGTAGCACAGAACGTAACTGTTAACTGTCAATAGCGACTAGCAAGCTGGTAAGTGGTAACTCGTTGTTACCAGTGGCGGTTATTGTTCAAACAACTACAAAAGCTTTAATTGGAAAAAATGAATAAATAAATTCTGTGTCAATCTGTTCACAAACACCTAGACTCGGAAGAAATGTTTGTGGGCAGCACAAACATTTCTCTCGGTGCGGGGATCGAACCCGCGGCCTCTCGTTTCACAGGCGGCGTCTAACCAACTGCGCCACGGAGGTTGTATGCCCGTTCCATCGAGATGTCCTTCACCGCTCGAATGAACAAAAGATTTTAATCATGTAACTATGTCAAGTCAGGGATGACTGGTTTGGGCTGGTACATTATATCTAATTGCACAGTCCGGTTCGCTACCAACTAGACTCTGGCACGCTTTACACTGGTTTTGAAAACTATAAGAGCTTCATTTTAATGCGAATATATGTATAAATAATTATTAGGACTGCCAGCTCACATTTATGTGGAAAAGCAAAATCTTAGACGGAGTTGTACAAACAACTTTGTCAATACCTTTGCCTTACAAAATGTCATCGCCATACATTTGAGACGTAATTGACCTTGCGAATGTATGGGATTGACAGTTTCAAGGTCAAAGGTATTGGCAAAGTTAGTTAGTGCAACTTGGCCTTAGTAATTTATAGTATTGACAGGTAAACAGCTTTTAAGCAATCACGGGTACGAGACGCCAGTTCAATAAATTTATATTGAGAGGGCTTTGGTCATAGTCTACCACGCTGACCTAGTCTGGATTGGCAGACTTCAAATACCATAGGAAAACTTGTTAAGATGTCTATGTTATGCAGGTTTCCACAATATGATTTCCTCCTCCATTAACTATTTGATAATTGACTTTCAATCCACACATGACTAAAAGTCTGAAGTGTGCTCGAGGACTCGAACCCACGAACATCGTGTCGGCAGTGTCCAGTCTGTTAACAGCAGGCCAGCACGGACAAATAAAAAATATTGGCCAATGATCTATAACTAGAAAATACCTAAGTAATTTCTTACCTCTATTGCCATTACAGTCTAAGCCATTTTGCTTATCAACCATCATTCGCTTCTTTATCACGACCTGAAAATATACAACGTAAATTAAAACAAACATCTTTTTCATAATAAGTTAAGGCACTGATTTTTATAAAGGTTCCAGCATCTGTTTCTCTCTCCGTTTGCTTGGCATACAATTTTAAAAAACCTACAACCAGTTTATAACGTATAAAAATTCTATTTATCAATCACAATCGGTCATTAATTATTTAAAAAAATATCCAATAGATTGAGAACCTCCTCCTTTATGAAGTCGGTTAAAAAGAGCATAACCTCTTTACCTCATCAGTAAATTTATGCGTCATGTCTATATCTTTCTTTTGCTGTTTAGAATAAGACGTCAAATTAAATAGGGCATCTGGTTGCATCCAAGGCTTGAAGAGACGCATATTTATAATCGACATGACAGACTTGCGAGCACAGATATATGGTGTATCTGGCTCATGCTGAACGTCCATTTTTTCACCCATTGCCGCTTCTAAAAATTGTATCACAAATTAATTATTATCTGCAGACGTTATGCGAAACTTTAACTGCCGCCGGTCTTCGTCTGCAAAACCTTAACAACCAATTCTTCCGTTCTTTTATTTTGCCTTTCCCCTTCAATTTTGAGAGACCAATCATTTAATAATAATTTATTTACCCGGAACTATGCAATTCCAAAAATATACCTACATTATTTAAGTTTTTTTTTTCATATTTAATTCAAGGAACGATACAAAATGTATGTATATCTCATTTTAGTTATGGAAGAGCGGAGTCTCCTAACACAGGCACTAATGCTTAAAAGGAGGCTGCAGCGACCAGTTATTTTAATCGAAACTTTGTAAAGATAAATAAACGTTATTAATATTTAAAAGAAAATATTATTATTAAAAAAATATATTATTGCGTCCGTAACCGACGTCGCGCAGTTGGCTAACAGTCGTTCTCTATACTCTATCTATCTTTGACGAGAGATTTTATTAGATATTTCGATGCATTTTATGTTCCAGTTAAAAAAGATGGTGAGGTATATGTATATATGGTGCATACATTTATAGATAGCTAGCCAAAATAAATATATGTATATGTACTTATATCTTTGTTTAATAAAGCGTAGAATTGTACAGATATAGTAATGTTAGCTATTTAACCTCTTGTTAAAAATAGATAGGATATAGAGAATGACCATAAGAGTGGCTGTGAACCTAGAGGCCAGGATATCATATCCCTATATCACTTTTCAAGTGTGATCCATAAATGATCTGGTGTAGCGTAGTAGGACCATGAAGTCTTTCGTAGTTTCTAATACCGACGACAATCGACATATTATATAAGACTATAAGTGGAATCAGGTCACACAGTCTTAAATATATTGGATTTATTTACTTAATGAATTGATTATCCAGGGTTAGACAAGTAATTAAGATTTCATCTCGATTAATGTATCTCCAAAGCGACCCTGAAGACCTCGAATAATTTACAATTGAAAGTTGAAGTTATTAATGCCTTAAATGTACTTATACGAGATTTGAATCACCTTCATTGATTACGTTAAAGATATTTAAAAAAACTCATTTGCAATAATTGCCTTGGCCTTGCATTACATACTTAAAAATTTTATTTAATGTTTTTCTGGTAAAATTCAATGTCACCTTATTGGTGTTGTGCCAGAAAGCGTAGGCTGATAACCGCGAGTTCTGGCATAGATTAGGCCTGGAATTATTGCAAGATATGGTGATAACCTCTTTTGATTTCGCATCTTGGGACGAAAAAAAGTCGGTAAACGTGACGTGGTGGTAAGGCTGATGTCCCAATATCAAATTGGGACATCAGCCTACCCTCTCGAGGATATAAACTTGTGTCATACACACGTTTATAGTAAGTACCCACATGCATATGTACAATCAAAATTAAATATTTACTAAAAAAATATTATTATATTACCAAAAACAATGTCCAACATGCATGACGTAATGTAATTATGGACATCAAACTCCTGCTTTCCAACCTGGTCAGTTAAACGGCTCACTAAAATAGTTCCTTGCTCTCCAAATACCTCTATATAATCTTCGATGACTCGACTGTGGAATATTGGCAGCAGCAATCGTCGGTGAATTTTCCATAAATCCACTGCAAAAAGATTGATCTATCTATATCTATATCAAACTATACAGGGTATATCCATACTGCGACCGAAAACGAAGCCAGGTTGTAGATTTGGTGACTACAGGGGGAATGCAAATAAAAATCGCGAATAAAAAGCAACAATTTATATTTCGTATTTTTTTAAGTATCATCGTGTTTCAGTGGTGAATACATAGTTTTTGCTAAAATAATAACTTATACCCTTTAGTACCATTGTGTCTTTGAAAATAAAAGGGTGTAAATTATTATTTTAGAAAAACTATGTATTTTTACCCAAACACGACGGTTAAAAATCTATATTTTTATCTGAAGTTCCTTGCTTCTTTTTCGGTCGCAGTCTGAATATATGGTATATCGTAGGTTTGTACATACGTCCTCCTGGTGACAGGAGTGAAACCATACAGTCCACCACGCTGGCAAAGTGCGGGTCTTCATCGGACTTTACATACCATATAAATTCTTACAAGTCGTTATGGTATGCAGGTTTCGTCAAGATTTTTTACGCCACTGATAAAGTGCGCGATGATTGACAATACACAATGACTCCGAAAAGTCAAAGTTGTGCCCCGGGATTTAAACACGCCACCGCAAACATCTTGGCAGCCGCCTTTGGTCCATTACCAAATGGCAACCACGCAATTAAATAAAATAGATTGTTAAAATAACTAATATACTAAATCGATCATGATAAATGTCATGGAGACTTGATAAGAAAACTCGTTTAAATCTAATATAGGTAACTATTACATGGACGAATTATCTGGATTGGCATAAGCCATATTTACGAAACTGTAATGTACTATATAAACAATTGTATACTCTTATGCACTATTGTATAGCAAGTATGTAATGGAACAATTCAGAAATATCCGTTTTGAATGTTACTGACGTCTTCATTTTACGATCCATTGAAAAAGCGATAATAATACGTGGAAAACACTGCACATAATTTAGTATTACATTCAAACACTACGATGAAGTGTGTTACCTTGTTAAATATGTCTGCGTATTGTATTATTTTCATTTATATTCTATATACATATTTAGACAAATAAAAAAAATAAAGAATAGATACTCACCCGGTGCCACAAACAGTCCGTTCCCCAACCAAGTTTGAAGAAACTTGTACGAAGAATCTTTTTCAAGACAACTCTCTAAAATTATCTGGATATCTTCTGGGTTAAATGTTACTGCAAAATTATATTTCAATAAGTACTTCATAATACTCAATAAAAGTCTTAAATATTGCATTAGTTCCTAATAACCAACAAAACTAACGTTAATCGTAAGCAAATGAAATGAAAACAACAAAGTTCTATAGTTAAATCATAACATGCCATCGATGAAGTTGCAGGAAGTCGCTGGATGCAGACCGCTTCCAACAGGTCCTTTTTAGATCCTTGGCCTTTTTTTTGCTTTTGCCTTTGCCTAATGGCTATTATAAATCAGGGCTCGGGATACACAAATGGGCCAGTAGAATTAAAAGCCCCGGAGTCCTCGCAGACTGGTACTAGGGACAAAATAAAAACAAAAACTCACCGATATAAAGGGATGGGCCAATCCATAATTTAGTCACTCCTCCAGCATTATCCAACATTTCACACAAATTCTTAATATTTTGCAATAAACCTGCGGAACACATACTTGATGTAATTTCAATTATTAAAACTTCTCCGAATATTTATATTGTCCAAACTTACGTTCAGGTCCTCCTACGAACCAATGGGAATGCCCTAAAATCGGTAAAGCACCCGCCGTAGGCAAACTATCAGCAAATTGATACAATTCTTTATTTACGCGACGGATATTAATGTAGTAAATAAATATACAAAACAATAAAATTAACAATAGTAACATTCTTAAGAATTTTCACTTAGATTCTTTGCTAGATTTCAAAATATATTATTTAGAGCGAATGAAATGCAACTTGTATCTTTGCAATCTGACCTGCACTGCGTGTAACATTAACCGAGAAAAGGTTTTAACGTTCAGCACTGTAAAGATGTTTCCATATAGACACATGGTCAATACGCAAATTACACACAAGTGGACTGCATCTCAAGTATTCTGGAACCTTGTACCTTATTAGCATTGGAAAGTGTTGGTTTAATCTTTATGGGTCACGTTTTGTAATAATGTAAAAATTAAAATGTAGTAAATATTAATTATAATTGCAATAAATATTCTCAATCGTACTCTCGATTGTAGAGTAGGCCCGTGTCCTGCAGTGAGACGTATATGGGCTGATACAGATGATACGTAAATATTCATAAAAATTATCAATTTCAGTTTCACCTATTTTATTTCATTTTATCAATTACGGAAAACTTACAGTTAGATTACATAATAACATGGACACATAATATAAATGGGCCATTTAAAAGTTTTCGCAAATAGAATACATCACAAAATGAAGGGGGTCAGTAGGATAACAATATAGAGTTATTGATACAGTAGGTACATTTATATTTTGATCGCACTTATTAGGTCTGATTTATCAATGATCAGACAGTGCTTACAGACCAAAAATGTAGAATTTTGAGCACAACAACAATTTAATTCATTTATAAAACAAATAAGTGTTATTTCCTTAAATCAGCTCTTTATAAAAGATTTTTTTTTTATATTGTAATGCCTGAATGAGATCTATCAAAATTGATTTTCATTTGAGCTACTGAAAAAAGTTACTTTCTTTCGTAGCATTTCGGGTTTACGTGGATAGCTGAATATCAGAAGAGCATAATTATTTCGACGAGAGCGGCGCCAAATATACATTTGACTAAACTCTGTAACTCACTGCGCTAACACTACTGATTTCTTTATCCTATACTAATTAGTAATTCTGCCATCAGGAGTGATCTTTTTTTCTAATATATCAATTTATTTCCTTTATTAAACACAAAACAGGTTACAATCATGGAAGCATCCTACGTAATAAGATACATATTATTGGACAATAATTATAACCCAAAACATTTGTTCCAATAAAATAATAAGTACCACTGCAAAGCAAAAAATAATATTTAATTCATTGTACTTGTGCATGTTGATTAATTTGCTTAATGATTTGACTACCCAACAAATCAAAATACATAGCCAGGTGATAATTTCTGTCACATGTTTAATTTAAAATAATTGAAACAAGTTTATTCATTATGTAACCATTTATATACCAAAATGAACTTAACAAAACATACATTCTTATGACACTAAAGTTTATTCAAAATGACCTCCGTGATTTTGAATACAGGCCTTCAATCTGCGTGGCCAGTTGTCTATCGCAGCACGAACGAGGTCCATGTCAATATCGGCGGCTGCCTTAATCAAGGATGTCTTGAGTGACTCCAAATTGGGATGAGGCTTTGAGCACACCTTTTCCTCCAAGTGTTGCTATATCTTGTAATCTAACGGATTCAAATCTGGACTGGAGGAGGGCCAGTCTTCGTGCCGGATGAAGTCGATTTCATATGAGCTGACGCCGAATCTTGTTGAAATACCCAGTGCCTGTTATTGAACATTGTATGAGAAACAGGTCCCACAAGGTTCGTCAGGACTGTATTTTGATACACAACTGCATTCGTTTTTACACATTTCTCACAAAAATGTACCTCTGTTAAGCCCTAATAAGAAACCTCCCAACCATACCATGAGCAAGGATGGAAAATGACCTCATACATTTTTATTTTCATGAACAATTCGAAATTCGAATTCAATAAACTTTTTTGTGGCCAGCATTCTAAAAGAAAAGTTTTTACTGTGTGACAATACTTATGACCTGACTGTGTATATCCGTAACATATTGAAGGCGAGTCGCCAAGTACCAAACATATATGTAGATAGATATTTAAATTAATATAAGACATAGCGCATAGGTCCTACATGTTTGGTACTTATTATTTTATGTTATTCTATCATATATGATAAAAACTTATAAAACACTAATGCCCAAATACTGGAACGCAACTTAAATAAAAGTTGCGCTTAACTACGTTAATCCCGATTAAATGTACTGGCTAAGTGGGCCGTGCGCTGTTAGGAGCAACTTATTATTTGAATGGCGTTCCAGTATTCAGGCGTAATACTTTATATATTTAATAATAAATTAATTAACAAGTAAAGCTACACACTACAGAGTTAAAAAAGGTAATAGATAAATAGAGTAACAACCAACGTTAACTAAACAATATCATTATGTGCGGTTTATGGGATGTGAATTTTTGAGGATATAGTGAATTTGTCGTTTGTAAGTGTTGATATTATTATTATACTAGCGGCCCGGCCCAGCTTCACCCGGGTACAAATAGATTTCTGTACAATAATATGTACGTTATTATACATATAAACCTTCCTCTTGAATCATCACTCTATCTATTAAAAAAATCGTACAAAATCCGTTGCGTAGCGTTTAAAGATTTAAGCATACAAAGGGACATAGGGACAGAGAAAGCGACTTTGTTTTATACTATGTAGTGATAAGTGGACATTAGGATATTCCTTGCTGACTTCGTCATATTGTCTGCACATATCGTAGTGTTATGGGATTATAATAAGAAGTATCATTGCGATATACTCTAAGGGAAAAAGTATTGGGCTTGTGACTACTTAGATTAATGTTAATGCTTAAATTAGACAGTAAACAAGAAGAATCAATCCTAGAATGCATTATTTTAAAGAGATAAACGAAAGCTTTTTTTTTGCGTCTCTTCGTCGTAAGAATTTAATTTACGGCGAAGGTTTAGGCGGAAGCATAATATTTTCAAACAGTTGCGCTGAACACGCTTTACCCAATCAATATGTTGCTTGAACCCAATCTTAAGCCATGCGCTTAAAGCAATAATTGATATATTTCGTGTCACGCAGCTTTAGACCCCTTTTTACTGACTTGGGCGACCAGAAAACTATTTATAACTTGTTTTTTGTAAAGTTTATTTTTATGTAAAAGTAAATATAGGAAAACCTTTTAAAAAAATTGAAACGAGGAGTTTCTTTTTGTTTGCTTTTCCTATAAAAAATTTCCCTATAGATAATTCTAAAAAATCTTACCCAATGTGTTGTATACTTTGTGCTTAGGCTTTATTATTTCGTGATGTGGTTTTTTAGTTTGTGAATAACACTTAATTTATACTTTGTTTCCGTCCATCCATCAACCAAAGGACGTCCACTGCTGAACATAAGTGTCCTCGAATTATTTCCACAGTGACCTGTTGGAGGTAGCCTGCATCCAGCGACGTCCCACGACCTTTACCAGGTCTTCTGATCACCGTGTGACATCCAACACTGCGCTTTCCGCTACGTGATCTCCATTCAAGAACTATTGAAGACTTTCGATTTAAAGGACTAAGGTATTTTGGACGAAAAGACGTCGAGTAATATCCCCTAACGCTGCCCAACCAAGTTAGATTCGACGATAGCCCTCTCTCTCGCGAAGTTGGACTTGCCTAACCGGACCACTTGTCCTAATATATATTCGTCTACAAGTTCAAGAGTCGAGCCCCCAACACCGATGAGAGCGAGCACAACATGGATATTCAACATGAACTTCGTTTTTTCCACTTTCGTTTTAAGACCCACTGGTTGGGAAACTCGATTGAGGTCTTCGAGCATAGGGCTAGGGTCTTCCAGCGATTCCGCCAAGACTACATATCGTCAGCAAGTCGAAGGTGAGTGATATACTCGCCGTTGATGTTGATGCCGAATCCTTTCCACTGCAAGAGCTTGAAGGCATTTTCCAGTGCGGCAGTGAACTGTTTCGGAGATATAACATCTTCCTGTCTCACGCCTCTATGTAGCGGAATAGGCTTCGTGCTCTGATCTTATACTTTAACCGACATGGTGGCGTTGTTGTATACACTTCAACCCTTTGATGTGCCGAAAGACACTCTATTTATAAAATGCATTTATCTATATGTGTACCAGAACACATAAAGCTAAAAAAATTTTAGTGGCTATTGTCAAGCTTATTAAGTACAGGGCGATTACTCTATAAAAGCGAAACGAGCGTCGAATGTTCGGACGCCGTACGTAAAACTTGTGCCTAGATAATCCACAAAAAGTTGGTAACCATAGACTAAGTTCGAAAAAAATAGTAAAAAGTATAGTAGAGAATATTGCTTTTTAAAAGTGGAAATGTTATATCTTACTCTGGACATCGAACATCCAAGCATTCGAAGATTGTGTCGTAAGGAGCTGAGCAATAGTGAAAAATGTTCCAAAACGGATTTGTATGTCTTCTGAGCATCCGGTCCGTTGCATACGTTTAAACGGTTGAACTTACGAAATAATATAGTATGACGGGATTTTTTTTTTCAAAAGTCTAAAAATGACCACCATACCGTAAGTGTATCTTTCGAGGTTGGCTTATTATAATTTTATAATGGTAATGAGATTGTTTTTAAACAAAATATTATTTGCTGAATGGTTTTTATTTTTATGATATTACTAGCTGTCGGGCCCGGCTTCGCCCGGGTGCAGATAGTTTTTGAGTCCCATCCACATCAAGAACATATTATTTCGCGTGTCTACTAACTATATTTCCCGCGTGCCGTCGACTATATTTCCCTTCCGTAGGAGAGGACATCCCGTGCCAACAATTTGAATTTGAAAGAGTAGAAAATATGTATATTTGGTTTCCTGACTCATCCCACGGGAACACTACATTTTTCGGGATAAAAAGTAGCCTATGTGTTAATCCAGGGTGTCAGCTATCACTATACCAAATTTCATCAAAATCTGTTGAGCCGTTTTTTCATGAAAGAGTAACAAACATCCATACATACATACAAACTTTCACCTTTATAATATTAGTAAGGATGTGTATAATAAGTATATGGTCGTTATCCAATTAAATTCATTACAAGTAGTTTTGAACAAAGTTGCGATAAAAAATTTACTTCAAAGAATATTTTTAAAGATTTATCACTTTATTATATCTCCGCAAAAAAATAATGTTTAAGTCACGTGTGCAAATTTTTATACGAGGAAATAAAAAGATAGGTCAGGACAGAATTTAAAGGGGCGGGATATAGGAAAAACAGTATCAAGGATGGTAGTCACGTTGAATTGAAATATAAAACGGTTAGGTAATATGCAAAATAATAAAATTCTGATTTTGACTGGAGCCCGCCCGAACGGAGCCCAGCCGGGCCGGGCTGAGTCGGGCCGGGCCGCTATTTTAAATAGGACGAGATCTGTTCTGTTACTTAAATTTACTATTTGATGGAAGCTGTAATTGAATTTTTTTTCTACAAACGAGTCTCGGCTACCATGATCTTTTGCCTATTTTTATGGTAATTAATGAAATAAAAATAATAAAAAAAAGCCTTTATTCCATTATCCTTTGTTTCCATTTCATTTTGACATTTGTTTGTTAGTGTTAGTTAGTTATTTGCTTATTGTCTAATTGTTAATAAGAATTAGTTTTTGCTATTGGATATGGACCCCTCCTCGGCTGAAGGCCTCCTCCAGTCTTTTCCATGTATCTCTGTCGTTGGCGATAGTTTGCCAGTAGTATAGGGAAGGCCCTATAAATTTGGTTATATCGTCAGCCCATCGTCTTTTCGGTCTTCCTACCTTCTTTTGGCAATTGACCCTTTCCACATTGTAGTATTGATTGTCCATCTGGCGTCTGTGTATCTCGATATGTGGCCTGCCCACTTCTATTTCAATTTTAGGGCTTGTGTGAGGGCATTTTCGTGGTAATTATGTTCTATCAAATCTGACCTTTGCAAAAATGACGCGCAAAAAAATCAATAAAACTAAATTAAAAATTTAGTTTAAGTGCTTCACAATATTTTTTAGTACCCAAAACATCCGTATGTGTACGCAGTTTTAATATGCCTAATAATACACGTATAAAATTCAATATGGAACAATATTGTTTCCCAAATCTTTCACACTTTGTTAGACGCACAAATATTTGCCTACATCTGCCGAGAGCAAATAGATCGTGTCTAACGACGATTTGTGGCTAAAACTTAGGGCCACATAAGTCGAGTCAAATCGGGTCTCGCTGTCACGCGTGTCGGTTCGAGAATACTTGAATTATGAAATAAGATTTGTAAGTATTTTTTTTTTAATCTACCTTGATCACCAAAAAAAATTTACTTAATTATTTTATACATCTAAGTTGTTACATCATTTTTAATGAGGCAATTCTAAAATAAGGCATTTAATCACATTCATTTATTATTATTTTTACATAAACAATAATTCAACAGAATAAAAATATCCTCATTCTTTTTAATGTATATACGCTTTGTATACGTACTCGTAATTAATATATTAGTAACTATTTTGCGGTGTAATTGTTATTACCTAACAATGATTAGCAATAAACAAAGCAAAATACATATCAAAGAATAATTAAGGTATTTTAAAATGTATATAAAATTTAATGTTATATATTTTGAAACTCTAATGATTAAATAATTAATAAATATAAGCTTATGTTTGATTTCATATGTACACAGATTCCAGCGCAAATTTCAATAGTTACGTGGTGGTATTATGTTCGCATCGAGTTAAAGCTTTCATGTCTATTTATGTATTTTTATCTATGTTGGCTACAATTTAGTACAATTAGAGGAAAAATAAAAGAAATGCTTTAATTGACTTGTTACAAATTTAAAAAACGGTTGATGATTATAAAAGCATTGTAATAAATTATTTAATTTCTAAAGTTTTATCCAATAGTACCTGTAAATATTTTGCCAAAATAAGATATTTGATTGTAGTACCAATTGCGTGCAATGATTTCCATACATTTGATACTATGCAAATTAGAACATTTAAATATATAATATGTATAATATAATCTAATAAATCAAATAGCGCACAGAGATCAGGTTATTACTAATCTGATAAAATAAAAATAATACTTAAGTCTTTTTTATAACTCTAGTTTTTTAATTTTCAGTTCACAAATAGGGAATATAGTCATTTTATAATTTTAATTAATGACACACATAGAATAGACAAGAAAAAGTGAATTATATTTTCGGATTGCATATTGCCTAATACTATAGAGACATGATGAATTTTAAAAATCAATTTTCAACTTGCGTAATTTTTATGCGTGTCGGTTGATTGTAGGAAAACGTGCCTATAATGATTATTCTGATCATTATCGCTGTGGCCTTGGGCCTGTACTGGGTGTTTTGGATAGCCAAAGTTCAAAGGATGGACAAACTGACAGCTTCCTTACCGGTTCCTCCAACTATACCACTCCTGGGAAACGCTATGCTTTTCGTCGGAGATACACGCAGTAAGTATCAATATCATTATGATCATTGTATTTAAGATGTGATTGTTATTAATGCGAAGATATTGCAGATTTTTCCATAATAGTAAAAGTAAAGTAAAAATATTAGGAATACTGTACTTTATACATTTCTGTAAGCATGTTATTTATTGATTAAGGCAATCTGGTATTTTATTAATAATGCTCTCAAACGATTTCCGGTGGCAGAGCACATTGATAAAGTAGGTAATCTTTAATAAATTATTCTAATTTCATAACCTAGATAGTCCCTAAATAGTGATTGCCTTATTCAAAGAAATTAGAAAAAAAACTACTTTTTTCTTTCTGCGTCTAACTACCATCTCCGCTCTGGCATGACTCTATGCACATGAATGGCACACGAGGCAATTATCTTATTAAATAAATTAACATGTTCAATAAAATAAATATAATCTCAAACACATACTCCGATAAAAATAGCACTTGAATGCCCTTGCAGACACTGCCCAATTTTTTGGATACCCCAGTTTTACCTATGAGTTGATGGTATGAATAGACTGTACCTTTTAAATCATGGTACTTGAATGTTTATTAGAAAAGCATAAACCTATACTTCGCAGAGTTTTGTGCTTTGCACATATGAAAATAATATGTAGTCATTACTGTAACTCGGTAACTTTATATCTAAGTCCAATAGAACCTATTTCTTGCGTGGTAGGATATTCGTAACCGAGTAGTGCTTCTACAAGCTACGCACTTGAAGAACTTCGGAATGTTCTTTGTGAGGTTCGGGAGTTTCTCCAAAGTACCGATGTAGCAATATGGGGTTTTAAATCGGGTAAAAATCGATCATTCTCGCCTATTGCAGGAATCCAACAGGATTATCCAAATTAAAGAAAATGGACATTCATAACTGCACGACCATCATCCGTAGACGTATTGACCAACTAGCTGTACCCGCAACTTCGTCCGCGTGGAATTTAACGAAAACTTAATTTTTCTAAAATAAAAGATTTTTTCTAAAATAAATGTAGCCTAAGTTACTCCTTATTATATCAGCTACCTGACAATAACATTCCCGTCAAAATCAGTCCACCCATTTCAGAGATTAGCCGGAACAAACAGACAGACAGAAAAAAATAATTAAAATCATTTTCGTTATAGTAATCGTGTGTACGATATTTAGTTGGTATTTGTTTTTTATTTTCACTTTACAGACACTTCAATTTTATTTATATGTATAGAAATAGATATAAGATGACTGTATTCCAAGTTCTTATATGTATATCCGTATCCTGAGATTAGCCGTAACAAACAAACTATTATCTTTTATTTATATTAGTATAGTTTGCAAATTGAAAAAAAAAGGAAGATAAAATAAATTGAGTGCGGCAGCCTTCTTATAACGAAGACATTCTTAAAAAGATCTTATTATCACCTGAGCAAGTTTTCTCAAAATATTTTTCTTTCCCTAAAAAGCCCAATACCATTTAAATGTGCACTTATTTTTAGTAACAAAATTGTTACAGAAATCTTGGAAAATGTCGAAGATATCGCCTCTCTTGCATTCAAACACAAAGGATCAGCTAAACTGTGGCTTGGACCTAAGATGTACGTAGGTAAGAAGATTGTTCGAACAATTAACACCGGCGTGTGATATAACTTACATAAAGAAAATGTACTACTGGTAGCGAGCGTGTCACAATAATATACAATGTCTCACTTCACTAGGAGGCCAATATATTAACTAGATAAACAAAAGAAACACGATTTTTTTACTAGACAAACGTACACCAAATAATATTTATGTGATTTAAAATTTTTGTTTAATTTCAAGTAATTTTTAACCGACTTCAAAAAAAGGAGGAGGTTCTCAATTCGACTGTATGTTGCTTTTTTTTTTTTTTTTATGTTTGTTACCTCGTTTCTCTGTACTGTGTGAACCGATTTCGATCATTCTTTCTTTGATTGAAAGCTGGTGCTTGTCGTTTGGTCCCATAAAAATATGGTGAAGATCTGATGAATATCTTCGGACCTGGAGAGGGGAACTCCTTAAAATTAAGGAGAATTGCAATGGTTCTTTTTGCATTACGTTCATTAGAAAAGTTAAGATACAGTAAGAGAGGGAAAAAGGGGTGGGGGTGAGGGGGGGTGGGTGATAAAATTAAAATACACGTAAATTCTAATATCTTCGGCAGCTTTTAAGCGATTTTAGTGATTTCTTTTTCATTGGAAAAAACGTATTGACAGGTTGATCCCAGGAACACAACATTAAGATCTTATTATCATGTTCGGACCTGGAGAGTAGAACTCCTCAAAATTTAATAGGATTTCAACGGTTCTTTTTGCATTGAGTTCAGTATAAAAGCTAGGCTACAGTGGTTGAGGGAAAAAGGGGTAGGCGCGAAGGGAGGGGGGGGGGGGGGAGAAAAAATAATAAACATGTGAATATTCCAATATCTTTGGCAGCTTTTAGCCGATTTTAGCGATTTTATTATCATCGGAAAGAACATATTCCTTGTGGAGACCAAATCTTTTTCATTTAAATGCCTATCAACACTAAAAAGATAAAAATAACTAAAATTTTTAATAAAAAAAATAAAAACCGACTTCAAAACAAAAATCCACTAAAAACCAAAAATAAATAAAGTAATAACTACCACTCCAAAGCAAAAAAATAATATTTATTTCATGGAGCTCGTGCATGTTGATTAATTTGCTTAATGACTTGACTAGCCAACAAATCAAAATATATGCGTAACATATTGAAGGCGGGTCGCCCAGTACCAAACATATAGATATTTAAATTAATATAAGGCATAGGTCCTATATGTTTGGTACTGGGCGGCCCGCCTTCAATATGTTACGCATATATTTTGATTTGTTGGCTAGTCAAGTCATTAAGCAAATTAATCAACATGCACGAGCTCCATGAAATAAATATTATTTTTTTGCTTTGGAGTGGTAGTTATTACTTTATTTATTTTTGGTTTTTAGTGGATTTTTGTTTTGAAGTCGGTTTTTATTTTATTTGAACATTACTAGGTATTTTGCCACTAAATAACCTATTAATTTATTTTATACCTTCTCACAAAGTAATTCCATCGATTTATATAAACCATATAAAAATCCGATATCTGTTTCTTAAGCTATTTGTAACATTGAACTCATTAAATATCCCAAACTTTAAGGCGCCGCGCCGGCCAAAATTCATGCACATTTCAATTTTATGTAACTGCAACAGCTATAGGCGACCCCGATGATGCTCAAGTGGTGTTGGAGAATTGCCTTGACAAAGACGTCGTGTACCGCTTCATGCGACCGTGGTTGGGACACGGCCTTTTCGTCGCACCTGGTAAGCAAACCCTTTGTTTAAACAGAGTAGGCACACGTTTAAACGTAATATCACTGAGGTTAACTATGTCCACATAATACCCACCATCTTGCGACATGTATCCGGCAAATATAAGTATAAGAATGCAAATAGGTGCCCAAATGCAAAGTACTTTAAGTGCCTAATTCACATACTTTGTACAGCCAGCAACATAAATCATTACTCTACACATTTACAAGATTTCGAATGGTCGCAATATCCAAAATAATAGTTATTATTTCCGATAATATCTTATGGCATTTCTCGACATAGATGACTTTACTTGATTATATTTTACAACTACAGACACAGATAAATTGATAAAAAAGAGTTATCACAAAATATGAATTGCGTAGAGATTTATGTTGCTGACTCTACATCTACAATTAAACATTTTATTGTATGCACTTCGCTGCAGAATAAATTAGTGTTACTCTGGTAATATGAGGCAAATGTAAATATTTGTCACAGTTTTGTTCTTTATAAGCATAACTACAATTCTTACATTATGGTCAAATGTCATAAAGTTACAATGTTAGGGATACAATGGAAATATATTATATCGTTTTGCAGGACTGAAAGATTTCCTAAGTAAATACCTAGTTGACATTGTAATGTAATAACTATAGGTTGCAATTTCCCGACGTCCCCGTAAATAATTCTGTTAGAAGCCCTGTAACCATGTGTGCCATATAAAATAAACTACAATAAAGGCTTATAATTTTACGACCTGTCTCATATCAACCCTTTCGGGAATAAAGACTTTGACTTCATACGTGTATACCTGCTATTATGTTTTTATTTCTAGTGAACTCTCAAAAGTAGATACATGTTTTCCTTTTGATATGTGACATATAAATATACATTTTCAGTGGGATTATGGAAGTCGCACAGAAAAGTACTCCTGCCAGTTTTTCACAATAAAATAGTAGAGCAATATTTAGGTGTAATTGGCGAACAGGCACAAATACTGCTTGATAGACTTGATGAACAGTCTAATGGAGACGAATTTGATGTGCTGAGATACATCACCGCTTGTACCTTGGATATAGTGTTTGGTAAGTGTTATAAAAAATACTCAGTTATAGGCGGTACGCTCGACCCCTATCACATCGTCGAACGGAACATTCGAGGCAAAATGTGGGTGTCCTCGCAGTAGCTCTGCCTATCCCTTCTGAGAAGAAGGCGTCAACTAATGTACGTATCTATGTACCTATGTATGTATGTAAATACCCAACAGTAACCTACGGGAGACTTGTCCTATATCACATACTTGTCCTATAACTACATAGGTACGGGAACATTTATGACTGATATATTTTACGTTCCTGTTATTGTTCTTGATTATTTGTTAAATATAATAACGGTGAGGCGTAAATGATCTAAGTTCTAAATAGTATTACTAATAACACACAGAAACAGCGATGGGAGAGCGCATGGACGTCAACACTCGCCGGACACTCCGTACCTTCGCGCTCGTCACACAGTCATGACAATTCTGAACATGCGCCTGTTCAAGGTGTGGCTACAGCCGGATTGTCTCTTCAACCTGACGTGTTACGCAAGCCAGCAGAAACACAATATTGACATCACGCACAAGTTTACGGATGAGGTAAATAAAACAAACATTACTAAGAAGTAAGAATCAACTTCATTATGCCGTCGTTTCTTTGTACATGATTAACAAAAATTTTGTAGGTTTATGCAAATAGCATAATAGACGCAAAAACGAATAAAATACTTCAAAATCGTTACGGTAACTTATAGCTTGTTACTATTTCTATGAAACCAGCAACGGGAGGTACCTATATCTGTAGTGTGAACACTTTGAAAGTAATAAGAGTTTTTAAACTAATCACTTAAAAATCTCTCAGTCGGTCAGTATACTCGTAGATTGACAAATTAGATCCAAGTGTGTTGTTCCTAGTGTAGCTCTTATTAGGGATATTCTGACACTGTGTGTTTTTATGAATGGCGGGACGAGCATGGTATTCATCTGATGGTGAACGACCGCTCATAGACAGTAACAATGCTTGGCATTCCACATAGTTCGTTTCTCACATATGAGACTTACCACTAGTAAAACGCTTACCACCAGGGAAATGTTCTGTTCGTCTGTTTCTACTGCGTTACTAGGAAGTCATGCAAAATATTTAGTTCGTCTGTTCTGACCTTGCACCGCCATTACTCACCAAGCGCTATTCAAAATGATATTAGTGTACCTAAGAATTTATTATAATTTTTATAAGAATTTCTATGGTGTGTAAGTCCGCCAACCCGCATTAGGCCAGGTGGACTATATGGCCTAACCACTCTCAATCGTACTCTCGATTGTAGAGTAGGCCCGTGCCCTGCAGTGGCACGTATATGGGCTGATACAGATACAGTGTGAGTATGCTATATTGAACTTTCAATGCAGTTTGTTTGTCATTTTGCGCCAGATTGCTAAGAAGCAAAAGGGCAATATTGACTTTACGCATCATTTCCACAGCGTAGAGCTCACAGCATGCGCGACGATCACGGTCACGAGGCCTCGTGCGTTATAGAAATACATCAACTTATGCATATTGAATAGTCCAAACTCCAAGGTGATGATGATCTTCTTAAGACTATCACATACGGGAAATGAAGTCAATACCTACATCTTTAATTGGCTTAGCCGTGTTAGGTTTTAAGAATGTGACTGTAATTCTTTTTACGATCTCATCTTATTTACCAAACATAAATAGAATAAACTCAATGCAGAACAAAAATATACTAAAATATATTGCAGGTGGTGAAAAAAAGACGTCTAGAATATCAAAGAAAAGTTGAGACGAACACCGAGACCCAAGAATCAGGTAACATAAAATAAAATAATAAAAGACCGACTTCAATGTGCACTACAAAGTAATAAATAATATATATTTCATTGTGATAGTACACATTGATTAGTTTTCTTATTGACTAGACTAGCCAACAAATCTTATATAATATGTAATATGTTGAAGGCGGGTCGCCAATGTACCTATTTATCAGATCATCACCATATTTTATGTGACCAACATTGTACAACATTGATGCGACCGATGGGCATTTCTTTAAACTGCATATACTAGGTACCATTTTGAAGCTCTATACTAAAAATCAAGCGACGTTGCCAATTTGTTATCTATTCGTATCTACAGGTCAATGAAATTAATTTACACAGGTGATTGCATTTTACTCTTATTTGGAAGCTATTTAGTTTGTTTGAAACAAACAAAATCTCATTTTTGGTATGTTTGTGCCGTGCCGAATTAATACCAAGGACGTATAGCATACATTTAATGTAATTTAATGCCCATCGGTCGCATCAACGTTGTATATAATTCGTTCCGAAGAAAAGTTATTTAAAATCATTTATTTATTGTCGCAGATATTTAGTATTTATATTTGTATATATCCCCCCCTCCCCTTCGCACGCCCCTTTCTACTTTCCCCTTTCCACCTCCGTTGTAATAATAAACTTATACTGAACCTAATGTAAAAATAATTATTGCTGTACTATTCAATTTTGAGGAGTACTGCCCTTCAGGTCCAAAGATATTCATCAGGTCTTCACCAATTTTATAAGGGACCGACCCTGTATATCATGCTTTCCGACAAAAAAGAAATTATCAAAATTGGTTCACAATTGCGGGCGTAATCGCGTAACAAACATACAAAAAAAAACAGTTGAATTGATTACCTCCTCTTTTAAAGTCGGTCAATAAACTTTTCTATTTTTCATTACAATAGTTTTTATAATGAAAAATATATTTTAGCATCGTATTAGTAAGTCCATTAGATCACCGCATTATCCTCGTGAGCATGAGCGTGTCACGAATACGTTAATGTTAAAAGAAAATATTTTGCAACATACTAAAAGTGGGCATGGTACTTACGCATATATATAAAATGCATTTGATAACAATATACGGAAACACTGGTGAATTTTTTATACTTAAATGGAAAATGCCATCGCACATATCCATAGCCAATACTGTGTTTATTAATTTTATTAGTTATCACCTTATAAATAACTATAATTAACAAAACCATAAACATAAACATATTTTTGATTATAATTGACTATCAATTACTTTTTAGTCTGTGATTATAACATTGATATCGATGGAGAACCTGTAATTATTTAACACCCGAATACTGCAACGCAACTTAAATATAAATGGCGCTTAACTACGTTAATCCTGATTAAAAGTACTAGCCTAGCGAAACCATTTGCTCATTGGCCTTAATATAACCAAATCTCTAAATATGTAATGTTCTCACTTTTTTTTTTTTTTATTGCATTGAATAGCTAGACCAGCAAGCCGTTCGCCTGATGGTAAGCGATACGACCGCTCATGAACAGTAGCAACATTCCACTGCGCTCGCCATCCTGAGACATAAGATGTTAAGTCTCAATATGTCCAGTAGTTGCTCTGGCTACAATGTCCTTCAATCCGAAACACAACAGTGCATTTAAGCAGTGTTGTTTCACGGGAGAAATAGACATTGCGGTGGTACCTACCTAGATGGCCTCTCACATATGAGAGACCTACCACCAGTAAATGTAGTCACTTATTTAGTATAAACAATATTTGTCGTTTTAGGAATTTATTTGAACAAACCAAGAGGCGATAGATCAAACAGTGGGCTTTCGTCATCCTCAGAATTTATGTAATAAGTAAACACCACCGCCTCTAGATTTTTTGACGTAGAACTGTTCCTAGGAAAACATGAACTAAGTCAATAGTTACTCGTGCTAACTGATTTATAAATATAAAAAGCTAATATACGGTCAAGATAACTCATGCATCAACGTGTATACGAGTATCAATAGTATTTGATAATATGAACGTGTGAAGAACAAATTTAAATATCATTGCCACGTAGGGGCCCGTGTTGTCTATTTAGATTTTCTGGAAATTTTCCGGAGAACTAACTGTGATATTATTATACCCCGATTTATATAACATAAAATCTTGTTGAGTATTTCTGGTGGGCTCCAGGGTCGGGTACTCTGGTAGGCATAATAATTGCATACTCGTATGTGGCATTTGGATAGGTAGAGCAAGGAGCAGTGTGCATACTCTTTGTTTTCCCTTATTTATAGCAAAACACTAATCGAAGCTATAAACTTGAATTTGTAAATTTTTAGGTAGATAAAACTTTCGATCGACCTTTGTCATTCGAAATAGTTTGCTAATGACTGGATACAAAGTTTACCAACATCTCATTTCCATGGTTTTCGGCAGCGCAATGCCATCAAGTGATTAATAAAGTACATACCTACGTGGTGACATTCCTCTTTATGAACCAGCATCGCGCTTACCATCAGGCTACCAATAGATGCGTCTCGGCATTCTTGTTAATAAAAAACATAATTAAATAACTGTTATATTTTCAGATGGGAAACTCAAATCTGTATTAGATTTGCTGTTTGGACGTGAAATAGCGTTCACTGATGAACAATTACGGGAACATATCGACTCAATCACGATAGCTGGTAATGACACGACGGCTTTAGTGATTGCCTACACACTCGTGCTTCTCGGTATTCATCAGGATGTGCAAGAAAAAGCATACAAAGAGTAAGAATTTTTCCAAAATTTGAAATCGTTAATCCGAGGTTCTTAGAAATAAATACAATTATTTGTTTTTAGACAGAAAACAATTTTCGGAGATACAAAAAGGGGAGCAAATAAAGAAGAATTAATGCAAATGCAATACTTGGAGAGAGTTATCAAGGAAAGTATGCGGCTCTATACTGTTGTTCCCATTATTGGTCGTAACATCGAAAAGGATATTTATCTTCGTAAGTCTTTCTGTAGCAAATTTTCACCTGTTTCATAATTTTTTTATCTTCATGCTGCATATACATGCTTGGCGAACCTCGACAAATATCCCCAGACACAAGCATGTAAACAGAGTGTTGTGGATATTCATGGGCGGCAGTGATTAGTTACCATCAGGTGACCTGTTAACACGTTTGCCGTTGCTGTTAAAAAAAAAATATTTTAATGCAAAGAATCATATATGTTCTTCAATTTGCAGCTCGTTGCGGAGTAACGTTACCAGCGGGTGCTGGTGCAGTTGTCGGTGCGTTTGCTATCCATCGATCAAAAGCCGTGTGGGGTCCTGACGTCAATGAGTTCGATCCCGATCGATTCCTACCAGACAGGTCCATTAACAGGCACCCCGCGGCCTTCTTACCCTTCAGCTACGGCTCTAGGAATTGCATAGGTATGTTCTAAGAGTAAGCCAGCAAAAATTCACTTCGCAATCATCAAAAAAGTGAATTAGTTGCTTTATTTAATAAATGAAATACCAACACTGGTGATAGATGAAATTCTCTACAGTTAAATGCCTTTGTAAACAGCTCATTAAAATGTATTCCTAAAATGTAGGAAATATATAGGGTTTGGTACTTATTTCATGATGTAATATGAAATACATTAGATGTTCTTTTTTCATTTCAGGAAGGAATTTCGGTATGCTTATAATGAAAAGTATTATATCCAGCGTAATAAGAACATATAAAATTGAAGCCGATGAAATCGGTCCTCTTAAAATAGAAATGCTGCTATTTCCTATCAAAGGTCACAGAATAAGAATATCTAAGAGGTAATGTGGTAGACGGTAACAATAACTTGCACCTTTTGTAACTTTTTTCATAACTTATATGTATAACATTTGTTTTAATAAAAGTTTGTTTCAATTATATCAAGACTATCAATATATACTTTTCAGTACCTAAGTACCTATTTAAAAGCCCAGCTTTGTTAATGTTGGTATACATAACTATAACTATACGTAGTATAAATAATTGAGTATTTTCACCATTATAACCGTTATCTGATAATAATAAGAGATCACAGAGAATAGGATGATGCGGCAGTTGTATCACAAAAAAACAAGTCGGCCAAGTTTCATAAATCTATAGAATCAAATAACATTTGCTCATTTTCTTCAAAAACTAGCTTTTAATAAACACTTTTTTATATTATTAAATAGTTGAATGGTTGTGGTGAGGGGGTGGAGTGATAGTGGAAGGTGTGGTTGGTGCATCAGGTGTAGTATAATCTATTGACATGTCCACATCATGATACACCACGTCCCGAGAATCGTCCACTGCGCACGTCAAAAACTTGTTGAAATGAGCCAAGTCTAAGAAGCCCACTCCACAAGGTCTGTCCACCAACCGAGAAGTCATCATCCCGTGCACGAATCCTGAGCACACTATCACCGAGCCTAGGTCATCCTGTGGAGAATACAATAAATAATGTATTATAAAGACCTAGTTATCACTATCATTATTCTCATATTCAATGATCGGTTGGAAGCAGTCTCATCTGCACACCTTATGGGTGTACATCTGACGTTGCACTAAAACGTATAGGTAGGTACCTATAAAATAAGGTGCGTTGGGGTAACACCGTTATAATGGTGCAAAAGGGGTTAGAACGTAAACTAACATGAACTATAGCAATTTACGTTCTTACCCTTTCCATCCTTGTATTACGTTATTACCCCAACGCACCATACTAAATATGACGTTTTTCATTTATGACTTTGTTTATTTTAAGCCTACATAGTATAAGCCGCTAGCAGAACTAGCTTAGTTGGCTATGTAAATTGTAGGATGTTGTTCCTAGGGTCGACTTCTTGTTCAATTTGTGTGAATATGTCAGTAAATCTCATATAGTTTGCCTAGTGCAAGAATTTAAGCTCTACATGGCGATAGGGTTGCGCTCTATGACTATCGCATCTTCAGAAAGTAAACTCGATGAATCATGAGTATGAGTATGAGAGTTTCACTAGTAACAACTCGACCAAACCTTTCGGAAATATTGCCATGACCTTACAAACATACGCATACGTAAAACTGTCTACAATCTATTTTTCAGAGAAGAATGATTTTTCGTAGACTTAACCATGATCTAGAAGATCGTGATATTACAAAAGGTCCTTTTTCCTACCCCCTCCACTCCCGATTTTAACAATTTGTTTCACAATTAAAAATGCTACCAATGAGCTACAATTTTAACTAGCTAAACTGAATTACAATAACATTAACAGACACTGCAAGTTTCTCAGCTACAAAATTGCAAAGTATCTACTAATACTTAAATGCGTTATTCGTCATGAGTGTATGCAAGTATTCGTCAACAAAGAGACATTACGCGAGTTAGCACAGTAAACTTTAAACACTCTACATTAAGTTGTTTGCTCAAACGATAACACTTTACAAATGGAAGTAACATGAATGTCTATAAAAAATGATGTCGCACTTACCGGACACAATGCTCCAAATCTTTCCGACTGAAATGAAATTAAAACCATAAATAACATTTGCTAACCAGGATCTTTAACAGCATCTATACTATCTTTAGCCTTCGTCTCTCCCTTCAGAAAACTGAATTGTCCAGATGCAAGTTCCTATACCGAATCTTCAGTTTGCCATTTCATTTTTCCAATATTTACTGCTTCTCAACAGCCTCCCAACGTCAAGCTTGCAAAAAACTGTTCTATGCTCCTCGAGAAATACGCCACGTGCCTGATATTATCTTTAGGATTTATGATAAGGCTTCGCCCAAATATATATTATTAAAAATTTAAAAAGGCAAATTACCTTGCACATCAACTGTTGTACACAAAGATATTTATTTTCGTAATTCCACATGGAAGGACATTTGTCTGAGGACAGGAGACTTACATCCACACGACGAAGATTGATCAACAATGGAACCAAGTATCCCTAAAACAGAGTTTAGGCATAGTAATAAATCAAATTAATAGCATCAGAATTAAATATTCGGGTAATTGGTGTTTCTTTAAATTATACAGCACACAGAGAAGTTTCAAAGAAAAGTGTAAACCCACGTTTCTCCTGCTGCCCCAGCCATATAAATAACAGCGGTCTCCGATACGACTTTCTTGCAGTGACGGAGTAATACCATAACGAACTCTGTTCATAATATAATCAGCTCCTGGCTCCCGTGTGTAAATTGTAAAGTGTCGGTTTAACACAAGAAGCGCTAGATTTTCCGTTCTGCACCGATCCCACCGACCTGAGTGATTGTATCCTAAAAGAAAAATATAACGAGTAAATCATCAAGAAGTCGGATACTAAAATTGAAATTAGTTAAATAGAAACGCAATACACCATCACTCATCAGTGATAGTTTTGTAGCAGACATTTTTACTTGTGGTGGGTCTCTCAAATGTGTGAAGCAACCTGGGTAGGTATCACCGCAATGTCTATTTCTCCCGCCAAACAGTATTGTTAATGTATTGTGCAGTTCCGATTTGAAGGACATTGTAGCCAAAGTAACTACTGCACATAATGAGACTTATGTCTCAGGGTGGTGAGTGCAGTGTGAGCACTGCTTTGTAATTCACCGAGTTGTTTGGTTTTGCTACCATCAAGGAGCGGTCGTATCACTTACCATTAGGCGAATGACATGCTCGTCTGGCCATTCATCGCAAATAAAAAAAACACACCTACCCTTATGATAGCAGACATGATGTACACGTCGAGAAATTCCGGCATTTTCCAAAAACCTATGAGTGCCAGCATACACGTTGAATTTGGCTTTTTCGCCGAACACGCAACTGGCAGGTGTGAGTACCACGTGAGCTTCAATTAAAGCTCCCATGCAGAACATCATTGCATGTGAGAAAAAATAAATCTTGGACAAACACATTAAATTAATATCAAGTCAATTTACAATGTAATGCTGTAATATATTCAATAGCCATTTTGAATTAAGCTTTTACAAATAGGATTAAACATACCACAAATTGCCCTTCGTTTACATCTGCTTTGACACCATGAAAGCCGGCTGCATTATCAAAATCTATATCCACTGAAAAAGTACATCTAGGTATATTAGCATTAATAACGTATCTAGGTACCTAACGTCGAAACATAATTTTGAAATCTTTGTTAAAACATTACATAAGGTCGCTATGCCACCAATTTGACCCGCACCCATTTTGCGTCGATATTCACCTTCATACAGTTATCCACAGATGTTTGTATTTCTCCGTTCCGCGAGATTAATTTTGTTACGATATTATGAAAACATTCTTAATTAAACCGTTCAACAACTAACGGCATAACCAGTAAACCGAAAACAAACGTAATAAGAAATCATTCGATGTAGGATATAATGCAGAAAATGTTCCTTTCAATCTATTTAGATTGTTGATCTTGTGGTCAAACATGCACACTCATTGGTGGTGTGGTGGCCTGTTGGTAAACGGATCAGACGCGACTGTCTGTACAACATGTGCCAACATATTGTGATCGTGGGTTCGAATCCCAGGGCACACTTCTGACTTTTAGGAGTCATATGTGTATTGTTATAGTGAAGAAAAACATCGTGAGGAGGACTGCATATTGAGTTTGTACTCACTAAAGTCTAAAACTACCACCCGGCTTCGTTTTCGGTAGCAGTCTTGATATACCCGTTATAACTGAATTAAAGTGATCGTTAAAAACCGACCCGACTCCTGTGAATTGACATTCAAATGAGCTTCGAAGCTTATTCTTCAATGAGGACTCGCCTTCTAAATCCATGCAATGAGCCGTTCATTCACGAAATGAGTTGTCGAAGAGTGTGAATGAGAGTAATTCCGCGAAAGGACGAAAGGTAAGACGTATCACGGCTTGGCTGTGTCAAGCCATGCCTGTATGTTTTACTTTTCAACGCCTAGTGATTGAGGCTGGAGTGAATTGCAAGTGGATTGGTAGTAATGAAAGCTGTAGGCACTGCCATTCTTTGATCTACATAGGCCAAAAGTGAGGCTACCTTTTTTGATTTGTGGTCAAAAGAACAATCCGAATAATCCATCGAGCCACAGACCAAGGACATCATCGAGCAGCCGAGGACGGCACAAGTTGCATTGCCAATGGACAGCATTAGCATAAAGATTTGGAATATTAGATTCGAGAATGAGAAAAATCTAAATAGTACTAATATTTAGATTTTTCTCATTCTCCTTATTAACCTCCTTTTTTAAAAAAATCGACTCTACATTCAGTAATCAATTTTAATCGTAATGACCACAGGTAATGACACATGTGCACATGTCTATTTTGTCATGAGCTGACAAAACTACGAAATATTCTACGTTTCAAATCTTCAAAGCATATTTTTTAGCTGCATGCTGAAACAAAACACGAGAGGTAAAATATACGAAATAGTACGCTAAAAAGAGAAACAATATCAATTGATTGATTGCATTTTAGCATGTTATACCACATGCTACTGCTTCTCATGAGTCGCTGTGCACCATGAAAATTTGGATTATTCCAATTAGATTAGAATACACAACATTTAAAATAAATATAAATTATCGCTACACCCACGCATAAACTGTATCAAATCACTTTATATCCTGTAATTCCGATAACTCAACAGTTCAGTGAATAATATAGAAGTTATACGTTGCCCGAAATATTATTTTTTGTTTTAATCCAATTCTTCACTAACAATGCCGAAAATAAATAATTTTAACAGTTTGTGCTTAAGTTTATTTATACTAGTATTTTTACTAAATTTTAGAATATCGTTATCTCAATATAACAAAGCCTGGAGTGAAAAATATGAGAGTAACAAATGTCCAAAATTGTTTCCAAAAAATTTCGTCAACTATGCGCCCACCGGTGAGTATTATTTGCATACTCGTGCTTGGATTCAATTGTATATTGCATAATTGACCTTTATTTCTGAATCTGATGCCGTTGTTTCATTTTATTGCATTTTTGTGAAAGTACTTTGCCCTTGAAAGATAAACCAGAATGTTATCATATTTATGGAGTTTATCGCCATAAACATATAATATAACAACGCCACATTAATAATTTGATTAATCACTAAATATATAAAACTGAACCTTAAACTCTTAGTTGGTTACAAGTACAATCTGTTCCACATTAATTTAATGACAAAAGGTCATAGAAAGTTACTGGTTGATGAGAATTTTCAACAAACACCTGTGTAAATCTTTGTCAAAATCCTATGCTCAACTATGAACTGTAGATATGTGAAATGATAATAAAACCTACTTAAATATTTGTTTTAGGCAATCTCACAGCTGGTAATTTCACCCAAAAAAGTGGCCTTAAAGGATTACGACAATGTGTAATGTCATGCTGCCTCACAGATACATGTAATGTTGTGTTCATTGTGGACTCAAGGTGCTATCATGTTGAATGTGTCAGTAATGAGTTATGCATGCCACTACTGAGAGCTGGCAGCCGAAAATGGGATCCCCATTTATCCATGATTTTGGTTAAACCAGTTCTACCTAATGGTATATTTTGTAATGTATATTTTTTTAAATTGCTACAATATTTTAAAAAATAACTTAAAATAACTCTTCTGTTGAAAAATCTTCAATTACTTGCTGAAGTGTATTATCTTATTTGCGAGTCATTTGTTTTTGTATATCAATTTTTCTTTTTGCTATTTTAAAAGACATTTCCTCATATTATAATGAATATTCCAGAAAATTGGTCAGACATAATAGACCAGTCCAGCTATAGAGATGTCAACACTAATTATTCTCCAGAAGAAGAGGCTATTTATTCCCCTTATACAAGCCATCACAATGATCTCCTCACAGATGAGGAGGACTCTAACTTCCTATCACATTTTATTAACAACTTACCCACTATGGATGATGAAGAAGCCAGAACCTACGACAAGTATAGAGAAAATGCAGATAATGATATGATTATGGATGCATCAAGTTTCTTAGAGAAAATATCTTGTGAACTAGGAGCAGAAGATTGTCCATTCAATGCCGAATGTGTACCAATAGGTATGAAAATGCGACATGGTATTTGCAAATGTGTACCAGGTACAGAGGAGGATGCTCAAGGATCATGTGTACAAACCATGAGACCTTTTTCTAAAGGACCAGCAATCCCCATGAATTCAATGAAGAAGAGTGATGAATCTGATACAAAATCTGAATCAAAAATTGAAGCCACTTCACCCAAAAGCATACAGACTTTGACAGTTTCAATATTATCTAAAAAGGTATTCAATTTAGTGTTATAACACTTTAATTAATATCTCAAATCATGTAACATAAATAAGTTTGGCATTGCGTCTGTGACAGTATAAGTAGTGTCTATAGATCTCATATTCAGACATGTTTATTCTACTATTTTAGGTACAACTACCAGAAAATGAAGTAACATTGGCAGCCTACACAATACCAGATGAGAAGGCAACAATGAGTCATTATAATTATGTTTGGACTTTAGTGGACCAGCCGAAGGGTGGATTTACGGGTAACAGGAAAATTAATATAATATCTACATATGAATAGCACCATGTTGCTGCACAAATGTAAAAGAAATCTTTAGTACAGTTGATTTGTTTATCTTTCGTATCTTAAGTCACATATAACATAAATGCAACTCATTGCATTGCATGCAGACAGCCTCCGTGGCGCAGTTGGTTAGACGCCGCCTGTGAAACGAGAGGCCGCGGGTTCGATCCCCGCACCGAGAGAAATATTTGTGGGGCCCACAAATATTTCTTCCGGGTCTGGGTGTTTGTGAGACCGAAAAGTCTCTCGTAGTTCTTGATACCCACGACACAAGACTCGATCTTAGTGTGGGGTCAGGACTATATATGTGACTGTTGGGTGTTATTTATTATTTATTTATTTATTTGTTCTATATTTTATTTATTTCAGGAAACATGAACCAAAATGGTGCTACAGTGACATTGACAGACCTCACTGAAGGCCAATACAGGTTCAAATTGACTGTGAATGGAACTAATTCATACGGAGAAGGGTATGCCAATGTGACTGTACTGCCTCCAAAGCGAATCAACACACCTCCCGTTGTGGTCATTACACCACAGACACAAACAGTGAAGTTACCTAATACCGTTGCTGTTCTCGATGGCAGTGCTAGCAAGGTAGGCATTTTCTATAAAAACCTTTAAAATCTTACGCCCAAATACTGGAACGCAAATTAAATATAAATGGCGCTTAACTACGTTAATCCCGATTAAATGTACTGGCTGAGTGGGCCGTGCGCTGTTAAGAGCAACTTATTATTTGAATGGCGTTCCAGTATTCGGGCGTTATACTAGTTATATGTTGAGCCTAAATTATGTCTACTCAAAATTATTAAAAAAATTATGCGGAAAGCGTGTCTCAGAGAAAAAAAACAAACACCATTGACTAAGATTAAATTTGTGGACCAAAAATATCTTCATTCCATACAGTTAGTCCGCAAATAGCCCAGCTGCAAAACATGTCTAGGTCTGAAAAGGTTGATGTAGGCTCAAAAAAAATAAAAATTGATGCCAAATCATCATGCAACATACGCGCGAATATTCAAACACGACTTAAATATGATCTTGCACAACTACGCAAATCCAGCTATATGTACTGGCAAAGTGGGCCGTGCGCAGTTAAGAGCAACTTAATATTTGAATGACGTTTGAGTATTTGGGCGTTAGAATTTTAATTTTCCATCTGATAATGAATGTTATTAAGAAGTATGATTATGTATTATATTTTTATAGGACGATGATGCGATAATATCTTGGCATTGGGACCTAACATCTGGACCAATTGGATACCAGCCTCCATTACAAGAAGGACCTACCTTAGAGCTGAAAGACTTAAAGCAGCCAGGCAACTATACCTTCAAGCTAACTGTTGAGGATTCAGATCATGTAAAGAATTCCACTACTGCTAACATTACAGTGTTGAATCATACTGATTATCCGCCAGAAGCTAATGCAGGTAAGACTGATTTTTGAAGTACAAAAGTTCAATTACGTTTTTTGGAAGTGACCTTGTAACAATATGGGTGTTTAGTGTCCAAAACTGCTTGCAATTAAGATAATAATCTGTATTATGATTTATAATTAGAAGAATTTGGGTCAAGAAAGAATTTAAATCAAGAACATTTAAATTACTGTAAATATGGAAATTAATTGATAACATGATGTTTTACAGGTCAAGATGTAATAGTATATTTGCCAAACAATAACCTGACTTTAAATGGAAGCCTGTCAACTGACGACCACGAAATAACATCTTGGGAATGGACTAAATCGGCCGAGGATGAAAATAAAGCTGTGGACATGCAGAATACACATTCACCATATTTACAAGTAAGTGCGGCATAAATTCGAACTTTGTACTCCATGTTCATTATAGTGTCGTCGTCGTCCTAGACAAAGTACGAAAACTACTACTTTACTGGTGGTAGGCCTCTCATATGTGAGAAGCCATCTGGATAGGTACCACCGCAATGTCTATTTCTCCCGTGAAACAACACTGCTTAAATGCACTGTTGTGTTTCGGATTGACGGACATTGTAGCCAGAGTAACTACTGGACATATTGAGACTTAACATCTTATGTCTCAGGATGGCGAGCGCAGTGGAATATCGCTACTGTTTATGAGCGGTCGTATCGCTTACCATCAGGCGAACGGCTTGCTCGTCTCGCGATTCAAGGCAATAAAAAAAACTAGTATCTCATTTTAGTTTCAAACTACACTGCATGGCTGTGAATAAATTATAATTATTTTCTATCGATTTTTTATTTTACTGGTCTCTTATGTGTCTGAGGCCACTTGCGAATGTACCAGCTCAATGCCTATTTCTCCCGGCAAAGAGCAGTGTAAATGCACTGTCATGTATCGGATTGAAGACATTATAACTACAGTAACTACTGGACATATTGAGACTTAACATCTTATGTCTCAGGATGGTGAGCGCAGTGGAATGCCAAGCATTGCTTTGTAATTTAAGGTGTTGTTTTTTTTTGTGGTGGTATCGCTTACTATCAGGCTAACGGCATGCTCGTCTGGCCATTTAATGCAATTTAATAAAAATCCATGATCAAGTACAATAATATTATGTGTTATGTTACATCAGTATTATATTATGATCTACTGATTATCAGATAACATACAACAGTTATTATACGTATATCAATATAGATATACTGAAATAACGCCGATTCTCCCCAAGCCCACGATATCTAACGATCGATCTTAGAATCCGGAGAAAGAGAGGAACAGAAGAAGAGGGTAAATAAGGATTCATGAAATTCAGAACTTAAAGAAATATATGGATTTTTTAATCAATGTCACACGTCTTGTAATAAACATGCAATATAATCGTGCGTTATCGAATCCGATTATTATGAAAACAATGTTATTTATTGTCATTAATAAGAGATTATATTCCTAACAATTGAGATCAAAATTACTTATTATTCAATATTATACACACATGCGGGTGGCAGACACCTGTTTAACACAAGTAAACACAATTCCTAAAGCTTCAGTTTACAATATTATGCACTTATATAAGCAAACTTGAAACGTGAGTGTCATTGTGGCACCTCTGCCCACCCTTTCGAGGAAAAAATCGTGAGTTTATGTATGTAAATACGATTTCTCATGTGTTTTGAAGTGAATTTCATCTAACAAGCTGTGGAACAGTTTGCCATCCCATTTTCCCTTCTATCCTGTAGTACTGATTTCTAAGTACATCCAATGGATACTTCTGGACTGCATTGCACGTACCATCAGATTCATACCAGTCACTTTACCAAATTAATATTTGATTATTAAGATCGAGTTAAAAATGCTTAAAAGTTACGTTTGTTGTATGGTCCCACACGGGCCTCCTCTAATCTAAAAATCAGGTGTGCCATGGGATTCGAACCCGCGACCACCGTGAACATGTGCGTCTGGTCCGTTTACCAACAGGCCACCACGCACTTCAATATTTACTTTATTTTAATTTAATTATTTATTTTGAAAGGAAAGATAGAACTAAATATTTTGTGAAAATTTTAAGGGTCTATCTGTTACCGTTATTATTATTCACCAAAAAAATATACGAAATAACACGTGCATTGTATGGAGACCTCCCTTTATATGTTCATTTTTATTTTATTTCTAGTATTTTTTGTTATAGCGACAACGGAAATACATAATTTGTGAAAACTTTAGCTTTCTAGATATCACGGTTTATGGGATACAGCCTGGTGACAGAAAGGGGAGGCTCAATAATAGGGTTCCGTTTTAATTTTTTGGTACGAAACTCGAAATATACACGTGGAATAATTGTGTTTATATTTCAGTTGTCGAATTTGTCGGAAGGCGTGTACACGTTCGTGTTGAAAGTGACGGACTCGTCGGGTCAGTCGTCTACTGCCGATGTCCACGTGTTTGTGAAGCCTCCGACCAACACTCCGCCCGTGGCTGATGCTGGACCTGATGCGGTAAGTATTTTAAACACAATTACTGAGAAAATTATTTAATGTAACCTAACTAGGAAAGAGACGCAAGAAGCTGCCGTTATTTTTTTTTAAAAAACCTAATATTTTTTTGTCCTGCTTAGTTTTTAAAAAATAGTGCAAAATAAATGTAGACAAAAATTATATTTTTTATGGTTTATATACAACTGAGGAAATTTATATTTTTACCAGAAATAACACTTGCTTCAAATACAGCTTGGATGCTAAAGGTGATTCCATTCAGGTAGTAAAGTATTGCATGCATTGTTATTTGGTTAATATAAATTAAAACTAATCTGTGGTTTAACTGAACAAATTACATGTATGTTGTTGCAAGTTGAGATAAGGCATTAACCTACATACATATGTACATATTACGTAGATGCCGGAATAACCGATGCATGTAGTATGGTGGGTGTATTTGCCGGAGTATATTTTATCACCATTCCTGATTGTATGGAGCCCAATGACATAAATAACTTCCTAATAATAATATAATGTCAATGATAATTTTGTGCCAAGTGCATTAACAATTTACTGGAAAACTAGTCTTATTATTATTTTAAACGATTTGAAGAAGAAGCCTATTTCGCGTGGGATTCGATTTAGCTCTAAGTCAATCTCTTTTTACTTAATAACTCCATTGATTATGAGATTTTTCATCCTGCCCATGTCTATGAATCAATAATAAGACATGATTGCAATCATCCTTATTTACTTTATCAATATGGAGTGTACTTCGAAAGGTTGTAAAGGTGTTTGATTATAGTTTAATAGGAATTTAAATGAATTTTTATTTAAACTGTAGTCAATGAAATCGATAATAGTAATTAGAAATTAATATCGGATTTCATTAGTAGTCAATTTGTATAATGAATTTGCGTTGATACTAACTCATTAAATTTCGCACAAAAATCCTAAATTATTACTTTTGTAATTCAATTAGGTGCTTCGAATTTCCAGTTCATAAATTCTCATACATCTAACAAAACTCCACGATGCTATAACTAACAAAAATCACCTGTAAATATGTGTGAAATGTAATTACAGTTTATATCACTGCCACAAACATGGATCACGTTGAACGGTTCGGCCTCGCACGACGACCACAGGATCGTGGCGTACACGTGGCGCTGCCTCGCCGGCCCCACTAACTCTAACATTATAAGCTTTAACGAGTCCGTCGCCAACGCCACCGCACTTACTAAGGGACAGTACGTGTTCTCTCTCACCGTGCTCGATGACAATGGAAACTCTGCCACTGATAACATCACCGTTACTGTTGCACAGAGTAAGTAATGTATCTACTCAATATTAGAACGTTATTTATGTCCAATTACACCTAAATTTTACTGCAGATGGATGTTACATTTATCCAGCTCGCAATGTAGTTTTATTATTATACCTGTATGACCTTCAACGAATATCTAAAAGATATTCGTTGAAGGTCATACAGGTATACGCGCCGACCTCGACACACCCAGATGAAGAAGTAGAGGAGATGTATGAGGACATAAGTCGGGCCATACATACTTCCAAAACCTACTTCAATGTTGTTATGGGGGACTTCAACGCAAAGTTGGGCAAGAGAAGCGATGCAGAGTTGAAAGTGGGGCAATTTGGACATGGGCAACGGAACCTCAGGGGTCAGAGGCTGGCCGACTTTCTGGAAAAAGAGGGACTCTTCGCGATGAACTCTTTTTTCCAGAAGCCGCCTCACAGGAAATGGACCTGGTTGAGCCCTGACGGTTCTACGAGAAATGAGATAGACTTCATCTTGACGACGAATAGACGGATGTTCAGTGATGTCTCTGTGATCAACAGGGTGAAAACCGGTAGTGATCACCGAATGGTTAGGGGCACATTGAATATCAACGTGCAATTAGAAAGGCGCCGCTTGATGAAGTCTACGCTCCGACCTACTCGCGCCCATATCCAAAACCCCGAGAGCTTTCAACTCGAGTTGACAAATCGCTTTGACTGTCTAAAAGAAAACCTTGCAGTGGACGAGTTAAACAGCGGTTTGGTAGAAGCTGTCCATACGGTGGGATCTAAGTATTTTAGACCTCGCCGTAGAGATAGACCACAAAAACTCTCGATCCAGACTCTTGACCTCATGGCCGAACGTCGATCTTTGACGCTGCAGTCATCCGTTGACGCCGAAGCATATCGGCGGCTCAATAGACGGATCTGGAAGTCCTTGCGACACGATGTCCGTGCTCACAATATTGTGAGCATTAAGGAGACAATTGAGCGGAACGGAGGCTCCAAAGTGTTTGCAAGAGACTTGTCTATTGGGCAAAGCCAGTTGTCTAGGCTGAAAACGGATGATGGCCGCGTGGTATCGACTAGGGCAGAGGTATTAAGAGAGATCGAGAGGTTCTACGGACAGCTTTACACCTCGGTTGCCGAACCTACTGTTAGCTCGGCCGAAGACCCGAGAGCCGAGTTAATCCGACACTTTAGCGATGATATCCCGGACATCAGCCTGTTTGAGATTGAGATGGCCCTCAAACAACTTAAAAACAACAAGGCGCCGGGTGAAGACGGAATCACTTCAGAGCTTCTGAAAGCGGGCGGAACGCCGGTACTGAAAGTCCTTCAGAGGCTCTTTAATTCCGTTCTCCTCGAGGGCTCAACGCCGGAGGCATGGAGCAGGAGCGTGGTGGTACTATTCTTTAAAAAAGGTGATAACACTTTGCTGAAGAACTACAGGCCCATCTCGCTCCTGAGCCATGTCTATAAGTTGTTTTCAAGGGTCATTACAAATCGTCTCGAACGCAGGTTTGATGACTTCCAGCCTCCCGAACAAGCCGGTTTCCGAAAAGGCTTTAGTACCATAGACCACATCCATACGCTTCGGCAAGTTATACAAAAAACCGAGGAGTATAACTTGCCGCTTTGTTTAGCGTTTGTGGACTATGAGAAAGCCTTTGATTCGATCGAGACCTGGGCTGTGCTACAGTCTCTTCAGCGGTGCCACATAGACTATCGGTACATCGAAGTGTTGAGGTGTATATACAACAACGCCACCATGTCGGTCCGAGTACAGGATCAGAGCACGAAGGCTATTCCACTACAGAGAGGCGTGAGACAGGGAGATGTCATATCTCCGAAACTGTTCACTGCCGCGCTGGAAAATGCCTTCAAGCTCTTGCAGTGGAAAGGATTCGGCATCAACATCAACGGCGAGTATATTACTCACCTTCGATTTGCCGACGATATAGTAGTCTTGGCAGAATCGCTGGAAGACCTTAGCACTATGCTCGAAGACCTTGATCGAGTTTCCCAACAGGTGGGTCTTAAAATGAACATGGATAAAACGAAGATCATGTCGAATATCCATGTTGTGCCCACCCCCATTGGAGTTGGGGGCTCGACTCTCGAAGTTGTAGACGAATATGTCTATTTAGGACAAGTGGTCCGGTTAGGCAGGTCCAACTTCGAGAGAGAGGTCAATCGGCGAATCCAACTCGGTTGGGCAGCGTTCGGGAAACTTCGCGACGTTTTCTCGTCCAAAATACCTCAGTGCTTAAAATCGAAAGTCTTCGATAGTTGTGTGTTACCAGTGATGACATACGGCACCGAGACGTGGCCTCTCACTGTGGGCCTCATTAAAAGGCTCAAAGTCACTCAACGAGCCATGGAGCGGGCTATGCTCGGTGTTTCCCTACGAGATCGAATCAGAAATGAGGAGATCCGTAGGAGAACCAAGGTTACCGACATAGCCCATAGGATTGGCAAGTTGAAGTGGCAATGGGCCGGGCACATAGCTCGTAGAACCGATGGCCGTTGGGGCCGAAAGGTTCTCGAGTGGAGGCCACGTACAGGCAAGCGAAGTGTCGGACGCCCGCCCACAAGGTGGGCGGACGATCTGACTAAGGTCGCAGGAAGTCGCTGGATGCAAGCCGCTTCCAACAGGTCATTGTGGAGATCATTGGGGGAGGCCTATGTTCAGCAGTGGACTTCCTGTGGCTGATATGATGATGATGATGAATGTAGTTTTGGTTTGGATATACAGCTTCGTTTCTGTAAGTATAATATAGTAAGTAGCATATTATGCTACGGTATAGAAGAGGAGAAGCTGCTGATCTGCGTACAATGATGAACTATATCTAACTGGCGCATAATAAAATTGCTTCTTACTCGCGAAAGCCAAACGAACATGTAAAAATGTTCATACAAAACAGTTTATCTTTGAACAAAAACTAAATTAAGTTGAATAAGTTTAGTTAGTCCCTTATAAAAAAATAGTGGTCGTATTAGTTGAAAATAGACTACCTGTCTAACACCCTACTTACCTGGTACGTATGTAGGAGATTCTTTACCTCAATATGATCGTCAAATTACGCGTATTTCCATTTGTTATTTTAAGTACGTCATAGCATTCCGCCCTTGTGTAATATCATTTGTATCATAACATCATCACATTGTATCATATCATTTAATGTCACTTATACGTACAATCAAAGATAACGCTTTTGTAATATATTGCCAGCATGTAATATGGGCCGTGCTTCTTTCGACAATCGGTTCAATGTTCTGCAATTTTCATGACCTATTAAATGATTAGTTTATTACTTTATATGGCGATGAGCTTGTCTATTCAATAACGTGGAATATAAATAAAAGTCGTGAATTTGCCACTTTTAATATTCGACTGAATTTGTCTTGTTATGTTTTAATCCTTAATAATAGAGGGGACACTGCAAACAAAATGGTTGTAACAGAAATGAATGGTACCGTACCACTACAGTAGTCTCGTTTCACTGTACGCATGATCCTATACCAGAACAATGCGCGGAAATTTTGTTTCCGCTGCCGCTCTAAGATAATATCTCAATGATTTTAATACACAAAATAAGGAAATAAAACCTCAATCACCAATCAATATGCTTAAATATTAGTTGAATTATTAATTCATCTAAGTTTTTTGTTTGAATTATGCGACAAAGTATAACGACCTGTTAAGGATAGCACAAAGCTGCCGCACTGAATACACGTCACTTCCAACTTTTCGCAGTGGCAATCTGTGTTCAGCTGTGAACTATCTGTTTTCATGGAAAGAAACAAATAGATACCCTGTTTACGGATTTACCGTAATATCACTTCTTGAAATTATCATCATTGCCGTGGCAAATTGACAACAAATGACGGACCGCAGTGATGCATACGAATTATTCAGTAGTTGACGAGGACATTCATGCTTAAATGAGGCGCATGTTGATTGGCTAAAGTCTCATGTATCAAAAATACAAACTTTTTTAAAGTAATTAATTATACTTATATATACATTATCACGTATACAGATAAAAACAGCCCACCGAAAGCCGATGCCGGTGGCGACCAAGTGTTGAACCTCCCGCTGGCCCTGTTGATATTGAACGGTTCCAAGTCTTCTGATGATTTCCGCATCGTGTCTTGGAAGTGGACGAGGTCAGGCTCGGGGTTGGCTGCGGGCAAGGTCGTACTTAATTCGGATACTAAACCAGTCCTCATGGTAAATAGATTTTTATTTTGTTTTTTGTATTCCTATCTATGAATAATGCAGTTGACGATTTTTAAGTTATTTTAATTATAACGAACACATTGACATTGTTTGATATAATAAACCACATGTTGAGTTATTTTAAACAAACTTGCTACTTCTCTTTGCACTTATAGGTTCATTCTTTTTTTTATTTATTATCCTAAACAATGTTAAAGTAAGATTGCATATTCTACTACCTGGTTAATTCTCCCATTGATAAAGTACCGGTTTGATAAAATATATTAGCAATAAAATTAAAGTAATAATTAGTAATAAACAAACGGATAAAAATTATCTTGTATCTGAAATACTATCACGCACGCATTGAAACAATATCTATTTTACTTTCAGCTTACAAACATAGAGCCCGGAAGGTATGTTTTCGAATTGACAGTGACCGACGACCAAGGAGAATCGGATAGAGACACAGTGAGCGTGCAGGTCAAACCTGACCCATTAGAGATGAATCTACTAGAGATGACCCTCAACATTCCCATATCCACGTTCACACAAGGCCAGTTGGACTCACTTGTACAGAAGATCACGTTGTTACTGAAAGGTGACATCAGGGTCAATGTGACAGAAGTACGTGGTCAGGTCGATTCGGGCAATACGCAGCTGATCTTCTTTTTATCAGAAAATGTAAGTTTTTTGTGAAGTTTATTTAAATATTCTTTTATGTTTCAGTGAAGTGTATTAGAATGAATAAACTTGAGATTTTGTTTAGCAGTGATTTTTAGATTTTATAATCGATGGAAAATATTGCTTCCGTATTTTTTTTTATTGCAATAAATGGCGAGATGAGATGAGCATGCTGTTCGCTTGATGGTAAGCGATACGATCGCCCATGAACACCTTGTATTACAAAACAATGCTTGACATTCCACTGCGCTCGCCATTCTGAGACATAAAATAAATTATCTCAGTATGTCTAGTTGTTATTCTGGCTACAATTTCCTTCAAACCGAAACACAACAGTGCATTTACACTGTTGTTTGGCGGGAGAAATAGACATTGCAGTGATTCCTACCCAGATGGCCTCTCACATAAATGAGAGATCTGCCACCAGTAAACCGTGTAGACTGTAAATGTAATACGCGAAATGAAAATGTGTTTCTTTTTAGGTAAAGCTTTTCCTCGTTTTTAAAAACAGCTAATTTGGCGCGGTACATTTTTGAGTTTATTTAACGCTAATTATTTTAAGTTCAAGGTTACGAATTACGAAAAACAATTTAGATTAACTGTTTTAAGCTCAAGGTCACACCAGCCCTTTTCACCCACTATTAACTAATACAAAATAAAAAATATGTATACATTCAGAACAAGCCGATGGAAGGTATAAAGGCGCTGGAGTTGTCTCGCGGCGCGGCGGCGGTGTCGGGCGGCGGCGCGCGCGTGCGCTCGCTGCGCTGCCTCAGCACGTGCTCGGGGCGCGGCGCGTGCGAGCCGGCCACGCGCACGTGCCGCTGCGACGCCTTCTGGATGCAGAGTCTGCTCACGCAACTCGATCCTGATGCGATGCCGGACTGCGGTGTGTACACTGTCTACTATTTTATTTGTAGTTGTTTACCTCGAAACCTAATCCGCCTTATTACAAAAAGATAGCTTAGTAATGGGTTTAAACTAACACTAAAAAGTCGAGGATTGTTACGGTATTACGGATAGTTAAGTCAAATCTTAGGCTAAAATTCATTCTTATTACAAATCCAAGACCAACCAAGGACTATATAGTACCGCAGATAGTTCCTGACTAACACAGATTATAAGCAAAAAATTAAAGTGATCCATTATTTCATTCACTCGCCTATTTATGCACCGTTCCATTTAACATAAACTTGTGTATAGAGATAAGTAAAATGTTAAAAGATCATGACGCCAAATATGAATAAAATAGTATTTATTTATATAATAATAGCGAAATGTTTACATATCAGTTTATTATTGATTCCATAGATAATGATGACTATAGATAATGCTAGCACTCGCCTTAAATCCGGCTTTGTAATAACATTTCATTTGGTCCGTAGTCTAAACCTGGTAACCTGGTCCTAAACTCAGTACTTTAGTTAGTTCACGTTTTGTAATGAGGCCACATATGTTTATCTAGGGGTCCGAACAGAGAAGAATGCCTATTTTACTTTGAATCTTAGTATCGATGTGAAGATTGTTGTCCCTAGATGAAAAAAAGCAATAATGAATTTTAGCAGTATCGGTATCGGGATAAACGATATTTTTTATCGATACCATGAATGAGCATTCTTCTTTAAAAATGCCTTTGTTTGTGTTACTGCCCTCTCGATTGGCACGGCAGTAGCGTCAAGCGCGAATCCACCGCAGTGGGCACGAATAGGCCCACAACCCTAACGGACTTATAACGTCACACTTCTACTATGTATTGAGATCGATAGTCTGTTAACATTATATCAAATGCCATAAATACAGGGTATATCAAGACTGCTACCGAAAACGAAGCTGGGTGGTAGTTTAAGTGACTTCAGACACAATGCAATTAAATTTAGTGCAAAAAATTGTGACATTTTTTTTTATCGTCTTATTAGTGTGGTAAATACATAGTTTTTCTTAAATAATAATGTACACGCTTTGATTTTTTAAAGAAGTTGTGGTATGCAAGCCTTTAAATTATTATTTTAGCAAACATTGTGGTTTTTTTTTGTTACATTGTTTGTAGTCACTAAAACTACCACCCGGCTTCGTTTTCGGTAGCAATCTTGATATACCCGGTATAATAAAATCGCAGAGTTAAATCTTTTTTGCGTATAACGTATAATATCATGAGCAAGATCATACGCAGACACTTCGTTGATTTTGGGGTTGCCATGCCCACAACCTTTTTCAAAGGATAGATCCGTCCTTGAGTAGCGTCGTGTGCCGGCTGATTTAAGATTCACGCAGACCGCGCGCTGACTTTCAGCCCTGAAAGTTGAAATGTATGAGTTAAGGAGCGTTTTAGAATAACGCGTAGTTGTTAATGCTGACGCCCTACGTAAGTTCCGCGCTGACGGTCAGCGTGATTCTAAAATCAGCCTAAGTGTGTATGCGTGTGTCAGAGTGGTCGGTGGTGTACGCGAGCCTGGGCGGCGTGGCGGCGCTGTGCTCGGCGTGCGCGTGCTGCTGGGCGGCCGGCCGCGCCGCGCGCCGCGTGTGTGCGCCGCGCAAGCCCAGGCCGAGACCCAAGTACCGCCTGCTGCCGCTCGCCGACCACGAGGAGAAACCATGTCGGTACACACCACATTATACTCTCGATAGTCAAGTCGTATTAACGTACCGTGTTACGGCTTCTATAGAAACATCGAAGATGCCGCGAACTGTCAAGCCATTAAACAGCCTAATGTAAATAGAAATAGGGTATATTTAAAAAAAAAACTACCTCACAAGCCATAAAACAGCCTAATGTAAACAGAAAAAGAGTATATTAAAAAAACTACTTTTTTACCTATAAAGGCCGTAATACGACCGATTTGACAGTCGAGAAGTTATACAGTAAAATCTCAGTAATTTAACAGCCTTCGTGACGCAGTTGGTTAGACGCCGCCTGTGAAACAAGCGGCTGCGGGTTCAATCCCCGCACCGAGAGAAATGTTTGTGCGGCCCACAAATATTTATTTCGGGTCTATTGAAGTGCCGGACTAGTGAGATTATACTGTACTTGCATCTTACACTATCTATACTAATATTATTAAACTGAAGAATTTGTTTGTTTGTTTGAACGCGCTAATCTCAAGAACCGCTGGTCTGACTTGAAAAATTATTTCTTTGTTGAATTGTACAGTTATCGAGGAATGCTATAGGCTATATAGCATCACACTATGACCTATAGGAGGAAACCAGTAGTGATATTTCTAGCATATATTTGTTTTATTGTATTTGTTTTTGGTGGTCCGATTGGTCGATATTCTGAATTGATAGTCGGAATTGAACATTTTAAAATGTGTATCCGTGTACTCGCGTGTTTTGTGTGTTGTGTTACATAATTGTATACAAAGGCAAGAGATAACTTTTTGTTGCTAATCGATGCTTTATACGGTCGGCATTGACCTTGCTATCGGGTGTAATGAAGTCAGTATTGCACGTAATTGGTACAATACACATCTGGTAATAAAGACAAAATAACACAAGGAAACATAATGTTATTAAAAAAAATTTGGACCATGGCTGTGTTGTCTACTATTTGTTTTTTTTATTGCATTGAATGGCGAGACGAGCATGCCGCTCGCCATCCTGAGACATAAGATGTTAAGTCTCAATATTTCCAGTAGTTACTCTGGCTACAATGTCCTTCAATCCGAAACACAACAGTGCATTTAAACTGCTGTTTGACGGGATAAATAGACATTGCGGTGGTACCCACCCAGGCAGCCTCTCACATATGAGAGACCTACCACCAGTAAAAATTCTTAAAATTCTTATAATTGTCATGGATCTGTAAGGGTCTGTAAAGAAAAATATATGAAACTGTTTACCTAAAAAATAATTAAATCGTTTCCCAACCTCTAAATTAATGCATATTGTTATGGCTTGAATATTTCTCTGTTTTGCAGTTACCAGCAAAGACATTTCGGAGACTGAAACCGATTCGGACGTGTTGTTTGAGTCTAAAAGTAAAACTACGTCGTTCGGATCGCGTGCCATGAACGGAGAGCCCCAAGGCAATGGATGGAAGAAAAACGGACACTATAAAGGTTCACGTAAGGTTAAAACGTAGCTCATTGTACAAATTGCGTTCGTGTTGTATGTTTACAGAAAAATAAGTAGCTAATTACAAACAGGTTTTAATCAATAGTGGGAAATTACGACACAGAATACAATGGTTTTAATAACCAGTCGTGTAAAAGTCATTATTATACGTTAAGGTTTTTCATTCTAAGCAAATTGGTTATTACTATTTTTCATAATAAAAATGAAAAACGAAAAAGACATTATGATATAAATGTATATTATTGCATTGAGGAAGAACAATATTGTTACATAGAATTATTCTACGAACATATTCTTTGAAATTAATTTGAATTAACTGATACTTGAGTATTGCTATTTTTTATTGTTTATTTAAGTACCTAATGTTAATTTAGGATACATCGACGTCGCTTTCTTTACGACAATAGATAACGTTCACTACAACGTGTCAGAAGTGCTAACTATAAATTTTTATAATTTATGGAACAGCACACATAAAAATAAGACAACACGTTTAATTAAAGGTGACAATTGACGGTCATAACACTTATGCGATTGATTATATTAATTAAAATATTTGCATAATATGCAATATAAACTATCTAGTCCCGGGGGGCTTTGTTAAAGAATTCAGGTAAGCAGGACGTCAATCATTCCAGAAAGTGAATTATGTAACATTTGTCATATTTATGTTTATAAAGTATAAAATATTTATCACTTATATTTTGTATATGTGCTTCGCTCTGTTTTAATCATGCCCTCTCTCCTAGCTATGGCATGTTTTAAATTTGCACATATAATACTGCTGTTAACATGTTCGCCGGGTTTTATACATCTTATATGTTTATGACGTCGATTATAAAATGATTTGTACATCAGGTTTGATACATTGTAATTCGAAGACGTCCGTGTCCTATTATAACATATTATTAGGAAAAACTGCGGCACGGAAAAACAATGCGACTGATCCAACATTAAATTCGGTAAAAGTGCACTTGAAAATTTCGATTTGTTAAAATTTACCTAGGAGTATGTTTAATTAAACTTAGAAGCAAGCTAGAGTTACTTTTAAAGGGTCTCGACAATTAAGCGATTATTAATTAAAGCGTGGCAAAATTCTTGAATAATGGGCGAATTTTAATTAATTGTTTAATTAAATGTCTATTAAATGCTCATGATTGGCCAATCAATTGATTGCACTTCGCACTTGATTGCATTGTGTCAGCGCCAACCATTACGCTTTTTGCTCAATAAGATTGCCGCGCTCTACACCATACAATATAGTGTATTTTATAATGTAACAAGAGTCTCTATTACTGGTTATCTTTATTTAAAAAGTGAATAAAGAAACGACTATGTTTAAGATTATAAAAAACTTATTGAAGATTAATATTTAATTGATATAATTGCCAACCCTTTTTTATTGAATTTCCAACCTTATAACTTTTACATATATTATTTAATCTATATGATTTTTAAATATGGGTAATATTAATTTATTTATGTACATTTTAATTTATTTCCGTTCACATATAAGTTACATTATTTCTGATTTAAGGCTATTATTCCACAACATAGAAGTATTTTATACTGAGTTCCTTTTTAAATAAATGTCAACGCACACTTGCATAATACGTATAGAAATAAAATAAATAAGAGTTGTTAAATAATAAGTTTTTGCTGCTTATTGCATGATAGAATTTAAAATTGAGTAAATTCGATTTTACTTTTACTTGCTTTCATAGCTCTTAGCATTATCATTTAGCAGTCACATACCATTTTTCATTTCACCTTCAATTAAGTATCAGACATTTATATGGATCACTAAGCCAGCATGGTGGTCTATGGCCTAACCCCCTCTAAATTGAAATATCGATTGAAGAGGAGGCCCATGTGACTTGTAATACAGTGGAATGTATATGGGCTGATACAGACCATTTATGTGGATTAGGTAGTAACTGTATGTCATAGCTATAATTATGGTGAGCTACTTAATTGTTTTTATTAACTTTTGAAATAGTTCAAATAAAAATCTAGTCCTGTTAAGTGATAATAAAGTAGTATAGAGAACACCTATGCTGTAACCATATTTTGTGTTTCTGTGATTTATTGTCCTAATATTATTATTTTAATATTTTTATTTTACCTTAATAAAACGATATGCTACCAAACAGTATTTTATTTTAACATCTACTAATATTATGCAGTTATCATATTAAAAAAGGAAAATAAGGTAACATATACCTAATTAGGTAAAATCAAAACTCATTTTTATATTATAAAATTTATTGCTTCTTAAGATATGATACAAGCTAAGTAAATAATTTTATCAATCAGCAAAATTTGAACACTTCATGTACTCTATTTTTAGGCAAAATAGGCACTCGATTTAACGGATATTCAATCAAACATTCGATAAAAGCTGATAAATATAAAAATTGTTATTGCTATAATGTAAAAGAACAGTTCACTTCTTAGTTCCCTAGTAGGTAGTAATTGTAACGCATACTACAGTTACAAAAATATGGTGCTGTGATAATTTTGCGATAACAATAAAAAACAACATATATTATTATTATATGTAGGTATATATCGACACGACCTACGCAAAATATCTCTAACTGCCACTTAAAGACTTATACGATTATTTCATTTTCGTGTTATTTAAGGTCAGTTTTATAATAAGGTTAATAAAAATAATTCATATTTTGTGTTCTAAATACTAGTTTTACAATGGCAGAAGTGTGCATCTGAAAACATTGAACGCCGCAAATCTATGTATTTAGCAGATAGATATTTATGCGAGGGTTTTCGCAGTGCGAGCAGTGCTTAAAATAGGGGTTCATATGGAAATGGAAATCGAAACCACTGAAGATGTTTCTTTGAATATGTTTACTTTAGCACTTTATTATAAAGGAATAATAATAGCATGCAACAGTTTTGGAAAAACAGCATTATAGGGATGAAATAAGGGTTAAATATTGTATGGAAAATCAAAACTACTGAAGTTATTGGTCTAAAAAAAATTATGATTTGGTTAATTCACACACAAAATAACTGCATGCGTACCTAGTTTCTTTATAAGCCTTGAAAATGGGGTATATGTTTTTGGACAAATTCCCTTAAAATTGTGGATATTAATTTGAATAATTAGCAGTTAGTTTCTACTTTAGTAATTATTTCCTGCATATAACTGCACATGTGCCACATAACCAAAAAAACGGCCTCCGAATTCCGATGCATAACATCTTAAGTGCTGTATTTCTAAATATAGAAGGATTTCACAACAAAAAGATTATGCAATATATAAAACATAACAAAAGAAGCATGCATGCCAATTTTAAAGTTGATGACCATAGTACTTTAGGCGCTGTGGCCAATTCAACTTTCAATCGCCCCTCTTGCAAAATTTGTCATTTCCAGTTAGCGAGTTATACATAGGACGTGTCGATATATTTACATATTAAAATAAAAAAGTACATATAAAATACTAACAAAGATTTTAAATAATAACAAAATAACAAACTTAAATAAGATACAGGCTTTGGAATGTTAAAATTATATAATTTAGAAATATAATTCCTTTGTTCGACAAACAGTGCCTAATCACAATAGTAGTCGAGTATTTATTGCCTACTAAGTTTGTAAGTTTTTTTTAGGTTCCTAGAAGTTTAAAGTCGTACATATATTTTAGTATTGAATCTTATAAGTAACATAATATAACCTGGTTTATGTTATTAATTGGAGGATCCAGGAATTGTGAACACATTTGAAAATTAAATGCCGTAAAATTATACATCCAAAAGTTACAATAGGGTAATAGAGTCCTGTTGAAAAGCATACTATTAAGGAAAAATCTACAAAAAAAACAATCCCATCTATAAGTCCCACAAAAAATATATTTAAACTAGCTTTTTAAATTTCCGCAAGTAAATATACGAATACGCTACAAGTCGTGTTTGAGTGATTACGTCATTCAGCGTCGTAACCTAACCCGAGTAAACCACGACGCTGTACTTTGAAAGTCATGAATTATTTCAATAAACATAAGTTCATCTCCTAATATACAGATTTAATGCTTTAAGATTTTTTTCTCACTTGTAGTAGAATACCCTATTGTGACACTATAAAAGATTCAAAAACACCCAAAAAAAACTCCAAGATTTTGCCTCATTCCTAAAGCTTACATTACTAATATTTTTTTCATAGAGTATTTTATTGCCTTTAAACCAACTCCTTCACAACACACATTAATTATATAGTTTGAGTTTTGTCAGCATGACCTGCAATATTAATTACAAAAACTGTGCATGCAGGTAATTGTATTTAGGCTTGTACTAGCCTGACAACTATATCCTTGATAAAATGCTATTGTTCAGATTGATGAATGTAGATTAAATTACGATAATTTACAAACAGCAATATTAAGATAAAAAGGCTTGTCTGAGAGATTTAGATAAATATAATAGTTTTGCAATAAAACCTATGCTATATTAATTATATAACACATTAACTGCCAATTAAAGAACCTTTGTGACATTTTTACAAAAAATAAAGTAAAAAGTATAGAGTAATTAAAATATATTTAAGTAACCTTCTGAGTATTACATGGCTAATGATCTATGAAATTTAACTACATAAAGTCTGGACCATTGTTTATTTTTATTAACGTAAAAACCATTGAGAAATAAATAGAGCTATTAACAAGTAAGTCTATCAATAAGTTTTATCTATTACTCGTGAGAATATACTTCTAATTTAATTTATTGCTCAGATTCTCAATTGATATAGTTGTAATTTTTTTTTTTTTCAAATAAATACTCCATCTTTATTTGAAACAGTTAAAACTAGTTTTTGAGCCCAAACCCATTTAAGCAAAAGCTTACTATAATATACCTACAATCATCCACACAAGCGAGGCTACTACATAACTAGGCATTCCTCTAAATACACCAACTAGTTCATTATTTAGCCTTCTTCTTTCCAGATTTAACAGTTTGTTCAACTTCCTTGTGCCATACATAACGATTGAGCCTCTCACCAACATTATAAAGACTGCAAACTAAACCTAGACAAATTACATAAAACAAAATGCGAACTGGCCAATTAAGTACATTCAAAATAGGATACACCCAGCTGCCAGTCTTGAAATATATAATATGAATCCATACCATATAACATAACATAAAAGTACAGAGAATTGAAAATCCAATTTTCTTTCGTGGATACATTCTAAATGATGTAATTAAATCAATCAGAATAAATACCATAATGTTTGTATGTAATACATGGTTCAGCCATGTTGGGAAGTACGGGTCCAGACTCCTTGGCAGAATCAGCTCTCTATCAACAGCATAGATACCCCAAAATGTGATACCAACAAACATGGCAACTGGGAATGCTAATGCACTAAACATTACATCCTTAATGCGTCTTATCAAAGGCTTCTCTGATGGTGTTGGCTCATTATTGCCAAACAGATCATTCATCAATGCTATTGTGAAGTATAATGTTTGTATCATCTGCAATCATAAATATAACACACTTATTGATGACCTTCAAAGCCACTTATTACAGATAAACAACACCTTCATTAGATTGATTATTAGATAAAATAAAATTATAAATATATATATCAATAATTGTACACTACATATTAAATACCTATTTGAATTAGAAAGTTTAGGAAATAAATTGAATCATCATCTATTAACATCATTTAGCACATGTGGTATTGGTATTTGCTAACCATTTGTTTATGTTATTAATTATTCTTAATTAAATCTAAATTATGTTCAAATTATACAAAACATAACATAATTTCAGAATTAACACTTACCGCGTCTAAGTGTGTCAGATATTTTAATTTCCCACCGTAAGGCGTCACCGAGGTGGAAGTACTCGGCACTCTAACATGGACCTGATCATAGTAGCATCCATAACAGAATTGAATAGCACCAATGAGGTGAAACATTAGTCTGATCATATTTTATTCTGAAAATAAATAGTTATTACATTGGAGACAAACGAAACTTTAATATATTGTAGGGAATCGCAACACGGCATACACGCATTCGTAATTATTCAAGTTATATAGTTATTGCATAAAGCACTTTGACCACATCAGTACTACTTCATTTATTAACATGCAAAAATATTTACCTAAGAATTTCTTCTTCCTCGAATATATAATAAGTACCTATTAAATTATGCTTATGAGTCTTTTAGCAAAAAATATACCGCAACAACACTGTAGCCAGTGTTGCCAACTCAATTTTTTAAAGAGAGCTAAATCACCTTCGAAAAAGAGCTAAAATAGAGCTAAATTTTTGGAAAAAAAAAAAAAAGATCTAAAATAAAAAAAAAAAAGTTTAAAAATTAAAATTTTTATTATTATTAAAGAGAAACCTAACATTATTTTATATCTTGTTAGATTAATAAGAGAGATATTTAAAAATACGGTTATTCCTCGTCAGAATTATCGAAATTGTGGGTCAAATTCACTATGTAGTTCTAATCCACTTGTCTTGCTTGGTCCTGAGTTTTCCTCATCTTAAGTACTAATTTGTTGTAATTCGCACTTAATTACACGAATAATCAACACAGTATTCCATCAAGATCCACAATTTACTCGTTGGTCATCACGAAATTCGGATATACACCTAAAATTTGCAAAGTATTGGAATGGAGCTAAAATTTTAAAATTATAGAGCTAAAGAGCTAAAATAGATTTTTTGGAGCCGATTAATTGAAAAAGGAGCTGAATTTAGCTCTAAAAGAGCTAAATTGGCAACACTGACTGTAGCAATACGACGCAAATGACACATCACTGACACCAATTGACACACTGACATTGACTGACACATTGAAGATAATGACATATCAAGCAGAGAGGACGCGTTCCATTAGGCGTTCACGGCGCCCAAAACACTCATTTCCCCGTTACATTTGACGATCACGATCGTCGTGGTCACGGTGAACACGTCATTGATGACGTCATGACAAACGCTCACGCGACGCCCACGACGACCCATATCAAGAGGTGGGTCGTGGTGCGCGTTGAAAATATTGGCGGGATTTTGAAATTTCAAAACAACAAAAATGTCACCGCAGAAAATTACTTTAAACGCATAATGCACCCTAACCTTATTATAGCTATTTTAAAATATTTATTACCTAAAAATACCCATACGTTCAAAACGCCCCATAACCCGTTCCACTTGGGTTTGCGATCGTAACGCTCACGAGACACGAGCAAGTGGAACGGTAAATATCGCGGTCGTGAGCGTGGTCGTTGCGATCGTCAAATGGAACGTACTGTATATGCAGTGGCGTAACAATAGGATGGCATAGTGCGCCAAATGCCACGGGCCCCCGGCCCGGCTGGGCCCTCGCCCGATAGGGCCCTAGCCCTATAAGGCGTCGGACTCAAGTCCGACAGGGTGTAAGTTTTTACCTTAGCTTACCTTACCTTCCCTTTTTAGCTAGCCATTTAAATGTAATAATGATTGGATCCGTGGTGCTTTAGGCTGCGTTTCCACTGACGCGGAGCTGGGCGGATAGGAGCGGAGAAGAGCGGTGAAAAGTGGTCAGTGTTTCCACTGAAGCGGAGCTGGGCGGAGAGGAGCGATGAAGAGCGGTGAGTGATCAGTGAGCGGAGCACAGCGGAATGGAGCATAATTTTGGAATCGCGCATTTTTGCACTTAGTTACACTCAATCTCTCGTAAAAATCATACATCATGTTGTCGCTTAGAAAAAAAAACAATCATTTTATATCTTACTCTACTTGAAGACGAAGATAACGAATCAGATAAAGTGACGCGAGTCACGCACCGCTCCGTACCGCCCCGCTGTCCTCCGCTCTGTACCCCAATACTCGCTGTCCTCCGCACTGCACCGCCTCGATGTATGAATATCCGCTCAGCTCTGCTCCACCCCGCTCGTACTGTTTCCATTGAAGCGTAGCGGATATTTCAAGCATAGTCATTGGTCAATTTGTGCACCGCTAAGCTCCTCTCCGCCCAGCTCCGCGTCAGTGGAAACGCGCCCTTACAGTTGGCTTCTTCGACTCTTAAAGTATTTATGCGAGGACCTCCTCATTTCATTGTTTTGTCACCCGCTTTGCACAGAGGGAAGTGGACAATAATTTATTTCCAACTCGTCCTATTAATTTAACTTTCTCATTAATTTCGTTGCGGGTTAAAGAGCTTCAATGCTTGGTGTTTTTTTTATTACATTGCGTATTACATGATCAAAGTTTATATACGATACGAATGTACCTACATAAAACTTATGGTCGTTATTGATTTATGGTCGTAACCATAGACTTATAGTTACGGTGTACGTTATATATATACATTCGTATCGTATAAAAAACTTCGTTTGTCCGAAGTTTCGAACTTCGTTTCGTTGAATATAGTAGGGTCCTTCGTTCGTTCGTTCGTTCGTTCGATGAATATAGTAGGGCCCCTGATCCTACGACACAGGAGTTGCAGTGGTGGGTGTGAGGGCGGGACAGTCTCCAGGGTATAAGCTTTGAGCAATGTAACATTAATAACAAAATTAATAAGCAATAACAATTGGTATTTAATTGGTAATTAATAACAATTGGCTACATTTTAAACATGAGAAACATTGTATCATAATATTTAATTCCATTTTTTTGTATAGTCTTAATAAGATGCCAATCACTACATAGTATAAAACAAAGTCGTTTTCTCTGTCCCTATGTCCCTTTGTATGCTTAAATCTTTAAAACTACGCAACGGATTTTGATTTGATTTGCGGTTTTTGAGACAGAGTGATTTGAGAGGAAGGTTTATATGTGTAATACGTACATATTATTGTACAGAAATCTATTTGTACCCGGGCGAAGCTGGGCCGGGCCTCTAGTAAATAATAAAATAGTATAATAGCATTAGTAATACAGACGCGACTACGTTTCGCTGAAAATATGGTGCAATCACTGGAGGAGCTGCGACAGATGCTTGGCAGTCTGGCTTCACAGTGAATAGGTCTTAAAATTCACTTCGACAAAACCAAAGTAATGATCAACCACCTTGACTTAAGACTTTTCGCTGTATGTGACCATCGGCTCAAAGTTATTTCCATACACCTACCTGGGGCAGACCCTTTAACTAGGTAGAAACAACCTTGAGAAGGACGCTACTCAAAGGATCCCGCTGAGCTGGACAGCAATTGGTAAACTACGTCGAGTATTCTCGTCATCTTTACTACAAAGCTTGAAAACGAAAGTTTTCAACCAGTGCGTCCTACCTACGGTGCTGAGACTTGGACATTCACAGTACGACTGGTCCACCAGCTCAAGGTCGCTAAGCGAGCTATGGAGCGTGCTATGATCGCTGTCACTTTGAAACATAAGTTCCATAAAGTGCTTATCCGACAGAGAACCAAAGTTATAGACATACAGCCGCTGCCAATAAACAATCCCAATCCAAAATTTGCTGTTTTAGATTGACAACTCAATCTTTTTTTTGATACTAGATTGCCAATAAGCAATCTTAGTAGTGAAAAAACTATGGCAACATGATAAATGACAAATCGAAAAGTAGAAAACAATCCAGATTGACGTCAATCTAATTTTTTCGATTGATTATTGGCATCGGTCGTTAGTAAGCAGGATTAGGAAGGTGAAATGGCGGTGGGTGTTTTTCGAATAACCGATAACCGTTAGAGTTGGAAGAGTTGGTTAACAAAAAATTGTTTCAAATTTTGGTGGTTACGGAAGGTAAATGAGGTTATTGTCCTTCTATAATAAGTTTAAAACTAGAATTCAATAGGTACCCCTAAACTCTTTTATTTTTCATATTAAAATTCATGCCTGTCAAATGTCAGCCGTAATAGGAGGGCAGTAAAAGGTGGCCCAGCGGCCCGGCATCACCATTTTTATCTAGTACCAGCGTTTCTCTATATTAAATAGACTCTTAGATATGATCATAGTAAATTCAACAGTCAAATTAAGGGATTTAGCGCCCTCTGTCGGTGTACGACCTTACAAAGAAACAGGATTCATCAATATTCAAATTATATTTTCTCATCAATATGGGTATTCTTCCGAAACGATATAGCCATAGGCGACAAAAAAGGATACCAATTTTCTAGTGATTTAGCATATATAGTTTTTTTGCAGAGCAATGAAATAAGAGTAACATGTTAAAGTCAATTTTATTATAATATGATTTTTTTTTAATGTTCAGTGTTACATTTTTCTATCGCCATTCTCGCTTGTACTTGTGCTTGAGGATAACATACATAAATAAAGTCAAGCATTTTCAATGCAATTAATGACATACAATATAAGATAGATAGAAATGGATTGTTTGATCGGTTATATAGGCGGTAATTTAGCGTAAGGCATTGGAGCGTCATCTGGACATGGTGCCGTGAAGCCACGTGGACCGTGGCGAGCGTACCGAGGTGGCACAGCGGGTAACTCTGGCAATGCTCCGCGCACCAAACGCCGCAAAGCTGTATTTCGACGACGGAGAGTTAAAACTTCTTCATGCAATCGCTCACGTTCTAAAAACAATAATACTTCTATATATCTCCTTTATACACGTTTTATTTGTTTATGTAGGATTTGTATAGACAAAAGAGCCATAATGGATAACATCGGTATCAATCCGGTGATACCGCAGCAGTAACACTACGTGATGTGTTATAACAAGGTATATTTTACTCCCAACTTATAAGCACTTTTACCTTGCAAAATTGTCAAGTAACTGTTAAGTCCAGTGAGCAATCCGTCCCAAAATCGATCTTTTTCCGGTGGAAACACATTCTTCCATTGAGTCCAATATTGATCAATTTCATCAACTGTGAGACGACGAGAGGGTGTAGAAAAATTTGGAGCCCTTACACTATCCCTGTGAACATTAACTATTGTTAAAATATACTATACCACTCAATATTTACTATATTTTTATAATACATACAGAATATCGAATAACTTCTTCTTCTCTGGCGGTACGAATACTTTGATAAATTCTCCGAGAGCAGTTAAAACTTGCATTGGTTCAATTTCAAGCGAATGTCCCACTGTAAGTCAGTAATGAATAATGTAATATCTATTTATAGTTAGGTACGTCATCCGTTCATCTTGTTTTTTTTTTTAAATAAATCATGATACCTGGGTTACTTACGTGGACATAAAAACTGATTGGTTTTGGTGGGAAGCGTTGGTTGGGATGAAACAGTCACACCACGTGTTCCAGTTCTCCGAGCTGAGACAGACCCGCTTCCGTCTGATACAGTACCAGCTGGTGGGATGTTAGCTGAATAATTAAGAAATATATTATACATAATGATAATTATTGATGTTCTCATAGCAAGCCCCCTTAATTTGTTTTTAGTTATTATTTCAAATACCTAGGTAAGATGTAGACATTTATAAATGCAGTAAGTTTTTTTGCTGAATCTAGTGGGTACAATTTGAATATGGATCAACTGGTGCACATCATTTTAATTAATATAGAATAGCACTCATATACCTTGGGGATCGCCGCACTTCTGTATTATCTCATCCGCCTCTGCCATTAGTTGTTGATCAGCAGGTGACAAATCATGACTCCTGATTAAAAATACACTCATTATATAATATAGTCGTGACAGTAATTATTCACTCTGTGTTAAGGGCGCATAAGAACTCTGCCACAGTATAGCCTGCCCGTCGTAGGAGGCGGCCCAAAAGGGGTCAACGGAGTCGCTGGGAGTATTGCGGTAACAGAACACCCCCAGTAAATACAATTCCGAGACAGAGGACAGAGCGCGTTGCCTCCAGATCTAGTCTTGAATCGAAAGCATCTTTGTTCCACAATAAGGGAAACCTGAGATATCCATTACCGCCCGAAATACGTGCGACGGCCACCTAGAGATTTTAGTCAGTATGCTGGAAATTGGTATTTGTTATGGACCCAACTCGGCCGCAACATCTGCAGCATACCGGGCTGGTAGGCTAATGACACGGACATACGCATTTCGGCCTCCTCCGGGGTATCGAAAGGGGAAGTTCATAGTTAACCTCTTAACACAAAGACAAATGACGATAATTATGTAAGCCAACATAGTTAAAAATATATGGACCTAATTCCGACATGGGCTGATCTGGATGTGCTAGCAGAAATGCTTCTTGCAATACTTGTCCGACCCCTTATAGATGATCGGTCCCCTAAAATATAAAACATAAAAATTAATGTTACCAGAAACCACATTTTATTATAGTTATACATTTTTCTATTGTGTTATTTATTTTACCTCTCATTGACTTGACGCTCATGCTTGCATGGTGTGAATCTTCTTGAGATATACAAGAAGGTTCCATCATCTCCGAGGTCATTTCTAAGCCAACACAAATGGGACAAAATGCATAATTCAAAAATGTTTTACACAATAGATCTACGTCTTCCTCGGCCTGTATTTCTAATGCCTACAAAAACAGAGTTAATTAAGTAGGTACATATTTATTATTTTTGATAGAAAGATGATCAAAACAGCAATCAATACCATAAATATGGCATCTAATGTGCATAAACTTCTGGCGGACGGCTGATATTTTTCTATTAACGTCAATAAACGATTTTCTACTAAAAATCCAGTGTTGTCTGAAACTAGTTGAAGAATATGCCGGACCTGCAAAAACGTCGGAAAATGAGACAAGAATGTTTAATATAATAAATACTAATATTTTTTATGCTTACCAGTCTTTCCTTCTCGTTCTGTTCAGTAGAATTCTTTGGTTCCAGTACCACCTTTTCTCCAATTTTGGCATGTTTTAGAATAGTAGCTGCTTCTTCTTGTTCTGTAAATAATTTAGAGGAATACCCCTGTGTAATTATGAGTGCGTGGTGGCCTGTTGATAATGTACCAAATGTGGCTGCCAAACATGTTCTTGGTGATCGCGGGATCAGGGCTCAGGTTATACCTAAATTTTTTAGGACTCCTGTGTGTATTGATCAATCCCCACACACTATAATAGTGAAGAAAAACATCGTGAGGAAGCCTACATACCGAAGTTTTGTAAAAAATTCCAAGGCATGTAAATTTTGCTAGCGTGCACTAGACCAGCGTAATGGATTATATCTCCTGCCCAGTAGGACGTATATGGGCTGATACAAGTAATGAGTATGATATAAAACAAACTATATTTGTATCCTTAAAAGTTCTGGCAGTTAAAAAAAGAATATCCAAAATGTTACCATATTTCGCTAAAGGATTTTTTGGTGGCGGCGGCGGTGGTGGTGGAGGAGGTTCGGCAAGAATATGAGCGTGTAATGCTACTTCGCCATGACGCAGATCACGACTCAACTGAGCACATTTAGCGGCTGCCATGCGCCATATTTGACTAAATTTATAATGATTGACTTGCTTAAATTGATCTGACTTCTTTTCTAAATCATCCATAGTCTGCATTAGTTTAACTATTTCAGCATCAGCTTTTATTTCTTCTATGGCTCCATCTTCAGCTGCTTTACGTATCTTTGCTCGCAGTGAGTTAGCTACGTCAGACATTTTATTAAGCTTTCGCTTTTGCTGCGACCTTACAAAAACGTTTTCTTCTTCACGCTTTTTTAATATCTATAATAACAAAAAATAATATGAACTATTTAGAATATTAATAATTAAGAGTTTGTCAGTAACTTACAGAAAAAAAGAGTCTAAACCTGATAATTGTAGCCGATCTTCTCTGTGTTAATGATGCAAGTTGCCTTTAGCTTTTCCAATTCTTTTTGTAATTCTTGAATCAAAGATTCGAGTTCTATTTTCGCTTGACGATATTTTTCATAGTGATCCCACATTATATTTTCTATTTCATGTTTATATTCGTCTAACTATAATAATAAAAATACGGCAATGAGCATAATGACCTATCTTTTATTTTTCGCCAAACTAAGCACTACATTAATTTATGTACACTATATTATAATTAACTGAAACATATTTTTAAATTATTATATAGATACTTTCCTGTTTAAATGTATATTCCATATGGGCAACTTCTTCTTTATCACGCTGTTTATATAGAGCTTCCCATCTTTTGTTATTATGGTCTACAATTGCATCACGTTCTATATTGATAGCTTGTTCGATCAAACCTAATTGTTTCTCATAAGCTCTTTGCATAATGGTTACTTGCTTTTCTACTCTATCTGACAATTCTTTAATATCTTTGTCCTAAAAAACAACACAAAACTAGAAGCTTTGATTCTTTTATAATGTTTCTGATTTTAAAAAAAAAACATAGATATTGCCTACTTGCTTGTCCAAATCATCGTAATAAGCTTGATCCAACTTTTTTAAATTGTTTTTAAGTTCACCAATCAATATATTTTTTTGATCAAGTAAAGCGTCGCATTTTATTCTTTGTTCTTTTATTTCTGCGTCTATATCCAGAGGGTCTTTGATGATCAGCATAGTATCCCAGTTCGCAGTAATAGCCTCATATTGAGTTTGCGCTTCTGCAGCTTCATCTTCTATTTTCTGCATTAAATCTATTATCACAATAAAAATATACATACTGCACATTATACCTAATGTAATACACACCATAATTTCATTCAATTATTTTATTTTATTTTATTTCTTTTAATTTCTTATTTGTTAACATTGTTTAAGATAGAGTGTCAATTTATTTGTTACATTCATTTTAGTTCTTATAAAATCTCTTTTGTTTTGTTTCCTACTTGTTATTGATTATGTTAGTTTAATATAAAAGGACTACCCATATTTAATATGTAACTTATTGTACCATTATAAACTGTCGCATATACAGATTTATTTATCTACTTCTAATGTATTTAACGAGCTGCAAGCAAAATGTAACCACATGGCGTGAAGATCCTGGTGATCTGAAATACAGGCCCTGCCTATATCAGACACCAGTCTCACATCCAATTTGTAATTTTAAAATGTTGTACCCTTTTTTCTGTATGAGAGAATAAATAAATATTATTATTTATTATTAATTTAAAGTATCATTCCCTGTGAATTTGCTATAGATATAATATGGTAGGTATCATTATGAATTGGTGCTAGGAATGAACTTATTACAAAACGGATTACATTTTATAATTACTCTGATTGCACTGATCGATTAAAATAAGTACCGGCTAACTAAAATTTGCATAAAACAGAATGGTAGCAAACAGTAACTTTCTAAGAGGGGGAGCCGCGGGGTACGGATACAGAATACGACCGTACATCAGCGTATTAAATTGGAAGCCTAATAACTATCCTGACGTCGAAAATAATACAGGAATTTGTTATACGGTGAATAATTTCATAAGTGAAACATTTAGGCTTCAAATAGTACGGAAACCTACTTTTCATATTGTCTGCAAATAGCGCGCGTCGGATGACTTCGCGCTCATCTGTTGTGACCTTGACGTTGGTGACTTTGGCTGCGCCATCGAGTGTTAAACGTTGAAGTTCCTCTGCCGCCGATGCCGTCGCATATTCTATGGGCCCCGGTTCCTCTTCTGCGATTGCTTCTTCACTGGGTTGTTCAGCTCTACGAAACAATTACTAATACAAATTAAACACTCTGCAGTCAAATACATCGCCCTGACCTCGCCCAAGTCTGGTGTATCTAAAACTAAGTGTGACTTTTCTTGACTTTTGTGGATGATGTGTTAAGGATGAGAAAACTGGCTAAAAAAACTATTTGCACTCGGGCGAAGTTGGGCCGACCGCTAGTTATTAATAAAGCCTACTAACAAATATCTCAATCGCAACTTTAATTTATTGAACATTTGTTAAGACGCCGGCCCCAATAAGAGGGCGCGTGTTTGATCCCCACACCATGATATACGTTTGTGAGGCCCACAAGTTTCTCGTGGTTTCTGATACCCATTTCCTAAATTAAGTATGGTAACTAGGTATCAATTCTAAAAATGAACGAAACACAGTTGAACTTTCTTAAAAATAGAGAACTTGGAAGCAATGTCAATAGAAATATATCTCAATGGATGGACCATAATGAACTCTATTCGTATACTTACCTTTTAAGTGCTTCTTGCCTTCGTTTGATACGTAAAGCTCGAGCGGCCTTACGCTCAAGAGGATCATGTGAAGTAACTTGAGGTTCTTTCGGTGCAAGCACATCGTCGTCTTCATTGTCGATTTCTCCACCGTACATGAAGAGTTACCTAATATATCTCTATTAAAGTAAAATAAAATTCAACTATAAAATAACTAGATCCTGATGTTTGAAATACTTCAATTTAGTACAAAGTACTCTGTGGTTAGATCGATTGCATCGGTATGACAACATATGCGTTGTTATAGTAACGCATTATTTTTAACGTAAATTTTTACCTATAGAGTATGTAAACAATTCCTTAAACATCGGTTGTGGAACATTGACTGTGGAACGAGAGGCCGCGGGTTCGATCCACGCACCTTGATAAATTGTGAGGCACACAAATATTTGGAACCTTATTATTTTTATTTATTCTAGTTATTAATAGTCTGTTTGGTTATTTTAAATCCCAAAACCATCGATACGGTAGAATATAAGTCAATGCCCAAAACAGACAAAACTCGTACAATAATGTATATATGTATATCCTTAGGGGCGTCGCCAGCCTATGGCCCTTGGGGGAAATATGAAGAATGAGAAAAATATGAGTGAAGAGCACATAAAACTTTTCACTTGTGGTACGACGGTCAACATTATCGTACAATAGTATGCAACAAAAAAATAGCGTAGGTATAGCAGGCAAGTCAATTCAAAGATTTTGTTTTTTTTTGCATTCAGCAATGTCTTTTAATCTCAGAGGGAGGGGGGGGGGGGCAGCTGCCCAACTTGGCGACGCCCTTGCATATAGTACGTAGGTATGTAAACTTTACTTTTTTAGATATCGTTAAATACATTCTTTTTCGATATAATTACCTAGGTGTTATATTGTACTTAGGTAGTCTTTTTAGTTCTCTGGACCATTGATGCACTCTTACATGAACACATATAGTGGTTTAAGTTTTTAATCAACTTACTTTGTTTCGGCCCATATACGTTCTACTGCATGGCACGAGCCTCCTCTACAATCGCAAATCCAATTGGGAAAGGTTAGGCCATATTTTAATAGTCGACCACGCTGGCCAATGAGTGTTGGCGGACTATTACATACCATACCATATGCCGTCAGGGCTGTAGGTACAGTCGAATTAGAGTTAGGGTAGCATTGGTTACAGGTAATGGAAATTTTCACAAATGGAGATTGCATTCCGTATAAAACACTGAAGCTTTATTTGGGTATAAACTATAAGCTCCTTGTTGCCGCTATAACATCCATCCGTCTTTGTCATAGTCTTAGGTATATTACAGGAATTGACTCCTACAAAATCTGAAATATTAGGTAAATGTATTTTTACTTTTTAGCACGACAAAGTGACGGCAATACTCCAAGGATAATAAGTTCAGTGCAATACTTCACCGAAAATCATGTGAGGGTGTAATAGTCACTATTTACGGTTAATATGTGTAACATTGTAGTAGAATACAATTATTAATATTTATCGGCTCGTTTGCTATACACCACGTCTTCACACCCCGTTCCGTCCTCCACGTCTATGATCTATCTCCTTCTATATCTATCTCACTCACCCTTGGTTCGCGTAGTGTATAGTTCGAGACGACAGATGCTAAGAGTATGAATTTATTAATACACTACAGAGGGAAACCCTATGGGGAAACCACATACAATAGCTATCTGTAAAAGAATCTATGGTATGTAAAAGTCTGCCGACCCACATCACGCAAGTGTGTTGGCCTTGTATGGTCGAACCCAAGTGGTCTATTCTTTGGTCCTCCTCTGAATCGTTAGATTCCTATGTATATGGTACCAATATTTTTAGGTTATATATGTTTCAGTACACAGAACTTAATTACAGTTTCCTATTGTTTTTGTAAAAACCAAAAAATTATGGGAAATTAAAAACAGAAAGACTTTTAAAAATTTTATTTTAGTTACTTATATTTTACTTTTTGCTGTTGAGGATGATACCATCGTACTTCTGTTGGAACCACTTCATGGCGTCTTCCTTTGTCAGGCGGTGAGGGAAACCAACCTTACCGGTCTTACGTCTTCTGTGAGCTACGTTGAAACCTGCAAACAATATTATTTATGAAAAAAGAACTCTAGGCCTTGTGAATAATTGTTGAAATATTCAGTTTTCATGAGAAGAAATCTAATAAACAATAGGAAATGTTGTTCATCTTCATACAAGGATATTTACTTTTGTAACAACATATCCATAATTTGTAGGAAGGCAGTATTTTGTAGCACATGACTTACAGAGTGAGCATAAATTAAACTTTGACACTCCTGAACACATGTGCATAATCACAAATTGTAGAGATATATGTACGTATTTGGCAATATGTATGTTAACTGTGTTTCAAACAGAGGTTTTTACAAGATAAACATGAATGCAACTATCTATATATATAACTATGACAAACATTTTATTTCCCTATCTAACAGAATAGTTCCTTTTTTGGTACCAGCAATCAATGTATTAATAATTGTTATATAAGGCAAAAGGTTCGCACATTAATGTGTTTATGGTTCTCTGGCTAGTTATGATAAACTATAATAAAAAATAATATCTTACCTGGCCGGCCAAGCACAACGTAGAAGTCAAGACCGTAAATACCAATGGAGGGGTCATACTTGATACCCAAGTCAATGTGTTCTTGGATACCAAAGCCAAAGTTGCCAGTGGCGGAGAAGTTGTCACGCCTTAACTCGTATTCTCTTACCTAGAAATAAAAACCAAAATATAAACACTTGTAATAATGTTACTGATTCGTTGGGAATACATGTTCATACATGCTCAATAACCATGCTCAATCTCAACCAAGTACAAATGTGTATACCATTCAAGTCTCAACATGAATGCTCAAAACCAACCAAAATATTCAATTTGAGAATGTTTCGCTTGAAAAGTTTCAATGCACACTAAACATGTTCTTCTAGCAAGTTTTTACATGTAGACACAGGGTTGAGCATGTTTGTGGATGGTCATGTTCAGATGAAACATGCTATGTACCCACCAATTGGTATCCATGAACAGAATAAAATTTCTTGCTATGCAAAAGACCATTTAATTAATAAATGTTAAAACTTTAAAATAAATAATTTACTGTCAAAGTTAAGAACAATAAAATTTTATCTTAGTATTATTTAAATCAATACATATGTGATTCATAACTTTGAAAATTGTCAATTGAAATATACAAAGCTAATTTACTTACTGTTTCAGGCCATTTATGTGCCATTGCAGGGCACAGGCCTCTACAATAGACAGTATAATTGAGAGTCGTTAGGCCATATTATTGGGCACCATGTAGGCAATTTAATTACATTAACAATATTTTAAACTTACTTTAAGACCCCTCTCGAGGATTTCCTCAGCCTTAGCACCACGGACAGTGCAGTGGACAGCAATCTTTTCATTACGACGAATGCCGAAAGATCGCACAGTGTATCTGGCCTTAGAGAACACTGGCTGTTGGCCAGTCAGTTGTTCCAACACCTGTAATCAACAGAAGTAAAACTTTAATCAAAATGGGAACAGAATAACATAATTCTATATGTACAGATAAAGAACATATAATGCAAAATCCAAAGTAATAAATCTTCAGACTTCTTGGTATGTTTGCCACATTCACATGCCAATCACATGTTTTGAAGGGCATGTAATCATGATGGACACAACATTTTTGTAAATAAATGGCTGCCTAATATTAAGTTTATTTAAAAAAATTGACACAATATATAATAGAAAGGATATGTTAGGAACAACTTAACACAGTTGAACCAAAAGAGTAGAGCATGTATGCACAAAAACCAGTAATAAAAGCATGTAATAAGTTAACAGTCACAAGTATAGTCATACAATAATCTCTCAATATAAACACAAGTTCACAGGTTCAAACTAACCAAATATGTAATACAAAAGTTCAGTCCTAAATCCTCTTACTAGGCTATATTAAATTAAATATGTTATTTCCATAAGTATTCTGAACAGTAAACATAGAGTGCTCAGAAGTTGCAAGTTAGAAATATTAATTTTGCATGAATTTACAAAGAAAAATACATTTAGGTATAGCTCTTGAACAATTCATGCCCAAACTACATATCAATGAATAATGTTTTATGTAAGTTTGTTGACTATTGGCTATCACTATTAAAGTGGTTGCAGTTATGACGGAGAAGGGTGAAGATGACACTACAAGAATAATGATAACAAAAAAGACAAATGGTAGGCATAAAACTATAAGAGCAAACAAATTACAAAAATACTTTTTTCTATTTGAATGTCACAGCTTTAAGGTTAACCATTGAAGGAAGACTAATTTTGAAAAGTAATTAAATATTGGCACAAAGTTTAACAAGTTTATACACCGGCATACTATTTAATGTCATAATATTCAATACTACTTTAAATTACTGATAGTTATGTTAACCAATTGCTAAGTCACACACTACCTTTGTTTTCATTTACTGCATGTAGTCTTGTTTAGTCAATATCCCCAAAAATGTTGAAGGCATACATGAAGCCATTAAAAAAACAACATAAACTGATTCCAACATTAGCCATGTGTTTTAGGTATACAAACAGTCATGTTTTAGGTTTATTATGATATAGTAGAAGAACAACGATGCTTTGTAATGTTAACTATGAGGGATATACCAAAACTGAACCCGAATAAATCTGCAAACCTCCGAGAAACACCAGCTAAGACTGGTAATAGTTTAATAATCTACATGAGACAAGTTTTGAGGAATTCTTGCTCATAGTACGTAACAATATATGTAATATGTTGTTCTTACTTTAGCAGCACGAGTCAGTCTGTCACCGGATTCACCAACACAGATGTTCAAGCACAGCTTTCTGATGTGGAGGTTCCTCATAACATTTTTAGATTTATCTTTTGGAACCTTCTTCTCCTTTTTGTCCTTCTTCAACGCGGGCGGTGGTACACGCTGCAAAATACATTTTATTTACTAAATTATGTGAATTATTACCACATTTATCACCAATACCTGTGTTTAACACAACAATTAGGTTATGCGGGATTTAAGTTCCATAAAATAAACTTTAGGTGAAAATAGAGTTTCGAGAATAAGCACTACTTAATGTATTTTAATTTGTATATACACGCATGATATCAAATATATATTTTTCACTGATTCAAGTGGATAATTTTGAAATAAAGAAAGAAACACCCACCGCCATGGCTACAACTTTTCAAAAAGAACCATAGACAAGTAAACAACTTATGTCACTGTCAATCACACTGTCAATGACGAATGTCACAATAGGACCATAGAGTCGCCGTTTTTTTTTAACAATGTTTGTGTATAAAACAAGAAGCTCTTATTTATTTTTATTTACCTATTTTGGGAAACAATAGATACAATGTTTTATTTATAATTAACAACAAAAAATAGGTTTAAACATAAACCCTACAGTTTTTTATAACACAATACTATGTAAAGACCTGCATACGTACACACGGACCCAGCACATAAGATTGAAATAAAATGTAATTAAATACTTGTAGTAAAATAAATTAAGTAAAATATCTTCAAAGATACATATATGACCACAACAAAGATATATGTATGTATCTATCTGGTATGTAAGAAAGGAAAAAAGATAAATTCTATTGTGATACTCGTAGACGCATGAAAGGTATAGGTCTACCAGAATCTCATGGCATAAAATTAAAAAAAAACATAATGATTTTTATGTGGCAATACCATCAGTCAACAGCTGATTCAAAACTTGAGTTATGTCATTCGATGTGAATATTTTAAGATTTCTATCCTTTCTTAGCGAAAATGTACAAATTAGTTCTACAATCACAAGTGCGACACATTGTTTACAAGGTTTATCGCCAGATCCGTGTATGATTTGGTCAAATTTAAACAAAATCGACGATTTTATAATCGACGTCGTTTTAACAAGTAAGTCGGAGTGAATAATTTTGATACTTCATTTTTTTTGGTTAGTATAAGATATGTGCATGTGTTTTATCGTATATACTTTGATATCATTTTTGAAACTAAACAGTAATTCATTAAATACCTATTTACAGGAGTTTCCAGAGATTTAAGATAAGGAACGGTTTATTATTATTCCTTTATCTTCATCGTCTTCATCAGAAGATGTTCAGGAAGAGTATTTAGAAATAAGCTTTGACTAAAGTGTTAATGAAATAAAGAACACTGAACATAAAATTATACGTTTTTTTATTTTACAATGTTGCATCTTTCATATAACATTTTTGGAACCGAATAATTATTTAAATAAAACCTACTCATAATCAAACTACTTACAATTTGGAAATTGAAAGTTGTTTGATTAAGTGAGAACTAATAAGAAGAGAGAATTAAAACGAAACTGGTGGCTCGGTACCACCATTTTTATCTACGTTTTGAAAGTACCAGCGCTCCCTCTTTAATATAATTTAAAACTGAAAAAAATCTTATTTGCCTATTTTAATTGGCTATTAATCTAAAAGTACAATTTTGAAGTAATCTTAATGTTTAAATAACCTATATATTTTCACTTAAAACATTATGTACTTTATTTACAAAGTTGTACTAAAAAAATAATGTCAATTTGAAATTAATTAATTACAATTATTGAAAGTATCAAAATATGTTCATCCAATTACCCCAGTGTTGCAATACGTAAATTCAAATTTCCCAAAATGCCATGAGATTCTGGTAGACCTATATATATGCAATTTTGGCTCAGAACAATGAATTACATAGAATGAGTCTGAAACATACTCATATACTTATCCTATTTTTTCCAATGGACCACATCATGGGAGAGAATGAGACAAATAATATGTGCTAAGGACGGCTCATGTTCACTCATGAAACGTCAAATCGCTATGTTGGGTATGACTACGCGACCGAATTAAAAAGTGCAGTTAAGTCAAATGTTACAAACGGCCAAAGCGCCGACACAATTTAGTTACGACATATTCAATAGTGATGTGCTGCACATTTTATCGATGATATAAATAATGTATATTTTAGTTTACTGGCTATATTACATAAATTGGCTTGTACTTTAAAATACCTACCCGGTAGTGTAGTGGTAAAAAGCGCTCGGCCACTGCGCGAGGGATGTGGTCTAGAATACTCTTCATAATTTTCGATGTCATCATGTTCATGGCAAAAATTTTATCTTTAGAGGCTTTGTGTACTAGCAGAGTAACGCAATCACACATGTAATGTTTTTTTTACAGTTACATGCGGAAGTTTCAACTGCTAATTCAAAATGGGATTTCATGAGAATTATCTTATATTTTTGGCTAGTTTCTTTCTTATCTTAGTAACAACTGAAAACACCAGAGGACACCTTTTCAAAAAAAGTAGATCATCGTATTATATTTTTTGTTCTATAGCTACAAAGATAAGACACAAGTTTTTAATAAATAAAAAAATGGCTATGGATTTGAAATAAATAATAATGATTCATGGATGAATATCTACCACTGTGTCTACGAATTTGCTATAAATAAAATTCATATATCGATATCGATAAACTTTCAGAAGAGAACACATTACACAGCACAATTAATTCTTGTTGTCAAAATGAGAGTGTACGTTGAAATGTCAATAGCGCTCCTTCTATGTTATTCATTGTTATATGAGAATTTTGGCGCCCGCACCCCGCCTCTATTCCCTTGACTTACTACCTATAGGGATACGCACTGCGTAGTCGGTAGTCACGTTATCAATGTCGATAATCATAGTATTTAATAGCGCTTTTTGAAGTCTTCAATCTGTTGTTACATGTTTTTCGTTTTGTTATTGTTGTTGATAGTTATGTAATGACGGTTATTAAAGGTTTGGACTCTGATTCTTTGTAAAAATGTATTTATTGATTATAAAAAATGGTTACCTACATAGGAATACTATTTCATTTACAATAAAAACATATAGTCTTCTCTTGAAACCAACCAATAGTATTGAATACATACATACGTACAAGTCATTAGTATGTTAAAGGTGCTCACTAAATTATATCGAAAACTGTTCTGGTAAGAAGGTGTTCCCATCCCTAGTTCCAATAACATCTTATGTTTATTACAATGCCTCACAATTTAAATATTACACTACATTCTAAATACTTAAAATATTTATAATGCAAAATGTCGCAAATATTTACACAACTACAATACATTTAAACATGTTATTAAATTATTTATTTTATACACCCGGTTAAATTCTACGGGTTAACATAAGTACAAGTAGTTAGGTATTTCATCTGTCGATCTACCCACTTATATCTTAATAAAACTTTATAGCCGCGATATTTGGTAGGGTGTTTCCCAGCAGTTATTGTACGTGCTACGTAGTACGTACAGTACAAAAAATATTACACAATGGTGTGATAATAATACTACATTACTCGCAAGTCCCAACAAAAAAGGGTCACAACTCGCAACTTGTAGTCCGGTGGTGAATGTTGTACCTGCGTGAATTGACTGCGTATCGTAATTGGGTAATTATGCTAAATACCATGCGTTTTATATGTTATGCAAAATAATAATTCTCCAGTTTTTAAACATATGTAGAATATAAAACATACCGGTAACATTTCATTGGTTTTAATTGCAGGTCAATAATTATTTTAAACCTTAATACGGAAACGGGGATATACAAAATACTACATTATGGAAGAAATACGCAAAAGCAAGCTCTCTATACCTAAAAAGTACAGACGTTTCTATTGTAAAACATGTAATATATTTACTAACTCTGATAATCAATTGAACCAACACTTCGAGGGCGTACGACATCAGCAAAGGACATTAACATGTCGTACCTTAAACATTAATGGTGGAATAAATGGATATGAATGCGACCCGACGTTTTACATTCCAATATTCATCGTTATGGTAGTAACAATGTTCATATTCTTCTATCTTATCGTTATGGTAAGTAACTGTTGTATACTGTAGATAATTATCATAAATAAAACATTAAATTGTAATTTAACGGCTCCTCAAATTTCGCGCCATTATTTTAATTGGCGGAGAAGTCGTCCCCAAGCGTTCACGGCTTCTATGCGCACGAACGAACGCGCAGAACAATGAGGTAGCAGCCATTTTATGTCGGTGTTAAGAAAAACATAATTCGAATGGCCAATCTTAACGAAATTGTGTAATTAGTGATATAATTTATGTGATTCCGTATACACATCTATATTTAGGTGTTTCTTTACTTATGTGAGTAGAAACTAACTTTGCTATATATATGTAGCGATAGAATAACATAAACGCGAAGAAACTGAACATTTTGCATAAATAAGGAATAATAATAAATTATATCTGATTCCTTCCACACATTATAAAAGGTCATTGTATTTCCAATAGCTACAGGTATCTTGTTCGTAAATAATGTTTGTTTAGATATATTTTGCAAGTAGAGGCCGTTAATCCAAAGTAAATTCTGCAGATTTAACATTTGTATAATATGACATAACTTTCACCAAAACGATAAATAGAGTATTGTAAACTAACATTGTTTACATTATAGAGTAAGATCCCAGGCCCCCCAGACGTTACTTATTTTCTCATAAAAAATATAAATGGGATAAAGTAGTGTTAGTACGTACTTTGAGTGTGTGCATACCTGCTAGCTTGTGTCGACGGCCAATTCATAGGTACCAGGTGCTAAAGGTAAATAAATACAGCACTGATTTTTCTTAAATTCTCAGTGCTGATTTTTACATATGTTTTAGATAATTTTGTTAAAAATTAATAATAATTATTGCCAGACACTTTCCATCGGCGCTTATCCTTAACAGACGCTTTAAAGCTTCAAAAAAAAATAACATATTTTTACTTATAATCTCACTCTTGATTTTTATATATGATACTTAGGGAACTATTTGAACACCCCTGGTCAGCAGCCAGACCAATTGGAGGGGTCAAACATCCCCCCAGACACACATAAAGTGTCGCTATGTGTATGAGCGTGAGGTCATTATTTGTACGCTTGAGTGTGAGAGAGATATCTATTTATCGATATCTTTCTTACTTAAAAATGCAGAGTACCAGATAGCATTTATGAAACTCGCCGATATTCAGTGACTTAGAACTAGAGCAAAATGTGTTTAACACTATACAAAAATTTGTTTGTGAACTGTACAACGTGGCCGGAATAATTGACGTAGATGCTGCCCGACTCCAACTCTTTATCAACACTTATATGGTTTGTGACGTAAATGAAGAGTTCAATCGCAAAAATGTGAAAAACTTTGATGCAAGTAACTTACCACCATGCAAAAGTGAGCTTTTACAGCAGTTTGGACGAGCTAATTACATCACTAGTCTCTGGAAGAAAATTAGTATTTTTAGTCCTGACAATAATGGGTGGAAGTTGGAAGACAATAAATATATATCTTAAAATTACACAAAGCTATACATGTCTTTCTTCTTTCGGATTATTTGTAGTTTGAACATTTTGCAATTCAGCGTGATCTTTACTGTCATCATCGTCTAAGTTTGATAAGTCATCATCAACCCAATGTTGGCATTGACTATCTTCATTATCATCCTTATTACTTTCATTTTCTGTTACAAAAATAACATAATTAAGAATCAAAGAGTTACACGGTTATATCAATTATTCAAAGTTAAAGTATAATACCTGATGCTTCTTGAAGCGATTCACTGACAAAGCTCGGCAATTGGTCCCCATCGAACCAGTTAAAATGATATTTATTGTCTTCCAATGTCCCATTATTGTCAGAACTAAAAATACTAATTTTCTTCATATATTACTGGTGGTAGGTCCCTCATATGTGAGAGGCTGCCTTGGTGGGTACCACCGCAATGTTTATTTCTCTCGTCAAACAGCAGTTTAAATGCACTGTTGTGTTTCGGATTGAAGGATATTGTAGCCAGAGGAACTACTGGACATATTGAGACTTTACATCTTATGTCTCAGGATGGCGAGCGCAGTGGAATGCCAAGCAATGCTTTGTAATTCAAGGTGTTGTTTGGTTCTACTACTGTTCATGAGCGGTCGTATCGCTTACCATCAGGCGAACGGCATTCTCGTCTCGCCATTCAAAGCAATAAAAAAAAATGGGCATTCTTCCAGAGACTAGTGATGTAATTAGCTCGTCCAAACTGCTGTAAAAGCTCACTTTTGCATGGTGGTAAGTTACTTGCATCAAAGTTTTTCACATTTTTGCGATTGAACTCTTCATTCGCTCATACACATAGCGACACTTTATGTGTGTCTGGGGGGATGTTTGACCCCTCCAATTGGTCTGGCTGCTGACCAGGGGTGTTCAAATAGTTCCCTAAGTATCATATATAAAAATCAAGAGTGAGATTATAAGTAAAAATATGTTATTTTTTTTGAAGCTTTAAAGCGTCTGTTAAGGATAAGCGCCGATGGAAAGTGTCTGGCAATAATTATTATTAATTTTTAACAAAATTATCTAAAACATATGTAAAAATCAGCACTGAGAATTTAAGAAAAATCAGTACTGTATTTATCTACCTTTAGCACCTGGTACCTATGAATTGGCCGTCGACACAAGCTAGCAGGTATGCACACATTCAAAGTACGTACTAACACTACTTTATCCCATTTATATTTTTTATGAGAAAATAAGTAACGTCTGGGGGCCCTGGGATCTTGGACCATTAGAGATATATTGGTTAGTAAATTACTTGTATGATGACAACCGGCGTCGCGCAGCCTCGGCTTGCAAGTTGAGGACAAAATTCAATAACGAATTGGCCATTTTATTGATGGCCGGGGGGAGGCTGGGTGGAGACAGTCGGTGAGCTTCCGCCATTTAATATTTCGCAAATGATGTAAATCCTTTTCGCGTTTTTTTGTTTACATTTACGCCCGATTACTTAGTGACAAATACATGTATATGTTACACCGTATGTATAACGCAAGAATGCGAAAGATAAGCGCGGTTTTACTCGTGTGTACATTATATTTGTAAGTGTATACATATTACAGAAGATATAATGCATGACGGTGGTTTATGATGCTGCCTGTGTACCCACATCGCTGTCAATGGCCTTAACAATTTATGCAAATAAACAATAAATAGCCATAAACAATAAAATATCGAATTTTCTTTGTTTCGTACCTTATTGATATTGCCGGCCTTTTGCCGACGCAAATTAACATGGCAGATTTTTTGTTGCTATAAGTTTATTTCCGCTTTGGTCTTTGGTGCTTTAATAATATTTTATTGCAATGTCTTATTAGATTCGTATTAGATATTAAGTTAGAAACTATTAGATATGATTCATAAAATTAAACATGCCTAGTAAGTATTGAAAAGTATGTGTTTATTGCTGTATATTTCCTAAAATTATTTGAATAGTGTTCCATACGATTATTTGTTAATTAATTATTTATAAATCAACATTTAACGGTTTTTTTAACTCTCTCAAATTACTGGTATTTCGTAAAAAAAACTTGAAAAAACATATTTATATACCTACTTTATTTAACGTGATAACTTCTCTATAGAATATTATTATAATAACGTCACTGTTACCTATTATTTTTTACCCTCGAAGTTAATGAGCTTCGAGATTCGGATAATCGGTAACTTTAATATTCCAACCGATTATTTGTCTGCGCGACGAAAGCGCCAATTTTTGTCTCATAATAGCGAATTGCGATGCGGTCCAGAATTGCAATGAATCAAACTAATTAATAAAAACAAACGACGTTTTTAACTCAATTTAATTTTCATCCCACTTTTCTGCACTTGTATCCTTCCCTCTCTTACTGACTTTGATATAAAAATTAATCATACTAAAAAAAGAAAAGAAACAATATTGATAAAGTATTTTACCTTAACAAATTGGAAATAAAATAAAATGTAACAAAAAAAAGTAATATAAAAATATTGGTTGTTTGTGTTTTTAATTCATTTTGCACTTTGTATACATCAATGCTATTTGAAATTTTATCACATAATTGGTTCAATTCAGAAACCTACTGACTTATGCTTACTCACATAAAATATAATATGCTGGTCACATATCTTCTCAAGACTGTAAGCATGTGTCTGATGAAATTAATCTCGAGAAAAGCATGAGCACCATACTTTTTATTTCAAATAGAGCCTGCAATATAAACTAGCATTTCTATATAAAAATAAAACTATATTGTAAATAAAGACTTTTTTCCAAAGTTTCACAAGTCTTCAGCAAACAGTTTTAGATGTGCATTTGTGTCTGTGTCTGCCAAACCAATTTTTTCAGTTGTATAGTTATTTCAATTATTCAAAAACGGTACACCAGCATCATAAATCAAATATTTTTAGATGAAGTATGTAAATGTATATGAGTATTTAAATGTATGTGCCCAGTATAGGCACACAGCTTAGACCAAAATAATTAAAAACTGACTTAATTAATAGTTTAGATTCCAACATTAAAACCTTTTTGTTGACTTCATTCATTATTTATGATATGTCAATTTATTAGCAGGTAAATAAATATATTGGCAGGTTATTTAAAATTGTATAAGATGTGTATTTTTTTTTTCATTAGTACTCCTTAAATCACCAAACCGTTTAACGAGTAAATATTTTATTTATTTACAGACAGTATTTTAGGCGCGGTTGGTTAGACGCCAACAGTGACACGAGAGGCCGCGGGTTCGATCCCCGCACCGAAAAAAATGTATGTGTGATCCTCAATGGTGTGGTCAGAGGTATTTGTTTGGAGTCTGAGTATTTGTGGGACCGAAAAATCTTTCTTAATTTCTGATACCTGCAACATAAGATTCAATCTTATTGTGGGATCATATGTATATCAATAACGGTGTTGTATTAACTGACTTTATTAATATTTTAGTTATTTTTTCACCTGCTTATTACTAAGTTTAATCTCCTCTCAACTGTTGAAAAGACCTCTAACCAGAAATGGCATTCATTTAATCAAAATCAGAACCCATAACTTTATTTTGATAGTATGTGATGAACTGATATATTAGATTTTCTTCAATTTTATATACTACCTGACACCCTTAGCAGCTATAATGGTGTTATAGTAAAACAACAGTTTTGAAACATTTCCATAAATAATTTATTGTTAGATTAAAAAGATATTGTGTAAACCTGTTTTTTTTTTGTATTTATTCAGGTGGGTGGGGTTGGAAATGGGTGCGATGCATAGAGTTCGCCATTAGTTTCCCGGCACACTGGGGCGTGGGCGTCGGGGGCGTGGCGCGGGGCGTGGGTGTCCCCGTGCCACCCCCCGGCGACCTACTCGCCACGATATCCATGTTCGAACAACAGATCAAGGCTGAGCCTATGAGGTAAATAAAAACAAAAACAAACATCTAAAGTTATATATACATACATCAACTTTCTTCACTTTATTAAGCCTTTTTTCGCACAATTTTTAATTGCTAATTTGTAATATTAAAACTATTTTTTAGTACATTATTTGTCTCATCCATATACATACATACATACATACATAAACTCACGCCTTTTTCCCAGAAGGGGTAGGCAGAGGTGCCAGGGCACCCACATTTCGCCTTGTATGTTCCGTCCCATGATGTGATAGGTGGCGAGCCTATCGTCTCATCCATATGCAACATTTATATCTCATTATTTTACACTTATTCTAATGTGTACAATTTATTCACCTATAAATATGGAAATGATAGCGTTCAAACATTATTTTGTAATATTATTACCATTTACATGAATTTTATTATACACACCTGAGCAGAAATCCTATTTAATTTGTTAAATACTTTTTATTATCTAATAATTTTTAACTTTTAAATGAACACTTTTTTATATTAATATAACACTTATTTTTGCATTGGAAAATATATTGTTGGGGGTGTATGTTTTACTATGTGCACAGAAAAGGAATGAGCACTCCACTAATTTGTTTGAATATTGCAGCTTCTACACCTCCCATCCACACATACACTCCGGTCCCCCAACAATAGTCCGTTCAGATTCAAATCAAGGGATCATCATGCATCACCAGCAACACCAAGAGGACTCAAAGGACAGCCTTATAGTGCAACAACAAGTACAACAACACCAACAAGATCTTATGGAACAACACCAGCAACAGGAATTGCAACAGCAGGATGATGAGGTAACAACACCGCTATGTCTCATGAGCAAATTCATCTTTTTTAAAGCATGGCTACTCATGAAGCAGCTGAAATATGGGAAAGTGATTACTGTGTGTTTTGAGGGATTATGTGTATATGTGTGTTCCAACCTTTAACATTTTAGGACCATTTTTCCAAATTTTCCAAAATCCTATTAGACCTGATTTAAAACATGATTGTGTTATGAATAAGTTACAGTTTTTAAATTATGACAAAATAGAATTTTCATAAAGATATCGAGTACCTTTTTCCAATTTTGCTATCAGTTTGTTGAAAGTCGGAAATCAGTGAGCTGCCGAAATATGTGAATAAAATGTATGTTGTTTTGTTCTTACAGCTGAGCTTCAAAGGTATGGACGATGACGGCGTTGAAATGGAAATGGATAGTCGGCAGTGTTCCCAGGTAATTATTTAAGTGTATGCAAATACAAATAGTTTCCGCCATGTGTAAAGAGACATAAAAATCATAGCAAATTTAAAATAAGACTTGTTTGGATGTTATGACGTGCAAGCTTAAAAAACATTTTTTTACTCCTGCATAACGGTCGGCAAATGAAGAGCATTTTATCTAAGGCCGCCTATAGTGCTCAAACAGGCGCTAAGTGTAACGCTCCTCTGCTGAAATTAAATACAAAAGTAATACAATAGTGCTGTGTATAAAAGGTTTTTAAATTATTATTTTATTTAACAGGGTATGGGTGTGGATCTGGGTTCAGTACAAACTAAAATGGAAGTATCAAACGGTGGTCAGTCGGCACCACGATCTAAGCCGCAGGCTTGTAAAGTGAGTTTTTTTTTTAATATTATCCATATTCCGTGTTTTTTGTTGAGGTACTAAAATCTATTCATAGCATAGACGCACTGGCACTAAAATTGTGTTTTTATTCGCGCTGTTCGTGGAAATAACTATTATGTATATTTTGGTCCTTCGAGCCGGATTAATAATGATATAGAAGTTGCTAGAAATTGTTTGTTTGTTTTCAGGTCTGCGGTAAAGTACTATCGTCCGCTTCGTCCTATTACGTCCACATGAAACTACATTCAGGAAACAAGCCTTTCCAATGCACGGTAAATAAAATTTGTCGACGTAAGCTAGCTTACTAATTCCCAGCTTAGAACTCGTTTTCGACGACATTGCAAGCTACTTTTGGAAGATTTTACAAGATGGTTTGTAGTATTTTTATGCTAATAAGTGATCATATTTTAAAAGTGGTGATGGGTGCATAATATAAGTTCTTATAGCTAATGTGTGATAGAAATTTAAACGCGATGTGGGTGACCTCTGCATACACATAAATATGCTATTTTTGTGATTTCATATTTGTGTTTACTAATAAACGTCATGTTGGGTTTAGCCGCTTGCAACGATAGGTCTTGAGATCTTTAGAGGAGGCCTATTCCAGGGACGTATTTAACTTATTGCTTAGTAGTTGTCACCCAAGGTAGCGAATTTTATATACGCAACGCAAATCTTGAAAGATTTTTTATATTGGCAATTTTGGTGGTAAATAAAAGCATTTTGGATTTGGGAAATCCACTTACACAAATTCATTATGAGGGATTGTGGTATAATACCTCTTAAGACAATGAAGTTCGCATGTTCGGACGTAAAACGTGTAGCACGTAAAACTACTGATGCGCCTAGGTAACTACTCCAAAAATGTTAGAATAGTCTATCGTACGTCGTAAAGACTATTTCGGGGTGAATGATAAGAATAGCATAGATTTTTATAAGTGGGGAACCTAATTCGGACGTCGAACATTCGAAGTTTGTTCATTCAACATTCGAACATCGATTCGTATCATAGAGTAACCCCCCCCCCCCCTGAAATGTATGTAGAGGTTGTTAATAGATGTGAGTATTGAGTAGGTACAGCGTGTTGTGTTGTGTTGTGCAGGTGTGCGACGCGGCGTTCTGTCGCAAGCCGTACTTGGAAGTGCACATGCGCACGCACACGGGCGAGCGCCCATTCCAATGCGATCTGTGCCTCAAGCGATTCACACAAAAATCCAGTCTCAATACGCACAAACGAGTCCATACAGGTCAGTTATGTTGTTATTACTATACAGTATACATTGTACATTATGTTTTAATTATTGTGCCAGGCACGTATAAATCAGTTTGAATTTTATAGTTTCTCTCCCATACACTAGCGGTGATATAAAGTACTAGTAAATTAGTTACCTGAATTAGGGCATCATGAGGTTCTATGAATATTACTTTTGTCGAATAAAATTGAAGTTAATAAAATAGAAGAATGTATATAATTAATGGGAATAGTTGATTATTTTTCAATGAAATAGATTAAATTCAGAAGTTTCAGTATATCATGTTAATACAACTTGATTGTTTTAGGTTCAGGTTGAATGTAATTTCCATATTTCTTACTTGCTTTCTACAAATAATAATTATTAGTTGAAATTAGAATGCAATCATATTCCCCTAGTTTTATAATTGATATTATTTCACTGCGTAATAGGCGCGTATGGTCTGATAGGAAGGAGGTTTAGGAAGGCGTTATATGGAAGTTACATTGTTAAAGTAAGAGTAGAGTTATAAAACCATATAATTCTACGATATTGATAATCCCATATTATTGGTACCATGAGGGGATTGTTAAATAATATAATTGGAATTATAAATATTTTGTAACGACGACCTCCTCCTGTTTCCGCGATTCATTAATTAAATTTGTTTTCTTAAGTTTTTTTTGAGCTTATTAGTTTTTGGGAATGTCCAGGGTTTCTGAGTGTCACGTTATTGCTTGTCAAGATATTATGTCGTCTGTTTTTATTTTCTGCGCCTTTTGTAAAGGCAAGGATTATGAAAGCAAACGAAACTGATATTGTGGGTTCATTCCAGCGTAGATTTGAATCAGCAAATTGTCAATCTAAAACTCAACATAGCAAATTCGTCCTTATCTCAACATGGTAATGTACATATTTCTATAGACTTAAAAAGCTCTGGGCGCTTGCATTCGTGCGTATTCTGTAGAATGCGGGCAAATTCGCGAGTCCTTTGTTTTATTGCGTTAGGAATATGTGCACTACTGTTGTGGACATAAGGGCAAACTTGCCATGTTACCTTTTAGACATTAGATAAATGCTTTTCTGCATTTCGATTATGCGCTTGTATTAACCTGTACGCGCACAACACGTGATTTTCAGACTCTCGACGACTAGTATCCTATTTTGACGCCCTGATATTTGGCCACATGTTTGCATATAATATGTATTGTCGTGTTATATATTTTTTCGTTTTATATTTGTTTTAAAATATATATCAGTAATTTGTTTATTTTTTATGCCTCTTAAGCGGATACAGTTTTATTTTACCCCAGTATATGAATATTATTTGAATTAAAAGTATGTACATTTTAAACTAATTTGCGATATTATGGCTTAACACTTACGATGTAAATTAATTTGTGTAATATATTGCTTGTTAATATTGTTGGAATTGAACACGTGACCTCTGGACGGAGCTTTTTATGAGTACATATGCACCTTCACGCGATTATTATAGTATGCAGTATACGTATACATAGCCACCTTATCGGTTCGTACTGAACATACATATGTAACACGAGACATGCTACGGCGACACTAGGACGCACCGTCGCACGGTCGCCCGGTCGTGTAGTAGACAATACATATGCTTAACTTCAAATGTGAATAGTTTTTGAGTTGTGTCCAAATGATAAAGTCGCTTCACAATAAAGATCAGGGCGTGAGGAAGGCTTCAATGATGTGAGGTAAACAGGGGGAGGTAAAGGATGCACAATCGTCGCCGCGCGGTTGTGCGTCCTTGTTGCGAGCTTTACACGCAGTCTTGTTGCAATGTGGCAATGTGGCCTGGGTTTTAGATGAGCACATGCGCGCGTTGATGGTGAAGGACCGGCCCTACAAGTGTGAGCTCTGTCAGATGCGGTTCACGCAGAGCTCCAGCCTCAACCGACACAAGAAAATACACACGGGTGGGTTGATCTGATTAAGGAAGCCCGTGCCGCCTCGCATTACATGTCTGTATGAACGATAGTCTCTGTCCCTCCCCGCGCCCGCGACCCGCGCCCTCCGCGCCCTCTGCGCCTCTAGTCAACTTGCCGACTTGCCTCCCTCCTGTAAACGCTCAGATGTAACAATCATTTTGACGTGTACGATGGTTTCGTTCAGAGGAACACAAACGCGCGCTGCTGGCTAAGGAACGACCCTACCAATGCGGCATCTGCCTTGTGAGATTCACCCAGAAATCGAGTTTGGGCCGGCACGGAAAAATACACACCGGTGGGTCCTTACCTATACCTACAGAGTACTCTGTACAGTCAACTTGTGCGTGACGGATCTCCTTGACGAATGACGCAGGCACTTGATCGGCACTCACTGTAACTTGTCGTAGTCGTTAGCCTACCTCCCCCTGAATGTGTGTGAATGGTATTACATTAACAGTAGGATATAATGCAATAAATAATTTGTTTGAGCGAGTGCTGAGTTGCTATATCGAAACTCGTATAACTTATAGAGGAGCACAGACGAGCCCTGTTAGAGAAAGTGCGGCCGTACCAGTGCCACATCTGTTTTATGCGCTTCACTCAGAAGTCCAGCCTGGGACGACATGGGAAAATACATACTGGTAGGCATTTCCCCTAAAATCCTTATGTAGAACATGAATTTATTATTTTACGTTAGCACACGTAGGCACTATCATCATTGGCAGTGCGTGGAGCGGGAACGTTGTTGTAGCTGAATTTTGTTGGTATTTCTAGAGGAGCACATCCAATCGCTGATCAACAAAGTGCGCCCCTATCAATGTGACATCTGTGACAAGCGGTTCACGCAGAAGTCCAGCCTTGGCACTCATAAACGTATACACACCGGTGGGTCCCTTGATATTTCCTTTTATTTTCACCCGGTTTCGAAGCCGCAATTTCAAATACGTGACCGCTTGTACCATTTTGTCATTGCGGCTTTGACGCCTACTTTTTGTGAATAGTTTAAGGGCTCCCGTAGCGTTTGATTTTGTTTTCTTTAAGACGGTCAACAATCAGCAATCGGGCACGAGATTTTTATTTTTGGTTTGAATAGCTAGCGCTATAGGCATGTGTCACATAGGGCGACACGCTCAAGAACTATTCACAAACAGTTGAAGCATGTGTACGTTGTGAGGATTTTCGTTCAGTTATAGTAGGAGACAGTGTCTGATGGACAAATAAAAAGAAATTGTTTTAAAATTCCCTCATGGTAGTGCACAGTGCACAGAGACAATGTCTCGTACGAATTGGTAGCCGATTGCGGTGGCGACAAGTGGTAGAATTATTTGTCCATCGTGGTTTTGTTTTGTTTCTCTGTCCCCTCGTGTCCGTGTGTTGGCGGCGCAGGGGAGCGGCCGTTCCAGTGCACCGTCTGCCTCAAGTCCTTCACGCAGAAGTGCGCGCTCAATTTGCACGAAAAAATACATACGGGTTAGTAGCCCACATATATTATATTCCGTAACAATATCTTGCGGTACGATACTAGCGAAACTGGACACTCGATACGCAGTCATATATCTCATCTAGCGTCATGCTTCTCTCCTATTTTTCCGTTGCCCGCCTGACCCGTCGTTACATCCTCCGCCATCGACAGCTTTCATATCGTTGCTTCCGACTAACATTTCAATTCTTTAACTCATCCGAAAGCGCGCTTCAAAAACTTCTGCATACGCCGGTTATCTTTCGTCTGTCTCATTTTCAAGCCGCCGAACATTTGCCCCCTCACCCTCCTCACTCCGCGAGATTCGGTGATTTTAGCGTGCCATTTATATCATTACTTCATGAATATTAATTCTATCACAAAAGCGGTAATGCAATCGCTGCAATGACGCACATAACGCGCCGCGCGTCGTAATCGACGCCGTCTATCGAAATTATTTGAACAAAATTGGGGAGGGTGTGGACGCCATGGCGTCGCATACGGCAGAATTGGCAGGGCGGGCGGCCTGGTGCGTCGGCGACGTGCGTTACTCGCTTTTGTGTGTGCACTGGGCGCAGTGCAAGGGCGTCCTTACGCGTGCGGGCTATGCCCCGCGGCCTTCGCACGCCGCCCCTACCTGGACATTCACATGCGCACGCATACAGGCGAGCGGCCCTATCAGTGCGACGCGTGTCTCAAGCGCTTCACACAGAAGTCCAGCCTCAATATACATAAGAGGACGCACACAGGTGGGTGACAGCCGCGGGCCGGACTGGCCGCCCGCCCGCCCCCTCATTCGCACTCCGCCTCCTCCGAATCTCTCATCTCGTGCCATTCCGTACGTACCGCTAGACGAAAGATTTGGAGCGGGAGCCATCGGCGAGCGGCGACCGGTCCGCGCCGCGACCTCCGTAGTGCGAGGGCGGCTAGCGTCCTTGCGACCTCGCCGCCGCTATAATGTATTGTTGGGCGCCAGTCCAGGGCAGACCGTTCCAGTGCCTGTCGTGCCCCGCCGCCTTCACCTGCAAGCAATACTTGGAGATTCACACGCGCACGCACACCGGCGAGCGACCCTATCAGTGCGACATCTGTCTCAAGCGCTTCACTCAGAAATCCAGTCTCAACATCCACAAGCGGACGCACTCAGGTATGTGGGCGCAAGCGATGGATGAACGACATATGTGGGCTACTAGCTGTGTGCGAGGTGTGAGGGGGTGTGAGGGGGTGTGCGGGGGAGTGTGGCGGTGGTGGGGAGGGCGCAGTGCCGCCGCGTCTCACGCTGCTGCTCGTCCACAGTGCAAGGCCGGCCCTTCCAGTGCCTGCAGTGCCCCGCCGCCTTCACGTGCAAGCAGTACCTCGAGATCCACAACCGCACGCACACCGGCGAGCGGCCCTATCAGTGTGACGTCTGCCTCAAGAGATTCGCGCAAAAGTCAACACTCAACATACACAAAAGAACGCACACAGGTTCGTACCGCCACCCGATGCACGTTTTTTGTTATGACATTTAATTTTTAATGTAACACAGTCTATTTGTAGTCCCTTGGTGTACATTCATATTGCTGTACTTTTAATTTGGAAGTTGTCGGTGCCACAAGGACAGTATTGATTGTTTCGCGTGTTCCGTGAGTACGCACACGGGCTGCTCGTGTGTTCTACTGTGCCATTTATGATTGTAAACTAACATGTGCGCCGATGATCAGTGCAAGGGCGTCCGTACCAATGCATGGAGTGTCCGGCGGCGTTCACATGCAAGCCGTACCTGGAGATACACATGCGCACGCACACCGGCGAACGTCCGTTCGAGTGCGATGTCTGTTACAAACGCTTCTCGCAGAAATCCACGCTCAACATTCACAAACGCATTCATACCGGTATGGACATATAACCACGCGATCTATCAACGCCTCTTACCTCTAACCCACTATGATAACATCTATTCAAACACCAAATTGCATTAGGAGCTTTTCTCCACTAAACCACGAAAGGCATTTGGATACGAAACAAACAAGTGTTACATGTTTTTCAAATGTCCTTCGTTTCTAAGATTGCTTGTGAGACGTCGGTGACTAATTCACATTAACATTCGTTAATAAATCATTTTGTACCGTGCAAATGTCCCTTAGCATTCGTGTGTGTGAATGTGTTCACCGTGGTCGGATTATGTGGTTAAGAAGGCGGCAACTTGCTTTGAACAGGTACCAATATCCATTCTGAACTTAATGATGTGGCACCGGCAATTTATTGTTGTTTTATAATTTTCTCATTCGCTACATCATCACTTAAGTTTCGGCATTATAATTATTATTTTTTATTTTCCTGGCTTACATTCATTAATTTCAGATTCGTCATACTGTCTAATTGCATCTTGCCGTCTTTCTAACATCATTTTGCCTCCACTGTCGCTTTTCGTTCATTACTTTTTAGTATTTTCATTGGAATCGTTGCTTTTGTTTTATTTAGTTCTTATTTTATGTTTGGCAAAGTATAGTCGTGTATGGAAATAATGATCAATACAAATGTCGTTTACAGGTGAACGTCCATACGCATGTGATATTTGTCAGAAACGTTTCGCTGTGAAGAGCTATGTAACAGCTCACAGGTGCGTTAAAACTGTAATCTATTTATGAAATAATACAATGTATTTTGACACAGATTAATTACTATCCTAATCCTCACATGATTCCTCAGTACTAGAACTAGAAAATCACGGTGCATCAGTGCAAAGTTTAATGAAATGATGTGTCGAGGTTAATATACTCGTAGTAGTACAAGTGTGGTGCATGCATGACGCAGATGGTCGCACGTGGCGGACAAGCCGCTGAACTGCGAGCGCTGCTCGATGACGTTCACGTCCAAGTCGCAGTTCGCGCTGCACATCCGCACGCACTCCGCCGGCTCCTGCTACGAGTGCAGCGTGTGCGGACGCAGCTTCGTCAGGGACAGCTACTTAATAAGGTATCTATTCCTCATTACGTTAAAGTTGAGAGGATCGATTTGGTTTATTTTTTACATTTTTGACTTCCCGACGCGACGTTTCGATTACTTTACAGCTTTCGTGGTCACATAAATAATAGTTTTATTTCAATGAGTAACATTCGCGTAAACCTAAGAAATCATTGAGAGGATCGCTTACCATATTAGGGAAAGGAAAATTCTAAGTAATACTCACTTTTACGGAATATCATGTTTGGATAAATAGTTTTCAGGAACATGTTTCTCTTAGGGTCTTTGCACGCATATTTTCTCTTGTTGAATTTTTTGTTAAATTTTAGTTCAATTTTCAATAATAACTATAACACTAATATCTACGTTTTTGAAGACGCTAAGCTAAGAGGGATCTTAGAGAGCAAGAGTACAATATAGCAAAATATTCCAATGAAGTACACGGTAGCCTGATGCCATTACGATTTGTAAGAAATTCCAGTGCAGCGTGGTGGACTTTATGACCTAACCTCTCTCAATCGTTCTTTCGATTGTTGAGTTTGCTCGTGCCTTGCAATGAGATGTATAAAAGCTTATACAGTATCGTACAGTAGAATTAATGTAAAGATTAGATTGGGCTACGATAAGATTGCCTTTAGAACTGGAGTGTTTATGAATTTAGATAATGGTATAAGAGTTTTGTATGTTTCGCAGACATCACAACCGCGTCCACCGTGAGAACCACAGCAACGTGTCTGCGAACAGCATCGGCACGCTGAACAGCGTGGCCACCAACACTAACAATTCCAACAGCAACTATGACTCGCCCGGCGTTTGTGACTTAAGGTATGCACATACATACAAAACTGTTGCGTCTGTGTTAACCAGGTGTTAGCACAAGAAATTGATTTGAATTTTGCTCGATATTGATATGGCACTCGTTTTATTGTCAAATTAGGGTGGTTTGTAATTGTTTTCATCATCACTATCTCGGCTACAGGAAGTCCACTGCTGAACATAGGCCTCTTCCAAGGATCCCCACATTGACCTGTTGGAAGCGGCCTGCATCCAGCGATTTAATTGTTTTATCTAGAAAATATTATTCCTATGTGATATATGTTCAATACAAAACAGGTTCACGTATGCTTACTAAAGCGAATATCTTATTCCATCTATATTAGCATTAGTAACCAATAAGTTTTTTTGCAGCTTTGTGCCAATGGTGAATCGCTACATGACATCTCAGGGCACTCAGGTGTCCATGCAGGACACGCAGAGTAAGATGTCGGCGATGTCACCGCAATCCATCGCCTCTATATGTAAGTACACAGTAGAATGCACTAACACTTTGTTGTTTTAATGAGAGCTGTAATAAATTCAATAAAAAACCCTAAAGTAAGTCTTTCGATTATATGTCACACATACGTCTTGATATGAAGGCAATAGAATTGTATTCAATAGAGTTCAGCAAACAGTGTAAAATCTCGAAGAATTGTTCTACATAATTATTAATTTTGATTTTTCCATGATTACTTAAGTGCCATAAAATTATATGCGTTATTTTTGTTTGCAGCATCGCCACCACCCTCCCACACCCCTACGCCCCAACCACAGATGTCTGGTCAGATGCATCTTGCAGACTGATCGCAAAAATAGGTAAGACAAATTTCAAGTAAAATTACAAGGTGTAAGGTTAAACGCGGTATTTACTGACAGAGTATTTAGTGTTAAATTATTAATCAAAATTTCGGTATCTTCGACAACAACTATACCCGAAGACAAGTTGTGCTCTTTATGCTATTGCGCGCTAACACAATACGTGTTCAGAATAGTTATTCGCGCCCGGAATAATGCGGGATCTGATCAATCAAGGAAGACCCTGGTACCCACATGTAGAGATTTTTTTGCAAATATTTTGAAATAAGGTTCTCTAGTTTCAATAATTCCATCCGTTGATGAACCTTATACCTTGTATACTTAAGGTTGGAACAAATTCAGGTAGTGTACATGTAGGTTTCGTTTCAGCTCTCGGTTGATCTGCGCGCAGCCAGAGTGCAATATTTATAATTTGGCAGCCAGCATCAGGAGCAGCTAAGAGACACGAGTAGAGGAGAGTAGTGGAGAGTAGAGTTGTGTACCGAGCAGCCGTGCCACGTAGTGTTTGTGTGGAGTGGCTGCAGGCAGCTGCGGATTGGTTACTGGTTACTGGTTACGCTTGCGGAATCCCTCGACGACACGTGGACATGCAGAGTAGCCACGAGGAGTAGTTGAGTAGTCACGTAGCGATACCGCCTATATGTGCATTGTGATTTTTACCCACAACTGTGATTTATCTATACCATCACACGATTGTATTGTTTCCGTGGTGGCGTTCATAAATCATCACTTAAAGTCTCATCGTTTAGAATGTAGGCCTAAAATTTTTGATCTCATATTCTAATTTGCTTAGTGATAAATTTTGGAATCATGAATGGTTAATCTCCAACGGTGAAATTCTAAATTGTAACGTTCGTCATTCGCTTATTATTGTCGTACCCATGTTCATTAGGCGTAGTGAAATGTAACAATATCTTATTGCGATGCTTTAACTTAGAATGTGTCAGTGTATATGGAAGTTCAGTAATTTTATACAACTGTTACCGACCAGAGGTAAAGTATTTTGATCGCTGTGAATTTTAAAGGACTCTAGATGATACTCCTCACATTTAATCTGTAAGGATTCTTTAAAATAAATAAAGATTCAGGTTCATATAAAATAAAATACTAATAATAATAATTGATAAGTACAAAATAATACCATAAACTAGCAGAGTCCTGAGAGGCAATACTGAAAGCTTCACAAAAAAAAATGAATAACTTTAATATGATGTTTATTGGAGAAATCCAGAGAAGTGCCTGTTGCAACATAAAATTGGCAATATTTTTTAAACGTATTACGTTCAGAGTAATATTATGTTCAGTGTTGAGTGTGCGTGTCATCGCCCGGACTCTGGGACTGTAGTCGTTAGTCTGTAGTCTGTACTACTGTGCGGGGGACAGGAAACTTTGAAACGTGGCAATAATTGAATACGTGACGAGACCGCACAGGCGAGCCGCGGGCGTGGCACAGACAGAGCGTATCATTTGTGAAGCTTCTTACTAACTTTGTGTGCCTTCTAGCGGATAGCGACATTAGGCAATATCAATCATAACACCATGAAGTATCACCGTTTGTTTTCTCATATACATATACATAAAGTAATGAGTATTAGGGGTAGTGTCGTATACACCATTATAATGTTCACCACATAGGATAGCGTCGTTTCTATTTAGTGAACGTGTTTTGGCAAATCCATTGTTTCCATTACTATTTTTCGAGTAATGATAATTACGATAATGAATAGTATATAGAGCAGTAGTCTTCCAATACCTTGAGACAGTTCTTGCACTGGAGTGCAGCTAAAGTGTCCGCTGCGGGGGTTCCTTATGGTTTGCCATTATTGATATCAAAGATAGATTGGTGCCATTTCTATGTAAATGAAGCGGTAGAGTAAGTTTAGTTAAGTCTGCAGGTCAGGGTAGAACTGGAAATAAAATATTGTAAGAGAAGCTATATTCTCGTAAGTATATTTAACTGACGTGTATACTGTATACCTTTGTATTGTTTGTGTTCCTCTGCTGTGTTGTTGTTTACTATACATTATTTTATTTCCATAAGGTACGATGTGGTTTGTGTCCATGTGCTGGCTCAGATTTGTAAATATTCGTAGGAATTTATTTATTCAAATATTTGGAAAAGGAAAACTAAATTATATGAAAGGATTTGCGATTTGTAGAACCGTCTCATTCTACAATCTGAATCAGATATCGTACTGGGAACTTTATTTCCATTTGAAGTAATGTTAGCTGCGTTAGGGCGAACTATTATTTGGGTACTATTGAAGATCAAAATTTCTTGTAGATGTACATAAGTATACATATAATAATATAATATACATATGAATGTTGTTTGATAGTCCTCAATATTTTTTTATATTTTGATAGTTCTGTATTTGAAAGAATCACGAAAAAATAGGCCAATATCTCATTATCATTTTAAATAAATAATATGTACACTGTATGTTAAGGTAAAATAATACGACGGATGCATTTAGTTGCCCAGAAATTATAATGTAACAATCTAAACTTACCCGTGTTTTAAATTCTTAATCATTTTAGTAAGTTTCTTACCAAGCCATTGATAACAGTATTATTTAGACAAACTAGAACTTGGGTTTAAACATAGTGTAAATCTAACAGCTACCATTATAAAATGATCACCATTGAAAATTTAAAACCATAGTTACGAATACTTTGTATGTAATTACATTGCGAGGGTCGATCACCTCGATCACCAGTCGCGATCGCCCCCTCTCAATGTGCATTACCGTATATTATCCATAGATATTATGAATGGAAATAGAAACACCAACATAGTGACCTAGGTAGATTTAAATATATATACACTGTCTCGGCTCTTCAATCACTTTGTCGGGGAGATTGTTTCTTTATGGATTCTAGATTAATATATTTTTGTTGTTATATGCTTCTTCTCTGTATAATTGTTTTCTATTATTACTCATGATCTTTATGTTATTCGCCCTGGCCGAGTCAATGGAGAAGTCGAGAGTATAGTTAAAGTCCGGTTTCCCTGCGAGTTGTACATGGGGTGGTCAGTGCGGATTACTGCAGTGTAATCGGTTTATTTACACTTGAATGATGGTACGCGTTCAATGTATAAATGGCAGCGAAACCAGGACGTTTCACGTACAATATATGGCGGTGAAGAATCACAAGTTGCAAATTTATAATCCGCTAGAGCTATCTATTGACACGTGGATAATTTGTGTATCTTCACTAGTCTAACTATTTTACATACCGATGTTAGTTTAATATATTATAGAGAGTAAATACTGAGCCATTTGAATTACGTAATCATAAAAGCGGTATGAATTTGTTGTTTTATGTCTGTTTCCCCTATTTGTTTTGAACCGTAGAAAAGACTGAGGAATTCACAACGTCGAAAGAATACTCACAAAATTATTGGCAGCGTTATATATTGTGTTTGTTGATGTTTTTATTGTTTAACATCAGATCGGTTGTGGTGATGGACCAACCAAGTTTTTTGTAAGCCGTATTTTTGGTTTAAGAAATCGTACATATCCTTACCCGTGAATGTAAAGTATACGTTGGTAGTGGCGCGGTCCGCGTGCACACTGCAGGCAGACTAGTCCCGGCGCGGTCGAAACTAATAACAGTGAGCCTTGTGTAATCGTATTCTCTAAGGTACATAAATATTTAGTTCTATTGTATGGTTAGATTTACGCGATCTTCCGCTTTGCCAACATATTGCGTTGCTTACATTATAATCATACAAGAGTACAGCCTAAGGATTTTAACTTTTTTTATATACTGAGAGCTATTTCTAAGTCACTGGTTTTATACTATTTATAATTATACGCTAATCGAACTAAATTTAACGGCTATGAGCCAACCTTACACTTTTGGAGTAATTTACATGATTTTAATTGCGATTTATGAATTAAAATGTCTGAGCAAACATCATGGCATGATGATTTATATCAGTGCGGTATTCGGTCATTTAGTTATAGCTCTTCAGAGTTTTGATGACCAATATTTTTAATTGCAACTGTTTTCTTTATTGTTAAAATTTTTAGGCTAGTTTATATTTGAAATAAGTTAGATTTGTTAATTGTGGTGTATTAAATTGCACGTGAATATAGCTCTCACAGCCTCCTTTACATATAATATAGTTATTTTTTTATAGTCTGAAGTGAATGTGATAAATTTTTATTATTATAATTATTGGTTTGTTTATCTTTACTAAAAGTGCTTCATATTGTTTATTGTTAATACTTTAAGTATATTCTCGGCAGCCGACGCGGGCGTAGAGAGGGCTGTAAGAGCATTTATGTAGTCAGCATTATGTATATGCTTTAATGTGATTTTTTAAATGTACTCTTTATTATAGTCTCATCAATCAATATTATAATTAGCGAACTAACAAAACATTTAATTTTTTTCAGTTCATAGTGATTTATATTGAGATCAAAATAATAAATACAGAGTTTATATTTTAATTTTATGAAAAGTATACACTGTAAAATTATTCTTTAGTGCTCATTTTGCAGAGCTCTAATAAAAAAGAAACTATATGAAATGCAAAATAACAAGTCACGATTCTTTTAGAAGTCGCCATGTAGTGGAGAAAAATAAACGTGCCATGATATTTGTGGCTATTCGTTCGTTTGATTTCATAACCCGCCCCGTAATCCATTCCTAAAATACATTTTCTAACTACATTACAATTTTTTAGTTCGCAGTGAAAGTAATAAATATAATACACTCAACAGTTGACCGTTGTATGTACGTTTGTATGTATAGTGAATACATAGTCCAAGCCCACGCTAGGTTGCTAATAGAACCATTGTATTGCCGCTCCTTGGGATTTGTGATTAATTTATGAAATAATGTAAAAATATGGGTCAATAATATGACATTTTATTATGATAGATCAGCAATCCACAACAATTTCTTCTTTGACTACGTTAGCATCTCCCGCTGGAGCCAAGTTATTGTCTGCGAGAGGTGCTGGACTTTTATAATATTTATTGCTGGCATGGTGTTCTTTCAAATATTCTCCACCCATTTCGTAATATTCTTCTTTAGAAACACACCAATTCTCAAACTCGTTGCTACCTGCAAAATCTCTCGCTCCATACCACGCGTCAAGACTTGGATTTTTTGCTTTCACTACCTTATGTGTTGATTGAAATGGTCGCATTTCTAGAAGTTCTCTTTCCAGTCTTTCCTTTAAACCTAAAACAATACCCAAATAGAGTAACATTGTTATTAACGTTATGATATGATCATTACAAAATACACCTTAATTCTTATAAAATAAATAGAAAATTCCATTACACACAAGACAAACGTCAAACAGCATGGATAAAAGTCTTTTCGTGGACAGTTTCCGTCAATGGTATTTACCGTATTTACTAATCTCAATTTGCACTACTAATGTAAGGCAAGGAAATTATTATCTCGGACTTTTCTTTCGAAGCAATAATTTGAAAAACGAAAAGTAAAATAGTTATATACATATTTTTTACACATAAAATAGAACAGAAATGGAAAACATGCTGTTTGCATTTTAGCATGCAATACATATGATTTCGATATAGTAGAAATAAATATTAATTCATAATATGCACTTATATTTAAAAAAAAAAATTGAAACTGTTGGATATCTGTACATGAAAGATATTTGAGAACTATTTTGGCGGACTGTGCGAACGTAATAGTGCCAAAACAATGATTATTCGATTTTTGGTTAGTGTGGTTGTGCATGTTAATATAAAAAAACGGCTAAACTGTTTTAGTGTGGAGGAACAACCTGGATTAGCACAGGACACACATGTCTCGAAAAATGTAGCGTTCCAGTGTCATAAGCAAGAAATTCTAATTTAGTTATTAGACATCTTGTTAACGCAAACTTCAAAGGAACGTGATGGGATAGGAGAGGGCAGGATTACAAGCCTTGAGTCATGGGACAGAATGAGGTAGCATATATATAAATAAAACTTGACAAATGAAAAACTCCAAAAGTATTTGCAGCCTTTCCAAAAAAAAATCGTTATAACAACTATGTATAGGTATTTAAAACTATGTAATGATTACCTGGAAATTGTGAACAGCCTCCAGTGAGGAAAACATTGTTTGCGAGCAACAATTGGTCTTCAGGACTGAAGTGTTTGAAAACATACTCCATAGTCTCTGCTAAACCAGCTTCCAAGTTGCCCATCATCGATGGTTGAAACATTAATTCAGGGGCTCTGTAAAGATATAGTAGATTTATATTACTATGCTATAGTCGCTTTATTACACGCTTTATATTAGCTTCACTTGTATGTTTGTATGTTTGTATATTTGTATATTTGTATGTTTGTTTGTAACCGACTTCTTTGGGCGCGATTTTGACCCACTTTAAACGGCCAGATTTCGTTCAAATTTTGCACACCTGTCAAAGACCGATGACAATACAATAATTCGATTAAAATATATAATTATCCTGATTAGATTCGCCAGGATTAATTATTCTTATAATTGATGACCATTGCTACATTCATCGCTAGATGGCGTTAACATTGTATTCTTCAAGTGTCAAATGTTACTACTGACCAACAGATGGCGTTATTGATTGGAAATACAGCCGTAGATGGATGTTTTTAGTCAAAACAATTATATAATAGTTAAAAAAAACTAAAATACACGCTTTAATAAGATATACAACTAAAAAAGTAAAAATAATTGATACTGAATTTAAGATAAGAAAATGGAGTAAAATACATATATTTTATTGTTACAAAGCGTGGGGTGCAGGAGGATAAGTAATTGTTGTAAACACCCCACGCTTTGTAACAATAAAATATATGTATTTTACTCCATTTTCTTATCTTAAATTCAGTATCAATTATTTTTACTTTTTTAGTTGTATATCTTATTAAAGCGTGTATTCATAAACATTTTATTTTATTAGGGCGGGGCATCTGTAGGGCTCGATGGCGAGGTGCAGCTGGTGCGCGTGGTGGTGCAGCTCGGCGGGCGGCGGCTCGTGTGTGTGGGTGTATGTGTATGTGTGGTAGCGGGCGGGGCACCTGTAGGGCTCGATGGCGAGGTGCAGCTGGTGCGCGTGGTGGTGCAGCTCGGCGGGCGGCGGCTCGTGTGTGTGGGTGTATGTGTATGTGTATGTGTGGTAGCGGGCGGGGCACCTGTAGGGCTCGATGGCGAGGTGCAGCTGGTGCGCGTGGTGGTGCAGCTCGGCGGGCGGCGGCTCGTGTGTGTGGGTGTATGTGTATGTGTGGTAGCGGGCGGGGCACCTGTAGGGCTCGATGGCGAGGTGCAGCTGGTGCGCGTGGTGGTGCAGCTCGGCGGGCGGCGGCTCGTGTGTGTGGGTGTATGTGTATGTGTGGTAGCGGGCGGGGCACCTGTAGGGCTCGATGGCGAGGTGCAGCTGGTGCGCGTGGTGGTGCAGCTCGGCGGGCGGCGGCTCGTGTGTGTGGGTGTATGTGTATGTGTGGTAGCGGGCGGGGCACCTGTAGGGCTCGATGGCGAGGTGCAGCTGGTGCGCGTGGTGGTGCAGCTCGGCGGGCGGCGGCTCGTGTGTGTGGGTGTATGTGTATGTGTGGTAGCGGGCGGGGCACCTGTAGGGCTCGATGGCGAGGTGCAGCTGGTGCGCGTGGTGGTGCAGCTCGGCGGGCGGCGGCTCGTGTGTGTGGGTGTATGTGTATGTGTGGTAGCGGGCGGGGCACCTGTAGGGCTCGATGGCGAGGTGCAGCTGGTGCGCGTGGTGGTGCAGCTCGGCGGGCGGCGGCTCGTGTGTGTGGGTGTATGTGTATGTGTATGTGTGGTAGCGGGCGGGGCACCTGTAGGGCTCGATGGCGAGGTGCAGCTGGTGCGCGTGGTGGTGCAGCTCGGCGGGCGGCGGCTCGTGTGTGTGGGTGTATGTGTATGTGTGGTAGCGGGCGGGGCACCTGTAGGGCTCGATGGCGAGGTGCAGCTGGTGCGCGTGGTGGTGCAGCTCGGCGGGCGGCGGCTCGTGTGTGTGGGTGTATGTGTATGTGTATGTGTGGTAGCGGGCGGGGCACCTGTAGGGCTCGATGGCGAGGTGCAGCTGGTGCGCGTGGTGGTGCAGCTCGGCGGGCGGCGGCTCGTGTGTGTGGGTGTATGTGTATGTGTATGTGTGGTAGCGGGCGGGGCACCTGTAGGGCTCGATGGCGAGGTGCAGCTGGTGCGCGTGGTGGTGCAGCTCGGCGGGCGGCGGCTCGTGTGTGTGGGTGTATGTGTATGTGTATGTGTGGTAGCGGGCGGGGCACCTGTAGGGCTCGATGGCGAGGTGCAGCTGGTGCGCGTGGTGGTGCAGCTCGGCGGGCGGCGGCTCGTGTGTGTGGGTGTATGTGTATGTGTATGTGTGGTAGCGGGCGGGGCACCTGTAGGGCTCGATGGCGAGGTGCAGCTGGTGCGCGTGGTGGTGCAGCTCGGCGGGCGGCGGCTCGTGTGTGTGGGTGTATGTGTATGTGTATGTGTGGTAGCGGGCGGGGCACCTGTAGGGCTCGATGGCGAGGTGCAGCTGGTGCGCGTGGTGGTGCAGCTCGGCGGGCGGCGGCTCGTGTGTGTGGGTGTATGTGTATGTGTGGTAGCGGGCGGGGCACCTGTAGGGCTCGATGGCGAGGTGCAGCTGGTGCGCGTGGTGGTGCAGCTCGGCGGGCGGCGGCTCGTGTGTGTGGGTGTATGTGTATGTGTATGTGTGGTAGCGGGCGGGGCACCTGTAGGGCTCGATGGCGAGGTGCAGCTGGTGCGCGTGGTGGTGCAGCTCGGCGGGCGGCGGCTCGTGTGTGTGGGTGTATGTGTATGTGTGGTAGCGGGCGGGGCACCTGTAGGGCTCGATGGCGAGGTGCAGCTGGTGCGCGTGGTGGTGCAGCTCGGCGGGCGGCGGCTCGTGTGTGTGGGTGTATGTGTATGTGTATGTGTGGTAGCGGGCGGGGCACCTGTAGGGCTCGATGGCGAGGTGCAGCTGGTGCGCGTGGTGGTGCAGCTCGGCGGGCGGCGGCTCGTGTGTGTGGGTGTATGTGTATGTGTGGTAGCGGGCGGGGCACCTGTAGGGCTCGATGGCGAGGTGCAGCTGGTGCGCGTGGTGGTGCAGCTCGGCGGGCGGCGGCTCGTGTGTGTGGGTGTATGTGTATGTGTGGTAGCGGGCGGGGCACCTGTAGGGCTCGATGGCGAGGTGCAGCTGGTGCGCGTGGTGGTGCAGCTCGGCGGGCGGCGGCTCGTGTGTGTGGGTGTATGTGTATGTGTATGTGTGGTAGCGGGCGGGGCACCTGTAGGGCTCGATGGCGAGGTGCAGCTGGTGCGCGTGGTGGTGCAGCTCGGCGGGCGGCGGCTCGTGTGTGTGGGTGTATGTGTATGTGTGGTAGCGGGCGGGGCACCTGTAGGGCTCGATGGCGAGGTGCAGCTGGTGCGCGTGGTGGTGCAGCTCGGCGGGCGGCGGCTCGTGTGTGTGGGTGTATGTGTATGTGTATGTGTGGTAGCGGGCGGGGCACCTGTAGGGCTCGATGGCGAGGTGCAGCTGGTGCGCGTGGTGGTGCAGCTCGGCGGGCGGCGGCTCGTGTGTGTGGGTGTATGTGTATGTGTGGTAGCGGGCGGGGCACCTGTAGGGCTCGATGGCGAGGTGCAGCTGGTGCGCGTGGTGGTGCAGCTCGGCGGGCGGCGGCTCGTGTGTGTGGGTGTATGTGTATGTGTGGTAGCGGGCGGGGCACCTGTAGGGCTCGATGGCGAGGTGCAGCTGGTGCGCGTGGTGGTGCAGCTCGGCGGGCGGCGGCTCGTGTGTGTGGGTGTATGTGTATGTGTGGTAGCGGGCGGGGCACCTGTAGGGCTCGATGGCGAGGTGCAGCTGGTGCGCGTGGTGGTGCAGCTCGGCGGGCGGCGGCTCGTGCTCGCGCAGTGCTTCCTCCAGCTCCACGAGCCGCTCGCCGTCCGCCTCCGAGTCCGAGTCCGCCTCGCGACTTATACTGCCAAATGTTAGTAACAAACTCATTACACAACCTACATAATAATATTTTTGTAGGTCCTATTGTCTAGATACCTAATAACTATGAAGTTCTCTCTCTCTCTCCCACTCTTTGTTTCTCTCCAGCTACAGGAAGTCCACTGCTAATATAGACCAAATATTTAAAGATACAATAAAATTGCTGGTCAATCGAAACGCAACAGACCAAAAATTGAAATGGGATAGGCTACATCTTGCACAACAACTTACCAGTACAGAATTATAAATATTTGAGTAAAACGTGTATTGTAAGTGCAGATTCATTGTAAGGTACAATAGATACCTCTTATACGCGTCCCAGTCGGAGTCCTGTTCTCCGAAGTCGTCCCCGGCGGCGGCGAGGCGCGAGATGACGCGCATGCGCTCCGCTGCGGCGGCTGAGCGACGCTTCGCCATGGCCGCGCGCCGAGCACGCCGCGCCTCCCGACGTGTCAGCAACTCGCGGTACTACAAAATACATTTTCAATGCCATACTAAATAAACACTTGGGTTATTTTTCATCATCATCATCATCATATCAGCCACAGGAAGTCCACTGCTGAACATAGGCCTCCCCCAATGATCTCCACAATGACCTGTTGGAAGCGGCCTGCATCCAGCGACTTCCTGCGACCTTAGTCAGATCGTCCGTCCACCTTGTAGGCGGGCGTCCAACACTTCGCTTGCCTGTACGTGGCCTCCACTCGAGAACCTTTCGACCCCAACGGCCATCGGTTCTACGAGCTATGTGCCCGGCCCACTGCCACTTCAACTTGCCAATCCTATGGGCTATGTCGGTAACCTTGGTTCTCCTACGGATCTCCTCATTTCTAATTCGATCTCGTAGGGAAACACCGAGCATAGCCCGCACCATGGCTCGTTGAGTGACTTTGAGCCTTTTAATGAGGCCCACAGTGAGAGGCCACGTCTCGGTGCCGTATGTCATCACTGGTAACACACAACTATCGAAGACTTTCGATTTTAGGCACTGAGGTATTTTGGACGAGAAGACGTCGCGAAGTTTCCCGAACGCTGCCCAACCGAGTTGGATTCGCCGATTGACCTCTCTCTCGAAGTTGGACCTGCCTAACCGGACCACTTGTCCTAAATAGACATATTCATCTACAACTTCGAGAGTAGAGCCCCCAACTCCAATGGGGGTTGGCACAACATGGATATTCGACATGATCTTCGTTTTATCCATGTTCATTTTAAGACTCACCTGTTGGGAAACTCGATTAAGGTCTTCGAGCATAGTGCTAAGGTCTTCCAGCGATTCTGCCAAGACTACAATATCGTCGGCAAATCGAAGGTGAGTAATATACTCGCCGTTGATGTTGATGCCGAATCCTTTCCACTGCAAGAGCTTGAAGGCATTTTCCAGCGCGGCAGTGAACAGTTTCGGAGATATGACATCTCCCTGTCTCACGCCTCTCTGTAGTGGAATAGCCTTCGTGCTCTGATCCTGTACTCGGACCGACATGGTGGCGTTGTTGTATATACACCTCAACACTTCGATGTACCGATAGTCTATGTGGCACCGCTGAAGAGAGGGTTGAGGATGGGTTACTTTTACGTAGGCATATATCAAGATTTATATTATTAATCACCTTATTTTATTTTGCCTAGGTTAACGCCCAAATACTGGAACGCAACTTAAAAATAAGTTGCGCTTAACTATGTTAATCCCGTTTAAATGTACTGGCTAAGTGGGCCGTGCGCTGTTAAGAGCAACTTAATATTTGAATGGCGTTCCAGTATTCGGGTGAAAGAGTTGCAATCTGACTCTGACACAGTCCCTATTAACTTATTTTAATATACCTATTTATCTTAATATTACATCCAACAATAGTGTTAACTATTTGAAGATCTCAAAAAAACAAACGATAAGTTATACCTTCGTCCTCATATCTCTAAGCCAAGCTTGGAACGCTTCTGGGTCGGATGGAGGCTGCACGCGCCCGGGGGTGGGCCGAGCGTCCAGATTTTCTTCTGCATTGGCCGCTGCTATGATTCGTTGTTTGTTCTTTTCTATTCGGACGTTTAGATTCGATATTTGTCTCTGCAAAAACAACGTGAAAAATATGTCGAAAAACTCTTAAGTATATTAAAAAATTCTGGTAAATTTTGATGGTTCCCATATAAGTTAAAATTATAATAATAATCTAAAAACTATTTCGTAATGAACAAAATAAAATAGCCAAAGAAATTCTATAACCTGCAGATCTTCATAGCTTTTAATATCAAATCCTTTGATAGCTTCATTAAATTCGTCAGTATCGCCATCTTCTATCATGTCCTGAAAAAAAAAAACAAATCAAGAATAAATAAAATGAAAGTTATCAGGCTACATACCCATATTTTTGCAGAACGTTATACAGTTGGTATGTGCATTCAAGCTATTCTGTCGAAATTGTGATGATGTAATATTTAATTTATATTAAATTTACTTGTATTGCCAGTAGTTGGTTCAGTTGTTCTTCGTCTTCGGCAAGTCTTTCTTCTCTTTTTCTAGCATTTATTTCTAATAAGCGGCGCGCCATTTCCCTTTTTCGCTCTTTTTGTTGCTCAGCTAAAAATAAAGTTATTTTATATGTACGAAAATCAATAAAAGATGCTAAAAATTGTAAAGTATAAATATAAATGATAACTTTGAAATTCATATAACTACCAGTATTGTATACCTGTAAGACCAGAGGAGCTTGCAGTTTGTACATAAGGTAGCTGTACTTTTTTCACGTTAGCTTCATAATAGTCAGGGTTGGCCCATTTCCTGATTTCTTCCTGGTAATCAAGTGCTACTGTGCTGTGCTCTTGCAAAATCTCTTCTATTCTAGACATGGTTATTGCATTCACATGCACTGGATATTTGAGTTGAAGAAGCTTGTGTAAATATGATATCATTTCACTACCCCCTGTAATTAATATAATTGGTTAAGTAATCTTCATCCCTCATAGCATTTAACTCTTATCAAATACAATTTCAAACATTGTATTTATACATATGTTTATCGAGTCAACTGGAAAGTTTTATAGGTGATATGGGGAAAGACAGTTCTTTTTTAATTTTAAATCATCTTCTGGCATTCTCACCCAAATTAATCCTTCGTGCATGGTCAACAATCACTTTTCCTCTAATAACAGGTACAATATGAATAGTGTGGTATCCACAATTGACTATAAGGGCTGTGTCTCCAATGTCATTCCTGTACATACTGAACAAAGAGTCAACTCCATAGCTAACTCCAGGTACCCCATACCCTTCAAATAACAGTTCAGACATCACTGAAATAAAAAATAATATAGTAAAAGATGCAACTGTAAAATTTTGGTGTAATAATTCCTGTCTACTGATAGTATTATTAGCATTATCTAGTCAAATATTCAAGTATTAGCTGGGATGAAAACTCAATTTTAGTGGAAACATATTCACTTATATTTTTTAGACCATAGTGATATTGTGACAATAAGCAAACAAGATTTTAGGATGTTTATAAAATTTCTATAAATTATACTTACATTGGCGACAATAATTAGGTGTCACAAAGGCCTCAGTCATCACAATAGGATGAGGCACAGAGCCCTCATTGTCAATGCCAAGGTGTGAGAATATATAATCACAAACTTGCTCTTGAACCTCAAAGTGTGTCACTACATTCTTATCAAACTGGGTTTTCAGCTGAAATCTGAAAGTATTGAGACAATGTTTAAACAACAGACTTTTTTGCAAAATATTATTCAATTATTTAAATAGAGTAATGGCTATTATCTGTTTTAAAAATTAGAAAAAAATATCTTTGTGTTCAGGATACAAAATCTAGGTACAAATGAAAAACTCACAAGAATTGGTAATTAGAGAAATTAAAGATATTAATTACCTCACTGCTTCTATATTTAAAATATCGTTTCCAATCTGAATAGGAGGGGTTACCGGCGGTTCCGCATCTTTTTTACACCTATCCTTCCTGGGTCTCGCAATCAAATTCTTAAATATTAAATGTGGTTCCTCATATATCGACCAACCTACCCTGCACTGGTATGATCCTGCAATTTCAATAATCTAATTGATATTGTGTTTGTTTACAAAAATATGAATAAACAACAATAATAATTTACCATTATCTATCACTAAAGGGATGTGTCCAAACTTTAATGTAGGTCCATATTCGTGTACTATATCTGGAACTGTTTTGTAATCTTTCAAAACAAGAACATTTTCCATTTTAATGAAAATAAAACTAAATATACCAATACACAAATTTACCGGACAGAATCACAGGACTGACCACAGACGACTAAAAATACAGACGGCCAACTCCATACAAATTTTTTAACACGTTATGAAAACTCACACATTGAAACCAAACATGCTTTTCTACATATATAATTCATTTAATCTTCATCGGATCTTTCTTTCTTTTCATTGATAATTTTGTCACTGACCAATAATATTTAAGAATTTTGTTCATCGTATTTGAGCCATCTCTTTCGCGCGTTATACGTATATATATATTTAGATCCGTTTCCCACCAGAGCTGGAAATCGGTACTTTACCGAAATTACCGATTTTGAAATATTTAGGGATGTACGTTATCCTTTCCGATTTTTACTACCGGAAATTTACCGGTTTTATATTTGGGTTTCATGCTTATATGTTTAAAGGACAATGGCGAAATCGTATTTGCATGAATAACGCGTTTAGAAATGTCATACTTGATAATAATAATATTATTATTTTTCATGAGTTTTCAGCATACTAACTATAGTTGTGTAACGATGTTTAAGTTTCACAATAAAATAAAAAGCTTTATTGACTATTATGTATGGCCGTCAGGTATTTTTCAGCAATGGCGTAAGGTCTTTTAAGCCGACCAAAAATATTTTTCATCGAATCTCGCAAAATCTGTTACAAAAAATAGCTTTATTTGGTAAAACAAGTGCGGTAAATATTTATTTCAAAGCCCTACTTCACCAAATAACATTTTTAAGAAAACAATAATATTTCAATTGGAAATGTCAAATAGAACATAACCTCAAAATCTATAAATTGAAAACGTTTAGTAAGTAATGTAGACTTTTTCAGCAGTATTTCTCAACACATTATTGTTTAGGAACGGCAGCGGAATTCATTTATATTTTTTTCATCAATAAACGCTCTAAATTTACATCAACTAAAATCATGTATGGAAATCTGCCATTGTCCTTTATGGATTTAAAATAAAAATAACAAATAAAACCACGTTATCATTCTAAACCTTTACTCAACAATATATTCTTTGATTTATTTGATGTTATATTTTTATACAACACTTGTATTTTAACATTTTTATCCTAATGAATATTATAACCTACAATATTTTTTTATACATCTTCAGATTAATTTAAACATTTTCAATTTGTTGATATCTCTTAACTTTATCTCTTAAAATTCTCTTAATTTTAGGACCAATAAAACAATGCCAAATTTAAGAACATGACTACAGAATTGAAATATGCAGACAAATAAAAATTTAAATGGAAACATAAATATTGCAAATTATATTTTACAATACCATGAAACAGCATAAGATTGCTTTGTTTGTAAATTTTATCTAAGAGACAATTAACATAAAGTAAATAACAAACAAAACGATTTAGCTTACTTTTGGAGAAATTGAAAAGCAAAAACAAGACATACATAATTAAAATAAGCTATCAATTAACAAATAGTTAGTCAAATCATGGAACACATTAAATGCATGATAGCTAAATAAATTTTTGATTCATTATTATAATATATTTAAGGAATAGGCAAAAAATATGTTTGAATATAGTGATTTTAAAGAATGTTAATGCTATTACTATTATAGTATGCACAATATGGGCCTATAATATACTTTTATAAACTAATGCATTGCACTGGATTTGAAAATATAACCAAAATCTTTAGCAAATGTATTTTTATGAGAATCTTAATTATTATATCAAGAAGTATAAATATTATAAACAGATTAATAATGAACATAATTACTTCTGTTGTGATTTAACCTTCGCCAATATTAACATATAAGTCTACAGTTTAGTGATCCTGCAGACGTAGTAGACTTTCTTTGTACTTCCAACGATGAACCCATTTTCCTGCGAATTGCTTGGACTGGAAATTTCACCCGAGTCTAGCCTAGAAGTTATAAAATAATTAATAAAAAAATAAATATTATAAGGGCACAATGTGTTGAAGTTTACTGCTTTCCTGACTTTAAATACATATAACCATAAAAATTGATAATTATTAATTAATATGTTATGAACTTGGAAATACCTATACCAACAAATAGCTTTAATCTTGCACTGTACTGTGCTGGGTCGACTCATATACTTTCCACTGCAGAGCACAAGCCTCCTCTACAGTCGAGAGTACGAATGGGAGGAGTAAGGCTACATAATAATCCATCAACTCTAGACACTAACAAAACAGTTAACCTTATCACATGTTCAGATATCTAATAAATCTGTATTTTAATGGGCATTTATTTCAACTAATTGTTATTTCTTATATTCGTGTAGCAGATTAAACTAGAAATAAGGTTACAGCGGAATAACATATTATTATATTTACCTTTATTATGTCAGATGAGGTTAGATTTGTTTTTCAATAATTTGGTATTTCTTGCTTCGCCAAAATAGCTGTTCACTTATTAAAGTGTTTGTATATTTTGTTTGTGAATGCTGTACAGATATTTCTATGTTTTTTTCGTTTGTGCACTCGGGAACAAAACACATAACTAAAATTAATAATTATCACGTAAATCACAAGTTTTTAGATACGATTTACACAAACAATACTATATCACGTTTGTAATGCTAAATATTTACGTTACTGATTACAAAACAGATGAAATAACATGCAATTAAAACAAAATAAGCAAATCCAAACTAAACAGCAATCGACTGTTGAAAAATATGGTGGCAATATGGCGGCGACGGCGCACGCCGGCACACGCACACATTCATAAAAGTGAAAGAGATGGGGCGAAAACGGCATATGAGAAAGCGAGATAGAAAATTGGGTCACTTTTTAAGCCCGAGTTAAACCGGCCTGGGACTGACCACACAGGACAGAATTACTAAAACCAAAATAGCTCAACTGGAAAGGGCGGGAAACATTCGACTTGTTAGGCGCGCTTTTTTTATTTTGAATTTTATTTGATGATTATATAATTAGTAATTTATTGGTGACTAGTGGATTAAATACTGTTATTAGATATATATTTAGTTTAAGTATTAAAGGAGATGTGCTATCTTGGGCCGTTTTGTGTACGTCTAATACAAATTCTAGAAAAAAATGTGGAATTCAAATAAAATAGATTTAGATTTCTTGGACAACAGGGGGCTTTATACAAAAATGTGATTGTTTTAGTACAGAAGCAATATTTTCTTCTATAATCTCTCCTCCATGATGCCTAATTGTCATTTCGTTCAAAAATGCGCGAACCCACAATCTTTAACTTGAATATGTCTTATTTTTAAAACCCCCTAAAAATTATAATTATTGTATATATTTCTTTTTCTATATTCTTCGCGTTTTAAAAGACGATATATGTTGTTGAAGAAGTCACTTTTATTATTTTATTTATATTACATGATTTTAGTTTAAGAACGAAAATGTTTAACTTGACAGCAATTGCAAAACTCTGTGTTATCTGTCTACGTCTGTGGCCGTAATTCGTATTATTTTTTACTATTCGCATACATTTCGCAAATGTGTATTTGCTTCTCTGTTAACCTGGCATTGTTTTATGGATTCTGATTCTCGGAGATGATATATCTTGACGTTTAAACGCAATTACTAGTTCGTATTTTGGTGAGTAAACATATATATTATTTAGAATGCCACATGTAAGTAATACTTTTATGTTTTTCTATGTTCATATTTCTCTTCTAACCCACAATTCTACTTTTCAGCACATCAAAAGTGGCGCTTTGCTTGAATTGCACTTCTGCAATTGTTGTGAAATGGTTGAATTGCACTTCTGCAATCAAAAATTGAAATGGATTCTATCATTCAACAGAATCTTAGTAATTACATGGGATGCCAATTCACTCTCGTGTAGAGTATTTTAAAACGTTTTATTGCTGAAATGGCAGAACAAGAAGTAAGTATTCTATTATCTTCATTAACTTGGGAAATGTATGTTTTATGCCAATTAATCAAGGTCAATACAAAGTATGGAGTATTACAAAAGTATTCATGTTAGAGCTGAATTGCATTGTGTCCACAGGACAAGTCTACTAGTACATAAATATGTAAGAAGTGATATTTTATATATTGTTGTTTAAATTGTTAAATGAATTACATTTTCTTTTATTTCCCTCTGGACACTCAAATGATCTTGTGTTATGTATAATATATTATATTATTTCCATAATAACAACACTATGTCTGATGGTAAGCACAAATGCCGTCCAGGCGGAATATCTAATGGCATCAGACGACTGTCCCAAGACATTTCATACAATTATCCGGCCGGCCTGCTAAGATGCTTCTTTAAACAATAGTGAAAAGACCTGGGATCATAGGAAGAAGGGAACACATGTGACTGCAAAGAGTTATTTATCCATCATAATTCTTCGATAACTTCAATATTAAATATTTTTTATTTTGTTTTAGCTATCAGAACAAGCAATTATCTGTACAAACTGCTGGCTGCAAATAAATCAAGCTGTAGACAATGAGCAAGATTTTATTCCAACTCCGCCGTAAGAAGATTGTATCAATCTCGATTCTTTTGGACATATATAACACCCACAAGTGCTTCATGTTGAAAGGAACATAGCTGCACACTGGATAGTGGGTTGCTGTACTCATACCATGATCATACTGTGGTATTTAGCCTTTAGGTTGGGCTAGGCAATAGTACAATATCATCGGAGCATCGGCATTGTTCCTAGATGTTTTGACTGGAGATTATTTTTAGGCTAATATAAATAAAAAATATAAAGCAAGATCTGGTTGTACTTTATTGTCCTTAAGTTTTGTTTAATTTTAGTTTTCTTTCATCAATTAATCCTACTTTTTCCTTATGTGTGCTCAGAAATAACCAATTAGAATTAATGTCAAATACATTATTTGAAAAATAATATCTTAGAACTTAGGATAATATTATTTTTAAGTATGCAGAAGTCTAATATACCAAAGTATATTAGACTTCTAGGGGTAGACCAAATATAATGTTTAAAATGTTAGCTTGTACAGAAATGATTGCCAGTAAGTTCTTTTACTAGACATTAAGGTATAGAAATAAACATGGCTGCTATCAGATTCGATCCCATTTTTATAGCGTATTCATTTGTATGGACTATAATAACTAAGAGCTTATTAAGTGCATATGCCTAATAATAAAATGATTATTTATTCATATGCACATAGGGCACACCTCTGACTTTTCGGAGTCATGTGTGTATTGATAGTCAATCACCACGCACTAAAACGGTGAAGGAAAACATCGTGAGGAAACCTGCTTACCATAGCGATTCATAAGAATTTCTATGGTATGTAAGTCCGCCAACCCACACTAGGCCAGCGTGGTGGACTATATGGCCTAATCACTCTCAATCGTATTCTTGATTGTAGAGTAGGCCCGTGCCCTGCAGTGGGACGTATATGGGCTGATACAGATGCTAGCAGTCGCGACAAGTGATCAGTCTGTGCCGTGCTGTATCTCATGCCTAGCAGATTTTTATTGTAGATTATTTAAATAGGTTGTTTAGCAGGTATTATGCACCGCACTTACGGCCAGATATAGGTACACTTTCTTAATATTAAATAACTATAAACATGACGAGATTCTGACAGACTTGTTGCAATTTATTGTATAGACATTATGTTATATTATATTAGATGATCAATAAAGCATGATACTAATTCCGTTGACGTAAAAACATTTACGAGTTATATAGAGTACAGTAATTTATAGCACAGACGACTAAAAATAATATTTGATTTATAGGAAAACGAATTACGACTTCATATTTCATAAATGTCAAGTTTTGACATCGGTTGTCAAACGTGTCATTTCAGACGCCATATTGTCCCCTTGTAGTGTTGCTGTTCTTGGCTTGGTATTTATTTTTGTATAAAGCTAATATGCAACGTATAATAGTATTTCATACAGAAATCGAATGCCAATTTCCCTAAGTAAATTTGGTGTAATGTACTACAAACGGCCCAAGGTCCATACATTTCTGGCCCATCTCCTTTATTTACTTTTTTCTCGTTTATTTCTGGCCACCGGTAAGTCATTTAATTTTCTTGTTGGACGATGGCTGAACCCCCCGACCCGGGGGGGACAGTCCCTCCGGTAGCATGCAATGTAATTGTTACCACGGAATTAGAATCAGAGTCGGGAATGGACACGGATGGCTCACTCTCGCAGCGTCCACTGAAACGCAGTCGCATTAATAAAATTTGTAAACGCTGCAATAAGCGCAGGCGAACGCGTCATGGTTCGGATGACAACAAATCTATTAGCTGCCAATGCGATAATGATTGCAATGAGCAGCCTGTACCACCAGTAATTACCACCCAAACTGACTTGGGCCAGGGCCCCGAATCCATAAATCCCCAACATACACCTAATCCAATAGGGAGAAAAATGTATGAAGCCACGGACAGCGCTCCTTACTTACTACACGTACAAAAAATTCAATCTTCCCCCAATGATGGCTCCACTCTCCACCCTATAACGTTTGGCAAATTTCTTAAAAAGCACGACATCAAAAATATTATCAATGGCAGTATAAAGCGTATTGGCAGAAATAAAATTTCTATGGCATTTTCAAAATTTATTGATGCAAACAATTTTCTTGCGCACAATAGTTTGATGTCACAAAAACTTACAGCCTATATCCCCACTTTCAATATTACTCGAATGGGATTGGTACGCGGAGTTCCTGCCGACTGGTCACCAGAAGAAGTACTAGATAACATCTCAGTACCTATAGGATGCGGTAAAATTATAAAAATAAGAAGGCTAAATTATAAAGTTTTTGAGGATGGGTCTCCAGTGTGGAAACCCTCCCAAACACTAGTATTAACATTTGATGGACAGGTGCTACCTAAACGCATATTTATGTGTTATAATGCTTTGCCTGTAGAAATGTATATTTTCCCCACCATCCAGTGTTTTTCTTGCTGTCGCTTCGGTCACACGAAAATACAATGCAGATCGAAGCCTAGATGCTTCAAATGTGGCCAAGAACATTCTGGAGATTCATGTAGTGTAGAGGAGGATTGTGCTTCATGTTGCTTGTGTTCTGGTTACCATTTTGCTATAAATAAATGTTGCCCTGAATATAATAGACAAAAAGATATTAAGTTGTATATGGCTAATAATTGTGTATCATATGCAGAAGCGGCTAAGAATTTTCCTTCTGTTAATAGATCCTTTGCTGATGTATTAAACAATAAAACACCACATACACAGCCTTTACAATTAAACAAGGCGCTTAATAAGCCTTCCACATCACATAAAAAGACAGTTTTTTTAAAGCCTCGCTCCCCTCCTAAGCTTGCTAGTGGTTATAATAAAGAAAAACATCAAACAATTATTAAGGATTATAACATGCCATCCCAAACATCTAATGGTTCTGCATTACAACCCCATCATCAACAGAAATCAATAATAGACATTGTTTTAGCCTTGATAAATTATTTGACTCAGTCCAATATAACAGAACCGTCCCACGTTGCCTCAGAAATATTGAATTTATTACAAGCTAATATAAATAATGGACCAAGTAATCCAGTGGAATTGTCGCAGTGCAATCAGCAAGAAGAGTGATATATTATATTTGGTAAACAAATACAACCCTTTTGTTATTGCACTTTCAGAGACATGGCTTAAGCCAGAGTCTTTCTTCAGAATACCATATTATACATGCCTAAGGGAAAATAGACCCGATGGGTATGGTGGTGCTGCCCTACTTATTGAAAAATCCCAAATATTTTCTCCTATTACCCTCCCTCAACACAGTGATGACTTCTCAATCATTGCAGCGCTCATCAATAAAATATGTTTTGTATCCATCTATATTCCCCGTCCTTCATCAATCATTTTTAATCAATTAAGTGGTATTCTTTCTTCGCTCCCTCATCCACTTGTTATGTTAGGAGACTTCAATTCACACCACAGATCCTGGGGTAGCTCTGTGTCAAACACCCATGGAGAAGCTTTACTAGAATTGTTAGATCGTCATAATCTATGTATCTTAAATACAGGTAGTCCAACTCATCGTACAGGTCCTGATGAGATTAATAGTGCAATTGATCTGTCAATCTGTACCCCTAATTTAGCTTCTTCATTATCTTGGTGTACCTTACTTTCAACATTTGGGAGTGATCATTTTCCAATACTAATAAAATTCCCCCAAAAATTCAAGAAGCTGCAAAAAGCGCCTCGATTAAAATATAAATTAAATGGTGGGGATTGGGATATATATAGATCAATAGTTGAAAAGCGTACATCCACTCTTCCTAGTATATCACTCAATGACCCTTCTACTTGTTCAGATGCTTTTTTGAATTTATTACATGAAGCAGCTGGAAAAACATTCCCTGTAAAAGAAATACCAAAAAATAAGCTTCCTTCTCCACCTTGGTGGGATGAGGAATGTACAAAAGTTATTAAAAAAAGAAGAGCAGCAGAATGGACATATCGTAGAGATATGTCCAATATAAATTTTAAAACTCTACAAGAAACCATTACATATACAAAAAAGACATTAAAAAAAAAGAAATCTGAAGGATGGAAAAAGTTTTGTAGCTCCCTTTCCCCACAATCACACCCTACAATAGTCTGGCGTAATATCAGGAGATTCAGATTGGGTATAGACGACAAAGTTTTTTCAAGTGTTATTACTCACGATTTAGCACACAATTTCTTAGATCATTTAGCTCCTCCATACGTGCCACAGAAAGATTTAGTTTTATCAGACCCTTTTGAAGTTTCTAACCGAACGGGCCTTAACTCACCTTTTTCACTTGTGGAATTAAAGGGAGTTCTGAATGGTATGAAAGACACGGCCCCTGGAATTGATGGCATTACATATTCGTTTCTTGTAAACCTAGGGGACATAGCTCTTTCGTATTATTTATACATCATCAATTTGGTGATGACAAGCGGAAAAGTGCCTCCTTCATGGAAACATAATTTAGTGTTGCCAATATTAAAGCCGAATAAAAATGCCAATAGTGTTTGCTCCTATCGTCCCATAGCAATGTCGTCTGTATTAGCTAAAATTGCTGAGCATTTGGTCAAAAACCGACTAGAGTGGTTTATTGAGCATAGGGGTTTATTATCCGACGGTCAATTCGGATTTAGAAAAGGAAGAAGTACTATGGATAGTGTCAGCATATTCGTTACTGATATTCGTCTTGCCTTTTCAACTAAGGCATCGGTAGTTGCTGTGTTTATAGACATTACTTCGGCCTATGATAATGTTCGCTTAGACCTTCTCAAAAATAAATTGTATAATCTGGCTGTCCCAGAAATGCTCAGTAATTTTATCATAAATATCCTCACTGAAAGGAAAATTACTCTAGACACCCCTAACTCTCCAGGAATATCTAGACTTGTGTGGCAGGGGCTTCCCCAAGGATCTGTCCTCAGCCCCCTTCTATACAACATTTATACACATGATTTAGCGTCATCACTTTACGAGCCTGTCTGTGTACTTCAATATGCTGATGATTTGCTTTTATATACAACCAACCAATCTATAAATTCCGCTTGTTCTACTATATCCTCTTCACTATGTAACTTAAAGAATTGGTTAAATATACATGGGTTTGAATTATCTGCTTCAAAAAGCACAGCAGTCCTTTTTTCTAGACAAAGAATTACTTCGCCCCTCAATATACAATATGATGGTCATCAGATACCAACTAAAACAAATACAAAGTTTTTGGGTGTTGTGTTAGATACTAAACTTACAGGACTGCCTCATTGTGATTATATAACTGCTAAATGCGAACGACATTTAGGCATGCTTAGATGTCTTTCGGGTGTTTGGTGGGGTGCGCATCCATTCTCTCTGAAACTGGTATATAATGCAGTCATAAGAAGTGTCTTGGATTATGGAACTTTCTTACTGGAGCCTGGAAGTAGAGCGGGTTTTAAAAAAATAGATGCGATTCAAACGAAAGCCTTGAGGATAATCTCTGGCGCTATGAAGTCAAGTCCTATTAATGCGTTGCAAGTGGAATGTGGTGATCCTCCTTTATTTCTTAGACGACAATTTATTTCTGATAATTTTTTGTTACGAAACCTGCAATTTTACAACTCTCCGCTTATAAATAAATTACAGACGCTCAGTGAACAGATTAGACTGTCTAAATATTGGACACATAAATCCCTCCCTTGCTTAATCAATAGCCTACGAAAATTTCAAACCATACAAGCTCCTATTCACAATTCCCGACATCTTCCAATATTCTCCACAAATTTTGAATCTCTAATATTGTCACCGAAGATTTATTTTAACTTAGGCATAGACAAAGACGAAACAAATGCTAACATTCGTTTTAATAATATAGTAGATAACAAATGGTCCTCGTGGCATCATATATACACAGATGCATCTAAACTCTCAACCCGTGAATGTGTGGGTGTGGGAGTATATCATAGCCAGTACAAAATAGTCCAGAAAATTAAGCTTCCTCCTGAGTCATCTGTATTTACTGGAGAATGTTTAGGTCTACTCAGAGCAATTGAATATGTACTTATCATGAAATTAACTAACACTGTCATATTTACAGATGCTAAAAGTGCGTTACTGACATTAGCTAGGTACCCATTTAAAGAAAAATTATCTCATATAATAACGCAAATTAGGTCTAAATTATATCAGTGTACCTTATATAACTATTCGGTTACTTTTGCTTGGGTACCAAGTCATTGCGGTATTAAAGGGAACGATAGAGCTGACGAGCTAGCCAAGCATGCGGTGGATTGTGGAGACCTTTTTCCATATCAAAATTATTATACTGACCTAGCTGCTCTAAGCAAGGCTAATCTCTGGGCATCCTGGGATGAACTGTGGGCAGTTAGTAGCCTTAGCAAGGGTAATTATTATTACAGAATACAACCCAATATACCAATAAAACCCTGGTTTTTCAAGTTTACGCTTAGTAAGTTGGCTACATCTATTTTAATACGGATGCGTCTGGGGCACGTCTGTACCCCAGCCCATCTTGCTAAGCTTGGCATTATTGAAAGTTCAACCTGCTCATGTGGATGTGATATTGGAGATTTAAATCATATCATATTTTCCTGTCCCAACCATGATTCAGCCCCTTTGTACAACCAATTGCAGTCCATTCCTGTACCTTTTCCTACCAATATAGCCACTCTTCTATGTACTAACAACTTGAAGATTTATAATATTTTATCTACTTATATATGTAATAATAATATTAAAATTTAGCCCCTATTCTGTTTTGCTATCATCCTAAAATTAATCCACTGGTATAATCCCAAAATTATCCGTTACCCAATATCCGTGTACCTTATACAAACTATCGTTTCCCTAACTTTCATCGAGTCCCCTTAAATAACTAATAAGATCAAAAGACATCGACACTGGCAGAAGCACGAATAGTGCATTGCCAAGAAGAGATTAAAAAAAAAAAAAAAAATAGCTCAACTTGACAGCTGTCAAGATTTTTTATTTTTTTCTTTTAACCATGTAAAAAGACAACGAAATGCAGCCCAGGCTTCATAAGGATGACATTCTCGGTATCACCTCAGATTACATATGACCACCATTAGTCAATCAGGGTAACTTTGTCTAACATATTTGCCAGCCGCGCCCGGCTCGGCTCATACTACTTTTGGGATAATAAATATTATTTTTATTGAACAATGCATGCCGTACTAGTTTTACTGTTATGATATTTATAATGGAGTTACTTAAATTTTATGGTTGGCATCATCCAGCCCATATATATCCCCCTGGAGGGTACATGCCTCCTCTACAAGCGAAAGTACGATTTAGACGGGTTAAGTCCTCCACACTTTTCCAGTGCGGGTTTACCAAGTTTACAAAGCAAAGAAATTACAAATCGCTGTGGTGAATCAAGCGCAAGTTTCTTCTCAATATTTTTCTTCACCTTTGTGTATACTGCGTGGTGAATTACTATTAATAATACATAACTTTTTGAGGTGTGCCCTGGGATTCGAACTCCCCACCACTATGGCAATATCATATATTATCGTCAAGGCTTGACGAATTAGCAGGAAATTGGAAAAATATTATACTTAGCTAATTCCTTTTTTTGTATAGGGCAAAAGACAGGGGTGTTCATTTATGATCCCAAACGAAGTTCGTATGTTCGTACGTTTGACGTTCGAACTCAGAAGTTTTCCACTTCATTAGATACATTAGATAATATTCTTCATTACTTAATCTGTATTCACTATGTACAATCCAGGATTCGAACATTTTATGGAGTACTCAGGCACATTCGTACAGTTTTACCTGCGTTCGAAGATTCGAACTTCGTTTCAGATCATAGAGCAAGTAATCCTATTAAAGCGTCTAAAGTCTAAACCAACCTCTTATGGAACTAATTAAACTTATGGCCTAGTTGATTATAGTTCTCAAAATAATAACTAAAGTTGTAGTTTTTATTCATTGGCAAATATATGGCAGAAAGCGCGTAGTTTTCCGGTGCGCGCGCCCCAGAACATCCTTAGATCTACGTCCTTAGAGGAGTTACTGACATAACTCATCGCTGATCGTTCCCAAAGATTTTGAACATTCTTGCTTATATTATGACAGACATTAGTTAAATAAATATGAAGATTCTATTTTATGTCACCGTTTAGGCGAGATCAATTAAATTAATTGGTACATTTTTTTCGGCTGTGTACCTACTTACATTGTTAATGAATCCTAGAATAATAAAACGTCGACACTAATTTCATGAAGTTTATTCACAATACTGGTTTGAACTGTTACATCTTCACTTCACAAATCGCCACTCTAATATACATTTAGATACTACATGCTAAATATTTATTTTATCACACAGCCATTGAAATGACCATAAGGAATGTGCGCAAATCATTTCGAGAAACGATCTGTAGGGCAATATGGCTTGTGATAAATTGTGTACAGTTTGCGAATAAATGAATAACAATTTTTAATCATAAATAGAACATTTGAATATTTACATTACGTCACGTTTTAAAATATATGCTTTCAAAATATTTATGTTCACATTTAATACACAATATAAATCAAATTGGGATGTTATGTACAAAATGGGCTACTTTGTAACTGCAATATAAGCCGAGCGCATTCAACAATAACAACAAACTAGATAAATAGATTTTATAACATTTAAGCTTTAGCTCCGACCACAGTGCCAGCCTGTTTGTCGATCTGTTCCTTCTCCAATTGCTTGCCGAGGTATTCCCTGAAAGGTAGAGGAAAACATTATTACAGTGCTACTATTATGCTATACATACATAAACTCACGCCTTTTTTCCCGGAAGTGGCAGGCAGAGGTGCCAAGGGACCCACATTTCGCTTTGTATGGTTCCGTCCCACGATGTGATAGGTGGCGAGCCTATCGCCATATCGGGCAAAAATTCCTGACTCTGGGCTGATAATGAATAGAAAAATCCAATATCACTTTGCCCAACCCGGGATTCGAACCCGAGACCTCAGCTTTGTAACCATACCGTAGTCCAACTACGCAACCGAGGCAGTCTATTATGCTATACTTACGTTATATTTGGAGACAAATTTAACAAATTTTCTTTAATACAGTTCACCAGATTATAAATAGGGAAAATAATTAACAGGATCTCATACCAGTTATGGACCATGAGTTTTTGGACGGCCAGCAGAGCTTCGTATCTTACATTGGGGTCTTCGTGGCTCAACAGATACATGACGCGCTGCTTGCCACCCAATTGTTCAATGATGCTGTAAAATACATATATTTTTTTTAACACATATTCTTCCAATCACCCTAAATAGGGTATTTTACCATAAAAGGAAAAAATCTAAAAATGTGTTAATGCAATATAATAAGCATAGATAAATAATAATAATAAAAGAATAATAATAAAAGAATAATAAAAGAAAAATAATAATAAAAGATCAGTTGGAGAACGTCAGTTTTAGATCTTAAAATACTGAAATCTTTTTTAAATTTAATACAAAATAATCTGGTTTTTTAATCTGTTCGAAACAACATGAAATGTAGCCGCCATGTTAATGACGTCAAATCGCTTGGTAAACTTTGTCAGTACCAGTGACACTGGCAGTGTCACTCAGTGTTATTAGTCATCACAGTTTGTCATCCTCCGATTTCAGTATTACTAATAAAGTATATTCGTTAATATAATATACGTTTAAAGTTAACGTAATTATGATATACTTTCTACCATGGAAGCCGGTTTCGTAGAGGGTAACACCACAAATTTACCGATAGTAAGCTCTATTATGGTCGGTAAATTCTTTGCTGCGAATGCTGATTTTTGTTCTGCTGAGTTACGAAATGTTAAAACATCGATGTAAGTATCTAATGCATCATCTTAAATTTGAAAAATACTATTTGATGGCGATAAGGCATGCTCTAAATTTCATACATTGTTTACACTTATTCGTAAACATACAACTAACATAACCACATTTGTTTACCAGACGATATTATGACGACATGACCATAGACCAAAAATGTCGTCCATTGCATAATTGTTTTTGTGAAATTACGCGCGAATTTTAAAAACGTAAAATTTAAATGTAGTTTAAAGCAGTGGCGGTACTTCCATAGAAGCCCAAAAGCCCGGCTTGCCCTACTTAATACGTACATACTCGATACTAAACACAAACCATTTTATTCCGTACAATACAATCATATTTTATTAGAAAACATTTACAATTTTTGAATTTACCGCGTCCTGTCGAGAGCGCAAAGGTCGTCGTCCTGTCGCGCGCCTAAAATCCAAATTATTATTATTAAAAGCGCCTGCGACGGTGCGTCGCGCCGAAGCGCCACGCGAAATTCATTCAAATATTGATAACATTAAAATACGAAGTCCGCTGGCTCCACACGCTCCCGTAGTAGCAAACATTGCAAAATATATCTATCCTTTTCTCTCTCGTGTGCTTTTACGAGGCTTTTGGCAAACTCGATATTTGTATGGGGATCTCACGAGTGAAGTGCACTACAAATGTATAGGTATAGACATTTTGTATAGCAATTTGTACTACACCAAATGCCCGGCTTTTTAGAATGAACATCGTACGTTTCATGGTCGGCGCGTTGTTATTTAATATTATGATTTATTAAAATTTATTTTTATTTTTATTAATTTAGTTGGTTTTATAGTTTTAGTACAAATAAGAAGGTTTTCGTTTAGGTACTTTATAATAAAATATAATTGTATGTCGTAATATTTATGTTACGTTTATGGACAATACTGTACGAATTGCGACTAACTTCATATGTATTTTGACATTTTGCAATAATTGTATTTCTCAAAAATTAGTAATTGTTTGTAGTGATAATGTTTAGTTTTTTATATTTAGACTTTTTGATACTAAAATGAGTGGTATTGTTTTGCTATGATGGTGCGAGTGTGACCGTGAAACTACTCATTGCCGTTAGAAAGGTAAATTTATTCAAGTGTATTGTAAATAAACTGGCGCGAAAAATACGCCGGGATTGTGAATTTCTCTAAGTCGTGGTATATCACAAAATACATTTTATCGACTCGCTTTAATATACTATGTGCGTTCTTTAATTTTAACATGCTCTCCCCTTCAAATAGGTTATTAAACAATCGTGTTTCATATAGTTTATCAAACGCCAAGATTTGTGTTACATTATTTGGAGTTTAATGATTTATATTTAAAATAAATTAGTTCATCCCTTCAATAGAAATTATATCAATTGTATTACAAAAAACATAACATGAATGTATTAATAATAATTTCTGCTGGCGAAGTTATACACGGCAACGTAGCTGTAGCTATGCTTTTGCTATTAAAATGCAATTTAAAGTTACAGATGCATTTCCAAAAGTAATTTACGTTACATATTTATTTAATTAATTGATTAAAAACGAATGATAAGTAATACCTTCAGCATATTAGGAATATTTAGATGGCTGTGCAAATCGCGCCATCTATTAGATTTTTACGGAACAACTTATTATAGGTGCTTTCATATCAGTGATAAACAAAGCTGTTATTTTAATGGTTTTTATCCTATTCGGAGATTGAATGGTAGGATTTTCTCGGTGCCTAAGGTGTCGGATTCGAATCCCGGGTCGGTTTTTTTAAGATTCATTATTATCGCATAGGCCCGTCTCCTATTACATGATGGCGCGGAATATGCAAGGCGAAACATGAGTGTCCTGGTAGCAGCACCTCTTCCAACATGTGTATGTATAGATGTTATGTCAGCCGACTTAATACCATTTGCTTCTAAATCAATACATATTAAAATATCTAAAAAAAAATTTTGGGCTTGCCCTAGTCCAGAACCCTAGGCACGCCACTGGTTTAAAGGTACTTAATAATCTCAAAAAAAAAATTTTTTTTAGTGGTTTATTAACACGTTAGGATATAATTGAGATACTTTTCAAAAATTGCCGTAATACCCTATTATAATATTGGGTAATTCAAATATTCTTAATTTAATAATATTTCATTTTAATGTTGTATGTAATTTCCGACTTCTTAAGTAGTTAAGGAAGTATGTATTAAGAAGGTGTTCCTACAATTTCATGTTTAAAGTTGTTAGTATACCCCTAAAAAGAAGATTGGCAACCTAATAAGGAGTCACTGAATGTAGGCCGCTTCCAAGAGATTGCAATGGAAATCTTTTAACCTATGTTGAAGAGTCCACTTTTTTATGGCCTTGGATTTATTTGGACGAGCCATTCAAGGCAATAAAATGGAGATATTTGACATTCGCCTGATGATAAGCGATACGATTGCTCATGGACAGTAGCAGTACAATGTAAAATGTGATGATAATTATTTTATAAAAATGCATAACATTTAAGCACAAACCATAAAAAATGCTATCATTAATTTTAATCAGTATCAGTATCGGAATCTACGATATTTTTTACCGATGCTATTGCTCATTCTCCTCTTGTAGCACATCCTGTAGAACAAGAGAGCAAGCGAGTCTGTTGATATTTTTTTACCGATATTGAGGATGCCGAAGATCGGGCGAAATGGAGAATTTGCCGGAAGGTGGACCCGGCGTCGGCCAGGTCAACGCCAGGTAGAAGAAGAAGAAGACTAACGCCCGAATACTGGAACGCAACTTAAATATAAGTTGCGCTTAACAACGTTAATCCCGCTTAAACGTACTGGCTAAGTGGGCAGTGCGCTGAAAGTAACTTATAATTTGAATGGCATTCCAGTATTCGGGCGTATGGCTCATTCTCGTTTGACTGTAGCATTGTGTAGGACAAGAGAGCAAGTGAGTGTGTTGATACGTACTGTTTCCCGCGGGCTGTGCGCTGTTAAGAGCAACTTATTATTTGAATGGCGTTCCAGTATTCGGGCGTATGGGTCATTCTCGTTTGACTGTAGCATTGTATAAGACAAGACAGAAAGCTAGTGTAGTGTATTGATACGTACTGTTTCCCGCGCGGGTAGTGTCGCACGTACTCGCCGACGTCGTAGCAGGCGACGGCGAGCACGACGGGGTCGCGGCTCTTCTCCAGCAGGTGCACGAGCGTGCGCAGCAGCTCCTGCCCGCGCTCGTTGAGGCGCGCCGCGTTCTCGCGCCAGAACTTAGCCGACTTGTGCACCGGGGACCACTCCAGCCTGACACACACATTAGCGATGGAATAAATAGCAATAGCAATCAAATAGCAAGTCAAGTCGATAATAACATTTCACAAGTTATATACATGGTATATCAAGACTGCTACCGAAAACGAAGCCGGTTGGTACTTTTAGCGTCTAAAAACACAATGCAACTAAATATTTCGTAAAGAAACGCGACAATTATTTTTAATGATTTTTTAAATATCATCGTTTTTGGGTGGTAAATCCATAGTTTTTGCTAAAATAATAGTTTAAACTCTTATACCTTAGAGTATTTATAAATAAAAGGGTATACACTATTATTTAAGAAAACAATATATTTACCACCCAAATAAGACAATATGGAAAAAATAACAAAAAAAAATTGTCGCTTTTATTTGCAAAATTTTCTGTTGCATTGTGTCTGAAGTCACTAAAACTACCACCCAGCTTCGTTTTCGGTAGCAGTCTTGATATACCCTGTATAAGTTAAATGTTGCGATTTGCGATTGTGATTCACAAAGCCGGCTAATATTTTTATACGATCTTATGTAATTTTTGAAGGAGTTTTTGTTACGAACCTAATTAAAGATGAAACTGAACAGTCAATGTTGTGTGTGTAATATTAGATGTGAAAAATTGTTATACATACATGGTCAGTTTTTTTACAAATTCTGTGGGGGGAAATTAGCAATAGCAGAAATATAGAGCATGCTAAGGTTTCAAAAACAATAAGGTGGTGATGTTACTTTGAAAAAGCAGTAATTCCCATTACTACAACACATTATTACCTTTTTACATTTTATTTATTTATCATTAGTACAAATATAAAGATGAAAATTCAATATATTATGGTATTTTAGCATTTATAAATCACAATTGTCTATAATACTATTTATCTGCACAAAGACGACGCAAGGTATTTTTTAAAATAAATATGTATCAGGTTGACCATCAGTTTGCATGTTCCAACAGGAGCTGAGGCAATGGGCCCACATGCAAGACACATTAATTACCATATGGTGCAATTTAATGGTGAATAAACACATCAAATGGCATTTTTAGCTACCGTGACATCAATTTAAAAACAATGGAATTTATGTAGTGTTCCCAGCAGATAAACTTAAATCCTTTTGTAAAAAAATGAATCCCCTGCTATTCCGTCCCAGTTTGCGCTGACCCTAAAGTACAGGTTTACTTTCGATTTGATCTTATTTCTGTTTAATTATCTTTCAACATAGTTCGTTTGTAATCTGAATTGTAGTGGTAGCTAAAATAGGGCCACGACAAGCCGCACTAGATTAGCGTGGTGTAGTTTGATCGATTACAGGAAAACAGTGCCTTAGAGCAGGAGATATGTGGATTGGATTGAATTATAATTGAAAATCAATTAGTCCGTTCTGAAGTTAAATGCGGGTAGAGGCGTTCATATTTGTTCACAACATAGCCATACGTTATACGACTAACTTCACATCGGACAATTTAGTTTACGTTTACAACAATAGGTATGTGAATTATCATATTTCTCATTCTATTAATGGTTAGAAAAGTAATAGATTGGGAAAAAAACAATCATATACATTGCAAATAATTATGTAAAATATGAATCAATTTATTTTATGTTTTCTAATTAATAATTTTCACTATATGCACTTGTGTCGTTACTTAAAACAATGAGATCGTTGTAGTCTAAATTATGTTGACCATAGATCACAATGTGCCTGGATTATGATGTGATGTGAAAGTATTTTAAAAATCCATTGCTTTATGATGTCATTATTTATGATAGGCATTATAAGATAGATAGCTTTTAGCATATATTTTTATCTTAATCTTGTCAAACCAAGATTATATATTTACGGCCTCATTCATAGGCACTTTTAAAACTTAATTTAGTGATAGAATATTTTGTCCGTTTCGAACGAGTTTTGAATACAGTTTGAGCGAAGAAGACAAAACATTCTCTCACTGAAATACGCTTTTAAACGATCTACGAACAGAACCGTTAATATTAATCATTAATTTTAATTTATAAAATCTAGATAATCTTACCGTCCACTCTTAACTTCAGTGGCATACTGGTCAAAGGAACTAAGATCTTGCACGGAAGTCTGGAGACGTTCGTTCAGGAACTCGACGTCATTCATGATGTCTTCATCGTCAGAGCGTTTTTGTTCAAGGATGGAAAGTTGCTTCAAAACCTTGCACTGGACCATGGCGATACAGTGTTCCTTGGCGACCTGAATAGAAAATTATGATTGGATATTGATTCTCAAACTGTAAATAATCGTAATAAGAAATGATTAAAAATTACCGACATTTTGAGATAAATGTTGGTAGTGCTACTAAATATTTTTTATTAACACCCAAATACTGGAACGCAACTTAAATATAAATGGCGCTTAATTACGTTAATCCCGATTAAATGTACTGGCTAAGTGGGCCGTGCGCTGTTAAGAACAACTTATTATTTGAATGGCGTTCCAGTATTCGGGCGTGTCATTGAAGTAGCGAAGAGAGTAAAACTAAATTTTATGTACATTTCAGTAAAATAGATACTGATTTATAAATTAGTCATGATGATGTGGAATGGGGACAAAAAAGTTAAAACTACGTAATGTATCTTTCCCAAGCCCACAATATACACGCTTTAAAACTGATCTATTTTACTGATAACAGTACAGCTTCGATCAAATATTATACACTAGATACAGGATCCGGAACAAAATCACACGCCAAAATTGGCCGAGGGTACTTATACTTATATTTGAACTTCGAACTACGAGATGTACTTCGAACTAGTCTTAAATTATAATCAAATTCAGATATCCAATCTAATCCAATCCAAAATATCAGATATCCAATCCAAAAAGATCAATAAACCTTATTCCCTTAAATTAAGATTTACTATGGTTTGCCATACTAAAATCAAATAAGAGCACACGCTCATTTGTGCTCTTATTTCACTTGCCGTTTTAGGCCGTTACTTATAATCTAGAGTATATTTGATCAAAGCAGTACAGTGAAAAATTACTTATTTTATAATTACCTGTTGGTCTTGGGGCTTCTCAATCAAGTTACGGAACACAGCGAGCACGATGCGAGTGACCTTCTCCTTCACGGAGTCGCTGAGGATGTCAGCGAGAATTGGAATAGCATTGAACTTGTTCATCTTCTCAGCCAACAGCGGGTTGAAAGTGAGTACCCACAGGCAGAACACCAGTTGGTATTGCACCTGAAATTATCAAATCTATTTAATAAACTAATATTGTAGAACGGGTTCTGGAGTTGAGACCGCGTCTTGACAAACGTAGCGTGGGACATCCTTTGGCAGGATGGCGGGACGACTTGCACAAGAGGGACGAAAGCGACAGTACGCATGAAATAGCAGACTGGGCTTTATGGTGTACCTTGGGAGAGGCCTGTGTCCAGTAGTGGACTGCAACGGGCTGATGATGACTGAATAAACGAATCATTAAAAACTACTTTTGTTCTCATTTTAAGAAACGATGAACTGCTTGTTGGACGTATGTACTTTGTATGAAAGTATCATTCCTAGTGGGTAATAAATTTATACGCGTAGAGGTTAAGGAAACACATATCAGTCATTTTCTAAATATTCCATCCTCGCATGGTTTTCCCTCATTGCTGAGGGTCGAGATCCCTTGAGCATGGAGTAATCTTTGTTCTGACTATGTTGCGCTATCTGTTCCTATCCTTGGCATAGTGGAGTCCAACGTGAAGTTTGATTAGTAGGGTAGAGTTAAGTATAGTTGATTTTTTTATCCAGGCTGTTTATTTATTTCTACCATTCTACCACTGCTCGATCTCCTCCATTTTGACAGTTTTTTGTAATTACTCCACTGAAAACAATTGCTTGTTTGTGTTCACTGAACATACCTGGAAGTTGACCCTGGAAGCCAAGATAGACAGCAGGGTAGAGATGCCATCAACGGAGAGGAATGCAAAGCGGTACTCATCGACGCGCAGCATCATTTGCAGACAACGAGCCACTGACTGGATGTAGTCATTGTTCTGTGTACAAATACATTATATAACACCCCATCGTCATAATATTTTAGTGTTAAATATTTTAAGATTTTTCTAATGTTAACTATTTTAAGACTCTACAAGAAATACTATGTGTTACTAGGTGGATTAGAATTAACTACTTTGAAATTTTTACATACAAATATTCTTTATAATATTTTTTAAATTACCGAGTTAGTACATTATAATTCTAATTGTATCCCAAAGATTAGAAATAGAATTTGGGTTACATTAATAAGTTAATACATATTAAGCCATCACCTCCCCAAATATGTCCATTGAAGTATTTTATGTACTTACACAATATACAATTATTTGTTATTTTTTTTTAATTATATAATACAAATATTTTTATAAATTCATTTATGTGTTCAATGTTTTTTATTGATATTACATTTCAGAATTTACAACGAATTTTTTTACAAACAATATATACAACGATAATAAACTTAAAGCACATTTACAAGCACATATTCAATTTATTTACACTTAATACAATCACAAAATATTAATGCTAGCATTCAATAAGAACCGTCATGACTAGTTAAATCAATTCAGATCATCCAAAGTTAGTAAGAAATACTTACGAAGAGACGTTAGTCATTGTTTTGTTACATATTTAACATTCAGGTCTGTGACGACATCTACACATGATATCCAATACCTTATGCAGACCAGGAGGCAACCCCTCATGCGGTTTCAGCTCATCGAAAGAGCTGTAAAGGCTCACATATTTCTCTTCAGATGCATCAGTGTGATCCTTTTCTTTTCCGTGGTGTTTGTGTTTATCGGAGAAATGCTCTTTCTCATGCGCCAACATAACCTGCTCTGCATGCTCTAACTCCACAGACATTTGCTCCGCCTTACCAGAAAACAAACCTTTCAGTCTCAACACATCATTGCCCTCATAGCCCCACCGGTGATGCTTGCTGGCGATGCTCACAACATTATGTTATCTTTGTGTACTCTCACACACACTCATCCATTGTGTCTATTTTTACAAACAATTTGCACCATTACTGATGTCAAATTGATTGAAAAAATATACTTGTCATAGATGAGTGTGTTGGTTAGAGTCAGTTGTTTAGACACATAAAAGATTTTGGTTAAAAATACTGTACTAAGCACTGCTGCACTATAATACTAAGCTATTATATTATGTAACATTTATATCCTTATATCAAACCTTTGTCAATTCATAGCACTTTCCTAACTGATTCGAGAAAAGAGAGTACTTGTATTATCAGACAAAAAAAAATTAAAATAATGATTGGTGTAATTGAAAACGTATGATCAACGTAATGTGATTTTTTTGTTTATGTAGTATTTTAATTGATTAATAGATGATTAGTATGATAGTTTGTTAAAATGTAAATAATAATGGAGTGTTAGTTGAACTGACAACCACTAATAAATCAATGGGAAACAACTATAAATTCATAACCACATAAATAAAACAAAGCATTTTCTACAGGCGAAGCTTCAATAAGCACAAGACAGTATGCATTCAAAATAAATCAATAAAATGACATCACTGGATAATAATTTTTTATAATTTTTTACATGCAAAAACCAGTTTTCATTCTCCACTCAATAAAGTTAAATTGAAATAAATAGCTTACATTCATCTTAAGTTGGTCCTTCAGCCAGGAGAGGTAGAAATGCAGGTCACTTTTGTCCATGAGCTGTGGGTGCCAGCAGGCAAGCTTGGCAATGATACGAGCAGTCATGTGCTGGACAAACTCATCTTGACGGTTCAGTAGGTTCAGGAATGGCTGCCAGACATTTCCAGAGTATCTTGTCTCGCGGAATATCTTCACCCTGGACTTGTCCTCCTGAAATGAATTGTTTATTTTTTCTTTTGACTAATGTTTTTCATTATATCATATACATCCTGTTCTTTTATTAAGGTAGTAAACATCATTAAAACTATAAGATTAGTTTTCAATTATTTTTCATCAACTTATACAGTCTAAAGAAGGTTCGACAGTTAAATATTTATTAGAAATAATTACATAGAAGTGTTTTACAGTAATGTACTATTGAATATGTAGTCATATATTTAATGTATGTTAGTAATGGACAGTCAAGAGCAAACTGATGATTACCGATAAGATGTCATCAATGAGCACTAAGATGTACTGGATTGTGTGGTCTTTGCTGATGTGGGTCAGCAGGTTCAGGAACACATCAGCGCAAGCATCGGGGTTCTTGTCAGGCAGGTCCTTCTGACCGCGCTGGTCCAAATTCACGATGAAATCATGGTCCCGCTGCGTAATCATCTGAGACCTGGCCACAATCACTCCGATTACACACATCTCTCAATATCCATCACAAGATGTCAATGGGAATCAATACTTACTGCAGATACGACTGCCAGTTGATCTGGGTCTGGCGGATTTCGCTTGCGCGGATTTGCAGGACGCTGGTTGCGGCAATCATATCTAAAAGACATTGTTTTATGTACGACCATGCAATTTAGGGATTTTGTGCAAGATATTAAACTGGTATATACTTACCGATTTTATCGTCACCCAACGACGGGATAAGCTGGCTAACATTTTCGTCACCGATGTTAGCCATTTTGGCTCAAGAAATTTATAATCACACTTGATAGAACGCGGATAAAAGCCAAAAAATTGACCCTCCCTATTAAAAACAGAGATTCGGAGGCAGCCTCAGCTGAGTGGTCTTGTGACTATGAGTAGTGAAGTTAGCTTTACTTACTTGGCTTATCGTTTGCTTACCTTCTCTTATGAACACTTTTCTTGCTGAAAGAAAGAGATAGAGTTACTAATGGAACAGTTGTCGATACTGGAATTTTCATATTGCCAACTTAATCAATAAATCAAATGTCAATTATTTTTTTAACGGTTTAAAAAATGCCCTAAGGTATGTGGATAATCAGCCTTACGTACGTCTATTGAACGAAGGGAATGTCAACTAGAAAAGAATTCTATCAATTTCAAATACGACGGAATAGTCCACATATTTTTATTCTGTATTAAATTAATTCATGCACTGATTTGAATTTTGAATGTTTACGTTTGTTTGGTTATAAGGTGATAAAAATAGATGGATTAAAAATAAATTTATGGAATATATAGCGAAACTGAGAGATTTTCGTGCGTTGTTAAAGTACTCACGATTATATTTGTCTTCTGTATCTTGTCGTCTTTCTTGTGATGGTTCCATTTTATTTCAATTTTAAACGAATGGATTAGTATCAATCGTCAGCTGCAATTTTGTTTACGAAATTTGTTATCAATTAGTTTAAAATCGTTGAGTTTTCATGTAGCAAAATCATAATTTGCGTTGTTCACTCGAAACCGTGACATTCGGCTGTAAATAAATTTGGGAACTGGCCAGTTCTTTTGTCATGACTACTTTGCAATCAGAAGATTGTCAAACTAATGACCCAAATGACTTATTTCCGATGTCTATTGAATCGCTAGCTTTACCATTAGATAATTCGATGCGAATTGTATTCACTGGATATTACAATGGATTTAATGTTGAAGTAAGGTCAACTGAAGAAATGGGATTATTGTATCATATGGGATGTTTCGGAAAAGGTTCAGCATCGCGATCTAAGCCAATGAATCACCGTGATGATAATACCTCACAAATATTGCGAAGGAGGCAGTATCAAAAGCGAAACTACTGGTTTAAAAAAATCAGCGCCCCTGAAGATACAACAGAATCTGATACATTTTTACAGGAAATAGATGAGTTAACTGCAAAAATTGTCAGTGATGCTGCAACGCAAGCAGAAAAAGATGTTATAGATTTAGTTTCCAGTGAAGAGGAAAATAATGATGGTGTAGAAGATACTAACAATCCAAAGAAGGATAAAGCATATCATACACAAAATAAAGGAGATATTGTTGTAATAGTACCTAATAGTGATTCGGAAGATGATAACTACTTTTGCAACCTGAGAACAAAATGCTGCATAAATAAAATCAGGATCAAGGAAAAATTAATATTGACTTTACAGGAAGCATTCTTTTTAACTTATGGGCTTGGGTGTCTGCAGGTAGTCAATGCTGACAACCTACTGAGCATAGAGCAATGTTGGCAGCTATTTATGATGACAGACAAACGGTTCCTACAGAAATATGTTGTCTACCATTATTTTAGATCAAAAGGATATGTTGTAAAGCCAGGAATTAAGTTTGGTGGAGATTATTGTAAGATTTCTTCAATTGACAAATGCTATTATACATATCAAAACTAGTATATTCTAATGTTTATATTTTTCCAGTACTGTACAAAGAAGGCCCTGGAATCTGTCATGCAGACTATATTGTCATCATCAAATATGACAACATGCATGATGATTGGGTGTCCATACTTAGTCATGTTAGAATGGCAAATACCACTGTAAAGGTAATAAATAATGTTATTCACAATGCTCAACTATTACTGTCTTGATGTATAAAGTGATACATAATATCTGTAAAAAGACTACATTCTTTATCTGCCTGTCCCTAACCCATACTACACAGGGTCACTGCAAGATGATAAGCTGTGTGAATGCTGTAAATGTATGCTTTTTAAATAATATTGCGGACAGGTGGTAGGTTTAAAGTAATGTTGCGGACAGATGTCTCTCATATGTGAGAGACCACCAGGGTAGGTACCACTGCAATGTCTATTCCTCCCGCCAAACAGCAGTGTAAATGCACTGTTATGTTACGGATTAAGACTTTGTCGCTAGAGTAACTACTGGATATATTGAGACTTACATCTTTTGTCTCAGAATGGCGAGCACAATGAAATGCCAGATATTGCTATGCAATTCATGGTGTTGCTTAATTTTGCTACTGTTGATGAGCGGTTGTATCACTTACTATCAGGCAAACGGCATGCTTGTCTCACCATTCACTGCCATGAAAATATATGATTGGCAAACATTGAAATTATTTATGGATAGCTCTCAATATACTGGATCTAGCAATGTTTTTTATTGCTAGAATTTTTTAAGAAAAACAAGACTATACAAGACTATTAATTACTACATATTAAATTCTTTTACTAGAATATTTACTCCATAACACAAAATAAACTAATGCAACTTCATTTCTTTTTTATTTTACTTTGATATATTTTATATTGATCATAATAATAGACAGTCTACTGAGTATGACTAATAATCATTTTATTTTCATTATCAATTTCAGAAGGTCTTAATAGCAGAAATTACAAAACCCTGCCAGGAATCAATAAAACTGCCTGAAGAACTTGATTTATACAGTGTGCGAGAAGTGCTTCTCACAAGGAATATTCCAGTTACAATAAATACTGATGATTAAATACTTTATTTATTTTACAATAACTAATAAGAAATAAACTATAACAATTTTCAACAAGTCTTATGCTCTTTTCATTGGTTTCTTAACTCCAGTTCTTCGGAATTCACTTCTTTCTTTTAAATATTGTTCAGTACACTCCTTTTTGAAATCTTGATTTTGATACCAATTTGACAAACAATCTTTGAGCACAGAATTTTGAGGTCTACACTTCACTACCATTAAAAGAGCTGCATCTTTGCAACACTTTTCGAATTCGGCCACTTCTGCGGTGCATTTCTCTGTTTTAGCTTTGTCTCTAATGAGCTTTGGTATTAATACTTCTACTTCTACTTTCCTTAAGCTTCGATCTTCAGGATCACCTGAAATGGTTTTGAATTTTGTTATTATTACACAATATTTTTTATGATTATTATTTCTAAAAGTCTATATTTCAATGTCTACAATATTTACCTAAACCGTGTGGTCCAGCGGAATATTTTGGAGGTAATACAGACATAATTGAGTGAAAAACTTTGTATTATTTATCCCAAATTCCAAAATATAACCTATTTCTACCTAAGTACAACTTATCCACAGAATATAATATCAATTATTATCACAGACCTAAGAGCCCTGTTATCCTTGCTGTTATCGATCAAATATGTTTAAAAAAGTTTGTTTTATTACCTAATATATACTAATTATATATATCTACAATGTAAATACATATACAAAGAATATATTATAACTTATTAAGTAAAGTATAAATATGATAAAATTAAAGAAGTCCTTTTCGGACTTTTTAATTTATATTGGACATGTTATTAGAGATGTTAAAAAATAATCGATTTTGAATTTAATCGATTATTATTTTCTTATAATCGATTTTTTACAAGCGATTTTTAAAATCCTATTAATCGATTTTTTATAAATCGATTATATAAATTATCCGTAAAAAATCGATTTTTATTAACAGTGGTATCTATGCGACGTATGAAAAAACTCGGAGTCAGTTCATACTGTTCAATATTATTGCGATGCTCATCATTTCATGTTTATTAAAATAAACGTTTAATGGTACTGAGAATTTGTATCAATAAATAAATTGGGTTTCCTTATTGAAAGTTTAAAGGAACATTCACTTTAATTTTTAGTTTTGAATATGATATTTTTTTATTCATATCAATTTATTTGATTTTTATTTTAATAAATTGTTAATATGAATTTCTGAGGATTATTTTTGGAATATGAAAAGCATTTAGATTTTTAAATGATACAAAAAAATCGATTTTTCGCAAAAATCGATTGTTTTTAATAATAATCGATTTTTAACAAATCGATTAATATTAAATAAAGAAAAATCGATTTTTATTTAATCGATTTTTTCCATTAACCTCACATCTCTACATGTTATAAATGATTACATACAACTAAATAATAAATAGTACAAGAATACTAAAGCTCAAAACACATTATTGGTTTTCGTCTTACGCTCATGTTTATTGTCTGTTTGAAATTTGAATACTGCGAGCGCATTTGCTTGCAAAGTATGTGTGGCAGATGCAGAAAAAGCTGTGTTCAAGTATGTGACAAAGTCAGTGTTCAAATATATGTCTATGTCTGTCGCCGGCATTAGTAGTAGGCACAGATTGTGGCACAGATGATCTGTGGTAGTAGGAGTAATAAATTCTAGGCCGAAAAACCGAAATCACATGGGCTGATTTCGGAAACCGGTCCCTTACGGGGATCACTCTGGCGGTCTTTACGTCTCGTGGACGGTGGTCGCTGCCCGGGCGAACACTTAAGTCCTACCACCATGAACTGTGTCACTCATTTGGCACTATCCAAGGGGTTCCGTGTAGTGTTATAGCCTACGGACACGAGTGACGTTAACCCGTAGACGGAGAAACTAATAGACGGAGTCACATGTTCTATCCCTTTTCCACAAAACGAAAGAGATTTATACATAACATTCATGTAAGAAAGAGATGCAAGCTTTTGTAACCTGTCCTTATCGGCGTAACCGCTTGACTCCAGGAAATTTGACGTTTTGGAGGCAAATATTTACATTATTTGGGGTGGCCAGCGGTCCAAAGGTTGATATTCCCTAAAACAAACGATATTAATAGATTTAAATTACATATTAAAAAACAAACTTCAATAATTATCTTTTATTTTTTAAACTTTTTCCTTATATGTTTTGAACTGTATATGGATGCACAATAGATATTGTTTTTGAAATAAAACTATTTACGAATTTTATCGCAGATTTGGTTTAAGTTTTGCTTTTTTTAACTTCTCCCCGCGACGTTTCGATTACTTTACAACTTTCGTGGTCACGGGGCGGACTAGATGTTGTTTTGTTATTAGCTTTTATTACAATCGTTTTTATTTTCAGAACTAAATATTTACTTAAATTATGTTTATGTTATACAGTGTTTTTATTAGTTCTGGGTGATGGCTGACGACCCAGGTATGTAAGTGCATTGTAGTTCCCCTCAAAGTTAAAATATCGATATTTTAGCAATTATATTTTTTTAAAGAACGGTCAAAGTTTCCCGATACCTTAGGAAAAACGTGTCAACCTGGCCACACTCCCACAAATATCGCTATCTCATACTAGGTTACACGGTGGCTACCCCTGTGCGTTAACCCTTAAAAGTGAAGCTACATACAAATGAAGTCAATATAAAGCGTGTAAAAAATGCTTAACCTGGTGGTAAAATAGCGTTCTTTACCGAAGGCCTATGTCATATGGTTGCTAAAAATGATGATGATGATTAAGATAAAAATATAGGTTGGTAGGGGCGGCATTTTTCAGTTTTTGCCCCGCCTCGAAAAATACCTAGATCCGGCGCGGGTGATAATCACAGTGATAATTACTATACTGGTAAAGATTGTTAATGAAACTAGGCTGACTTCTGCAAGGAAAAACTGAACAAAATCGTAAACATTATCAACAAAACGTCAAATACACAGTCAAATATGAAAGATTATCTAATAAAGTCCCTTGGAAATCATACCAAAAATTGCAATGATGCACTTTAATCACTATATCAACGACATTTTTTGTAATATTATTGTAATTAAATTTTAGTCTGATGCCACAGTAAATTGCAGCAAAGAGTTTAGATAGGAAAATGGAAATTAACATTTTCCACCTGGCAACAATACATAGTTCATGATACGGCATTTTCGACGTGTGCTGTCACTTTGTCAAATCAAAAATATTTCTCATTTTGTATTTTCATCAAGTATTTCATTTGTGCAAAATATTTAACGATAAATGATTATTTAGTCGTTGGTGAGTATACGAAACTTGAGGTAGTTTTGTTTAATTTTGTTTATTGATAAATGTGCATGCAGTACACGGAAGCCGCTTTATAGTTCAATAGGCTTGTGCCTTGTTTCAGCGTGTAGAAGTTTATCATAGTCATGGATCGTCTTCTGCGTCTTGGCGGAGGTATGACGGGGTTGTCGCAGGCGCCGCCGCCTACTGACGCTCCGGCCGTGGACACCGCAGAGCAGGTGTATATATCGTCGCTGGCGTTATTGAAAATGTTGAAACACGGCCGTGCTGGAGTACCCATGGAAGTCATGGGTCTTATGTTGGGTGAGACCTTGTTTTATTTTCAGCTTCTTAGTTTGTTTATTAATTTGTTGAAGGAAAGACTTAAATCCATTTCATTGTTCAATTTATTGTTTAGTCATTGTAAGCTTTACAAATAATTGGTTCTATACACATTTCGACTGTATACTATACTATTGTGTTTTAATTTATGGAATAATGCACTTGTTATTTTATTTTATTTCTTGCATATTTGTGGATTTCAACATGAAGAATAACAACCATCTGTCTATATAATTTATTTTTCAATGGTTATCAACAAGATAATAGTTATTTTCCTATATAATGAATATGGAACAAGTATTTAAACTAGACATGATAATTTGAAAATTGTAAATTACCTGTGCTCATCTTTTAAATAGCTGAATAATATACAGCTACCAATGCAATGTCTGTTTCTCTTGCACTGTTGTGTTTCGGATTGAAGGAAATTGTAGCCAGAGTAACTACTGAACATGTTGAGACTTAACATCTTATGTCTCAGAATGGCAAGTGCAGGGGAATGCCAAGCCTTGCTTTGAAATTCAAGGTGTTGTTGGGTTTTGCTACTGTTTATGGGCATTTGTGTCACTTACCATTAAGTGTATGGAATGCTCATTGTGCCATTAATTGCAATAAAAAAACCTTTCTATAAAGTATGAATACTAAAGAGCTGATTATTATTTTCAGGAGAGTTTGTGGATGACTACACAGTGAGAGTGATTGATGTGTTTGCAATGCCACAGACCGGCACAGGTGTGTCTGTCGAGGCTGTGGATCCAGTATTTCAAGCCAAGATGTTGGATATGCTGAAACAAACTGGTCGACCTGAGATGGTTGTTGGATGGTAATCCTTTTTTTCTCATGAATCTTTTCTTTAATATGGGGTCAGCAAAGTTACTTTACTTTCTCTGATGGTAAGTGCAATGCGATCCAGATGCTAATATGTATTCTGTATATTGACAGTAAAAAGTGGTGCTTATATGGTAGAACAAACCTTTGTATTATACTGTATTATACAAGATGTTTTTAATCACTAAATTGTGGGTTTGCAAGTCAGTAGACAGGGTCTGATAAAAGTAGAAGAAAAAATAAGTAGACAAACCTATTTATTTTGTCCTTAACACGTTAAACGCCGAGCAAAAAATGGCAGTTAGTCATTTGGGCCACGGAGGTCACCGATTACATGTTTCCTTAAGAAAATATCACGAAAAATTGTTTTAATCAATTTAAATATGCAAAATTAGTAATTTTTTATTGTTTTGTGTTAATATTAATTTTAGCGAAAAATGATGGAATTGATGATTTCCACTTGGCCCAAACGGGTATGCTTGAATCGCCCACCGGTGGGCCGCGTGGCGTTCAATGTGTTAATGATTTGTGTATTAAAGGCAATGGTATAAAATTAAATGCAGAAACTGGTCTATTACCAGTGTCAGAATAGGGTGTTGGGTGATAGATGGAGCTTAGGATGCCATAAATATAGTTTGTATTTTTTACTATTCTGTATGGATTTGGGTGTTAAGTAGAGGGAACTCGAAATATTTTTTTCTGGTTGCCAGTTTTGCTAAATCTAGTACAGTATTGGCATTAATTTTAAGTGTCACTTAAATTAGGTTAATGTAGTATTTATTTATTGCAGGTATCACTCACATCCTGGTTTTGGCTGTTGGTTATCAGGTGTGGACATAAACACTCAACAGTCATTTGAAGCATTGTCAGAGCGAGCTGTTGCTGTTGTAGTTGATCCAATTCAGTCCGTGAAAGGGAAAGTGGTGATTGATGCATTCCGTCTGATCAACCCTAATATGATGGTCCTTGGACAGGAGCCGAGGCAGACCACATCCAACTTGGGGCATCTTCAGAAACCCTCAGTGCAAGCTCTTATTCACGGTTTGAACCGTCATTATTATTCAATCAGTATAAATTACAGGAAGAATGAACTAGAACAGAAAATGCTTCTCAACCTCCACAAGAAATCATGGATGGATGGTCTAACACTATCAGACTACAAAGAACACTGTTCAATAAATGAGACAACAGTAACAGACATGTTGGAGCTAGCCAAGAATTATAATAAGGCTTTGGAAGACGAAGAGAAAATGACACCAGAACAGCTGGCTATTAAGAATGTCGGCAAACAAGACCCCAAGAGGCATTTAGAAGAGAAGGTTGACATCCTCATGTCAAATAACATAGTCCAGTGTCTAGGAGCCATGCTTGATACTATGGTATTTAAATGATCTGGTGTGTGACATTTTGTATTATTGTTTTAAGGCTATAGTAAAGTGGAATATGAATGAATCCAGTCTTGCAGTTCTCCATTGTATTGATAAATATGTACTAATCTACTTAATGTACTAAATGCAAAATAAAACAGTTCTTTTTAAAAATAATAGTTTAATTAATAGAATAGTCGCTGAGGTGCAATTTCATTGCGTATGTCAACCAATCGTTTTTCAACATTGGGATAGTGGCTTAAATTAGCAAAATCTATATCAAACATAGGCTTTATAATTTTCTGAGATTCTACAATTTCCCGAACTATCCTTTTAGCTTTAGTAAACGCCTCACCACGATTATCCATGATTATCTGTAAGATAGACATATGTTTCCTAAACATGGAATAATATTCACTCTATTATGACTATAAATTCACCAAACTAGGTCTTGTACCGTGTCAGTCATAAGACCTTAAAACACTTAGATCCGAAAATAATATTTGTGGGCCGTACAGACATTAGTTTCAATGCGGAGTCGATGCCGCAAACTCTTATTTCGCCAGTCGGCTTTTCAATCAACTGTGCTAAGGAGACTCGATGACCACAGTTCATAATAGAGGAAACAATAATAAATTATATGTACACTGTTCCCAGTTGAAATAGATTGCCAAAAACGATACTCGTTACTGATAACAGATGAGCAGATTATTTATTTATGCTAAAAAATATTGTGAAATATCACCGTATCCCAAAACAAGCCAGGACATGTACGATGTATTGTTTCATAGTCATCTCGAATTGTTGTAGTGTCAGACTCGTCAGGCATCTGAAAACATGCCTACGTCATGCAACTAAACAACTATAACAATCCTAGTTCATATACTGGGTATATCAAGACTGCTACCGAAAACGAAGCCAGGTGGTAGTTATAGAGACTACAAACACATTGCAACTAAAAATTTCGCTAAGAAACGCGACAATTATTTTTAATGATTTTTTAAATATCATCATTTTTGGGAAGTAAATTAATAGATTTTGCTAAAATAATAATTTAAACTCTTTTATACCTTAGTCTTTATAAATAAAAGGGTATACACTATTAATTTAGGAAAAACTATGGATTTACCACCCAAAAATTACGAAATTAAAAAAAATATTTAAAAAAATGTCGCTTTTCTTTGCAACATTTTTAGTTGTGTTTGTAGTCACTAAAACTACCACCTGGCTTCGTTTTCGGTAGCAGTCTTGATATACCCTGTATATATGAGCTTACATTTTTATAGTAGTCCATTTGAGAAATAATAGAATCTGGATTATCTACTTTTGTGTCATCACGTTGAACGGTATCATCACCTGGAAGTTTTATTATAATATATATGCCTACATCACTGGTTTAGAAACCAAGGATAGGCCGTGTATAATCTATAGATAGATCCTTCAATACATTTGGAGATTCAAAATATTTACCGTGTAAATCGCACGAAGATAAATATTACATCAATTTAATAGACTTCGTCTAAATGGTGAGCGACGACTTATTTCAGTAACGCTCCACTAGAGATGCACTGGAGCGCGCGCACCACTTAAATTGGAATACTTTACGTGTATTCCGCCCCATCCATATATTTATGTCAATGGCCCGGAGTCAAGATTTTGTACCCGATATGACGATAGGGTCGCCCCCTATTACATCGTGAGACGCAACAAATAAGGAGAAACGTAAGTATCGTGGTAGCAGCTCTGCCTACGCTTTCTCGGAGAAAGGCGTGAGTTTATATAACGTATAATGTTTGTAAGGCTGTATAGGCTGGAAGCCTATTTAGGCTAAGTATAAATTACTTATAGCCCAGTCAAAATAGACATTCCAGTTCGGAATAATTCGCATAGAGCTGAAAATTGGGAGAGATGTTCAATACATCATTAGAAACAAATTGCCAAAAGTGCCCATCAATCCCTCTTTTGCAAAAAAAAAAAAATATTCTAGGTCAAAAGTGCGAAATTTACATTTTTTCCGTTTTTCTCTGAAACGGTCATTTTTAGAGAAAAAATATTATAGGTATACCAAAGTTGTAGATTATACAATTCTCTACAAAAATCATACAATATTTTTTTTTTAATTTTTTTTAGTGTTTAGCGTTTGTGGACTATGAGAAAGCCTTTGATTCGATCGAGACTTGGGCTGTGCTACAGTCTCTCCAGCGGTGCCATATCGACTATCGGTACATCGAAGTGTTGAAGTGTTATACAACAACGCCACCATGTCGGTCCGAGTACAAGATCAGAGTACGAAGGCTATTCCACTACAGAGAGGCGTGAGACAGGGAGATGTCATATCTCCGAAACTGTTCACTGCCGCGCTGGAAAATGCCTTCAAGCTCTTGCAGTGGAAAGGATTCGGCATCAACATCAACGGCGAGTATATCACTCACCTTCGGTTTGCCGACGATATTGTAGTCTTGGCAGAATCGCTGGAAGACCTTAGCACTATGCTCGAAGACCTCAATCGAGTCTCCCAACAGGTGGGTCTTAAAATGAACATGGACAAAATGAAGATCATGTCGAATGTCCATGTTGTGCCCACCCCCATCGGTGTTGGGGGCTCGACTCTTGAAGTTGTTGACGAATATGTCTATTTAGGACAAGTGGTCCGGTTAGGCAGGTCCAACTTCGAGAGAGAGGTCAATCGTCAAATCCAACTCGGTTGGGCAGCGTTCGGGAAACTACGCGACGTCTTCTCGTCCAAAATATCTCAGTGCCTTAAATCGAAAGTCTTCGATAGTTGTGTGCTGCCAGTGATGACTTACGGCACGTCTCAGCGTGGCCTCTCACTATGGGCCTTATTAGGAAGCTCAAAGTCACTCAACGAGCTATGGAGAGGGCTATGCTCGGGGTTTCCCTACGAGATCGAATCAGAAGTGAGGAGATCCGTAGGAGAACTAAAATAACCGACATAGCCCACCGGATTAGCAAGTTGAAGTGGCAATGGGCAGGGCACATAGCGCGGAGATCTGATGACCGATGGGGTCGGAAAGTGCTCGAATGGAGGCTGCGTATCGGAAAGCGCAGCGTAGGACGTCCACCCACAAGATGGTCCGACGACCTGGTAAAGGTCGCGGGACGTCGCTGGATGCAGGCTGCCTCCAACAGGTCTCTGTGGAAATCATTGGGGGAGGCCTATGTTCAGCAGTGGACTTCCTTTGGCTGATGGATAGATGGATGGATGATTTTTTTTTCCTACGACTCATTGTTCATGAGATATCGTCATTTGAAAGTTTGAGGAATTCATATCTTAAGTAATATGCACATCTACCTCATTAGTAACACTATATGTAAAAATATAATAAAATAAACAAAAATATATAGATACTGATAGAAGAGCTAGCGACGTCGCTAGCTTGCGCTAATCCGGTCTCGGTGAGGAATGCAAGCCACAGATCTTGATCGTCAAGAGAACCACCAGAGCCCAGACGTGAGAGTCCACGAGGCCAAGGCATTCTCGTGCTGATTGATCGTATAGCCCTCGACTTTTCTGCAACCAGGCGACATTTTAACGCAATTGCATCAGTTAAATCTTAAAAGTATTGATAAATCTTACCATTTTTCTCTGCACGTGGTTCAATCAACATTCCCATAGGATCGCATTGATCTTGGTTCTCTTCGTCTGCGTTGTCTTGAGATGTAAAAGTCACCGATTTTGATGATTTTGCACTATCTGGCACTAAAGGAAAAGGTATTTTAATAATTTAAATCTATGGACTGTGAGACAGTTTGTTCTAGGTTCTACTTATGAATTTTCAATTCGTTGCATTTCAGATGAAATGGAATAAAATAGATAAAATGAAAATGATTAACAAATAAGAGTAGGTAGGTAAATGGGTGTTCGCCTGAAGACAGTAGTTTTGGTTTGTTCTGTGTTTGTTTATTCATCCTTGTTTGTTGACCCAGAAAGTTGAAATTTAGCGCAGACTTGTAAGCTGACAGGATATTAATGAAGCAGAATTTTGATTTTGTTTGTCAGATGAGGGTCTGATGAACTAAATCTAGCACCGTATTCAAAACAAGTGGTACATAGCTGGAACTATATTCGAGAATATGGTAATGCTTTGCCTTTCCAAGTGGAGGACGCGTATCTGCTAAAGTCAACACTTTTAGGATGGGAAAAGCTTGAATGTTTATCTTGTTTGGTTTTAGATGGCCGGGCTTCGCTGGATCTGTATATTTAAAAAGTGTGAATTACAATCAATCATTATAGGTAGATGAAATACTATCTACGTCACGATTTTAGCGTTCTTAAATGCAGATAAATTCTATAATACTCAATAAATAAAAATACAACATTTACAAATATTTCATAGAAGTACCTAATGTTGGTTGTAGGTACCTAGTACCTGCTCGTACCTAACATGTGCAATATACGTACTTTTTAGGTTGGTTGCGCTCTTGGTAGGAATTTTGTCCATTTACATAACTATTATACTCATCTGTGCCTTGCGATTCTTTGTACAGAGAGTATAGACTTGGGTCCATTTGACTGTTTTTGTCTTGGGCTCGTTTACAAGCATCTTCCAAAGACGATGCGCTCTACATAAAATCATGAAAAATAATTATTTTATAATATTTTACATGTTTATTGTAAAAAGCACCTTTGACTACAATTCTGGATTTCATACATTTTGTCAAGTAATTTTGAAAATTATTGCTAATCAACAGCCTAAATAAATTGTCTAATTAAAGTAAATTATGTTAGGTACTTGTCTTTGTGACCCTATTACACAGCATTGTTTGTTAAACTAGAAACTCGTGTTAAGGTAATTTGTATACGGAGTTTAATCAGCATGTTCTACATGGTTTCGCGAAGTCTTTAAGTTGCGTGGTCAAGGTTACGATATTAACCTCATGTGCTCAAGATGTGGCTTGTGAGTTCGTCAAAGTTGGGGTAGTAAATGGTCACATCCCTGAAGACGCCGAAGATAAAGCAAAGTAGTTAACATTAATCGAAAGCAAGTTTGGGTAAAAGGACGAATAAAGAGAGCCAAGTACAGATAAAGAAGTTAAAGATAATTAATAATGCATCATGGGTTATATAATATTATGGTAAAGCGATAGTAATTGGATGTTTTACTATACCACGGCCTTTATCACAAATGATAGTAACAACCTTTAATTAGAACAGTACATAAAATGAACAAGTACTTATCTACCCATCGACCTTTTTAACAAAAATCTCCGATTTCATTTAAAGGTCAGATATTTCTGGTAAAGGTTATTTTTGAGAGTCCTTCATAACAGATTTATACTTAAAAACATAAGTATCTAGCCTATCTCAATTGGAATACGTACAGAAGTTAACAGCGTCAATATATTCACACCCTTAGCGAAATCCCGAACAGCTTGTCGAGCCTCGCTGTCCATCATTAGCGAACATTCCGACTCTATCACAAACTCGCTCTGTTCCTTCTCTTCCGGCAAGGACTTAAAAAAAATAAAAATAAAAGGAAATTAAAAAATATAAGTTTGAATTCCCGCAAATGGGACCTATTTCCCAAGAAAGTTACACCCACACCGGCGTATAAAAAAGAGAGTCATTTAAAGGTTGTAAGATTTTTTTATGTGTCTATATTTAAATTTTATGGGAACATAAACCATTTGTAATGAAATGGGCAGTCACCAATAGTATCTCGTTGAGTATTCCCGTGATTATTATACGGCCAGAAAGGAGGACTTGCAACGTCGACCTCTCTAATGGCGTTTCTAGAGATATTCTTCGTTGATTAGCCATGTTACGAACTCTGAAAAAAGAAAGATTTTTTAAAATAAACAATAATATTCCGATTGTTAATATGTATATTTATCAGTCCATATAAATCCCAGTACAGGCACGCGCCTCCTCTACAATCGAGAGTTCGATTGAGAGTGGTTAGGCCATATAGTCCAATTAGTATAATTATATACATCATACAAACAATCTTGAGCGCAAATACTAATAAGATAGTGGAAACTAAATGTATTACAATTTGCTATATGAAATAATTTAATTTAGGTATGGTCATTAAAGTTTATTGCCGCTTACGCTTTCCTGTGCTTTTGTCTTTTGGCCAAAGCCTTTTTATCCGCGCACGACGTCAGAATCAAATATGGCCGCCGTCCACGTAATTTCAGCATCAAAGCTCCAAGTAAATCCATGCTTACTATTTTCACTTTGCCATCTTTTATGAAAGCTTCTTCGCGGCCTACAAATAAAGATGTAGCGCATTGTTGGACACAATTGTCGATAATAGTAATCAACCGGACAGAAAACTATAGAGCAGAAACATCGGAATATGCACTAATTGGCTAAGATCAATTTATTTCTAGATTTTGTTAGCATGAAAGATTCAAAATGAAAACGTTTAACAACAAAAGCGCCAAGTGATTAGCTGGCTACTTCAATGATTAAAAACTCCTATACACTATGCTATTTCATATACTTCATTGCGGATTAAAGATTACTTAGAGATCTCTGGAGCGTCGTTGAGCTTCACTGCTCGGTTTCAATAAAATACTTTGGTGGCTTCTGCTGTCACTCTGCGCGATGAGGGCGGGACAATTTCTATTCCATAATTCAGTATTGCAACAAACAAGTTCAAAATAAGATCTACCAATCAAACACACACACATTACCTTCTTAAGCTAATAGAAGAGGAAACAAATGTTGAAAGCAAAAGCAACATCAACTAACACAATTTGTTACATGTGGAGTCATAAGTATGTTTTACTGCTTTGAACCTTCGCATTTGTTCTTTGTGGGGTATAATATATTATTACTTAGGCCATAAGATTCGCCGTCCATTTCGCCGTAAGTGAGTAATTCTCCGGCTAGTAGCATGTCGTCGAACTTGCTTCTGGTTATTTCTCTGTAGTGGTCCGGGTAGTGGTAAGGCGCGGTTGTGTGTTGGCGAGCCAGTTCTATATTCGCACTACATTCGTGTGCAAGGCGACGAGCTAGAGATCCTAACAACAATAATAATTTGGTTACCTTACCATAGTGATGAATAAAATTATATTTCTCGGAAAAAATCAAATTGGATAAATAATGAAAAAATGCGGTGTGTTATTGGAGCTTGTAAAATTTATATAAAATAAATGTTACAAGCTCGTAACATTTATGTTATCCTTTTATATTCTCGATTAATTTGCTAATCAAGTAAACATCCGTACTGTAAAGTCCACATTCACGGTGGTCCACATTCAAAAGAGATTTTTTAATCATTAGTTATCCTTAATTGTTATAAAAGCTAACCAATTAATTTTTAAACAAGAGGTCCGGTTTATTTCTGTTTGTCTCTGAGTTTCGATTCACGCTGTATATCGCTAAAATTTTTTGATAAATATTAGCTATCTGATACTTTTTAATTTTCTGAAGTACAAGAGAAACCAGTGGGAAATGGGAGAAATGTTAATGAGACAAAAATTTTAAAATATTGCGTTGTCATCGGTCCTTGATAATTGTGCAAAATTTGGTAAGGTTAAAAAATGACTTAAAACATTCCATTAAATATGTTATATGTACATACAAACATGCAGACGAAGCATAAGCATATTAATGATTCTTTCAATACTATAAACTCATTTTTATGCACCAACTTTACAGTATTTAAAACAAAACACGGACTAACTTTAGTAGCTGAAGGAGTTCATATGAGGCAGAATGCGTATTTACCTTTGCCGACAGCTTCGTACCCGACAAGAACCACTATGGGCACTTCAGTGCTATCAGCCGGCGGAATATACGGAGAAACACGAGCCCTCGACAGTTGCTCAATGTACAATAAGCGTAGCAGACGCCGAGTCGCAAAAGTAGTCACGTCTGGGTTCATATCCATTTTTGAAGTTCGCTTTAATTAAAGAACTTGACAGTTAATTATGATCATAATGGCATTGTTTTAAAACATTCCTTTCTGTGTTGAGCTGTGTGTAGGTAATAAGTATTTGTAGTACCGTGAAATTTAGATTGTCAAGTATCTCGCTGACAATTTCGTTGTTTGAAAAGTTAGGCAGCACTTTTATTTAATTTCGCTTTGTACTACACAAAGTAGGTGATTTAAGTATAAAATGAAGGAAAAAACATACTTAGCTACTAAAACTGCATTATACATACAACTAATGTAGTAGTTAAAAACAAATCCAACAGATACCTGTTCAACGGGATCAAGTTGTTCCGCATCAAGAGATAGAAGTATGGGGAAGGTATTGATTACAACGTCTTTGTACCCTGGCGTGGAACAAATAGGATTGGCACGCAAGTCTAACACAATCAGCCGGCGGAGTTGTCGCATGTACACCGCCAGCTCTAGCAGCATGCTCAGGCGATTGTTACGGGCGTGAAGCTCTCGCAATCTGCAATTGATAAGTAAATTAAAAATACAAAGTTATTTTTATTTATGTCTATTCAAGGATAAATCTCTTATCAAATAAACATATCTACCCTACTTCTGTCGTTTTAGCACCATCTCAAGTTGGTCTGACAGAGAAGGCATATGTATATGACAATGCCTGTATATTAATAAAATGAATATTTTTTTAGGGATAAACTGTGAATTGTAATTTTGTTTTATAAACAAACAAAAAAAATGTTTTAATGAGGTTATGAATAGATGAGTAGGACTCTTTCTGATGGTAAGTGTCACCCCAATCGATAAAAAGGAGCAATAACCTATAAACCAGAATTTATTAAGCATTGCGGTCGTAAGAGGGAGAACAATTTTACTCGCTACACTGTCGAAAAATAATGTTACTTGACCTTGAAGGCAGAACTAGGGGACGGCGTGGTGCGTACTGCATAACTAGAAGGCTTCTCGCATACGAGTGAGCTACCTTCTTGTAAATAAAAAAGACGCGTACGTGTGTAACCAGCTTTCCAAATCTATTCGCCTGCAAACAGGCATACTAGGATTTCAAGTATGTTTTTATCATTGATATTCTTGAACATGCTAGAGGCAGATTTCACTCTTTAAAAGTATAGTCAAAATCGTGTAGCGCAATGCGAATGGAGCTAAATGTACTTAGTTATTCCCTTAGTGTACTTCCAAATTAAAGTGGTGAAGTGTGGGTGTTTGATAGCAACATGTAAATTAAGTTTTAGTTTATGTGACACGATTTTGGCTGCATACCCCGCAGTGCTAAACTTTGCGTGGGGTATTATTTAATTAAATGTTTGTATGTGTCAGACACCATTATAGAATTACATTTGTATTTAAGATATATTTTTGGCTACGGGTATGTTGCAGATTAAAAACTACATATTTGATACTAATACAAAATATGTTTTATCTATAAAGATACCAAACTACCTGACTGCAAATAACAATGAAACTAAATATAAATTATAAAATTATGCATGGTGGACTATATGGCCTAACCACTCTCTATCTTATAATTTTCTCTTCTATTAAATCTTATAATTTTCATTGTTGATTTAAATCGTGTATTTGGACCATTAACATAAATATAAATCAATGATTTGGATATAAACGTTTTAATGTAAATAAGGATTGATATTTCAATCACCAAACAAAAAATATTAACAATATGTACGAATGAAAATGACAGCTGCAATAATAAAATTGTTGCATTGTGTCACTTTTATGTGCCGTCAGGTTATAATTTATTTGATGATAACTTTTATCCGACGATTGTAAAATTGGACGTAAATAAAGTTATAGAATTACGTTTAGCCCCATTCAGCTTGTTGCTTGAAATGAAATGAAATGAAATTGGTTTATTGATCATGTAGGCAATTAAATGGCTCTTATGACTAGTCAATACATAGTATTTTTTTTTTTTTTATTGCTGTGAATGACGAGACGAGCATGCCGTTCGCCTGATGGTAAGCGATGCGACCGCTCATGAACAGTAGCAAAACCAAACAACACCTTGAATTACAAAGCAATGCTTGGTATTCCACTGCGCTCGCCATCCTGAGACATAAGATGTTTAGTATCAATATGTCCAGTAGTTACTCTGGCTACAATGTCCTTCAATCCGAAACACAACAGTGCATTTAAACTGCTGTTTGACGGGAGAAATAGACATTGCGGTGGTATCCACCCCGGCAGCCACTCACATATGAGAGACCTACCACCAGTATTTATTCTATAATTACAAAATAATTGATTATATCATTATATAAATTAAATTTATTTAGATTAAGTTCGTCTTATTTATTATTTATAACTATTTATAGTTAGTAATATGCTATTCACGGAAAAACACTATTTAATTATTCACATCTCATTATCCGTCCGAATATTCATTAGGATTTGAAATGATTACCTGGTGCATCCTGAGAACATTTTCAACGAGATCAGGTTGTTTTCATTTAGATTCAAATATTCTAAATGAAGTAGAGTCCAGAGTCCCGAAACAGAACTGAATTCGAAGCTGGAAATATTATTGTAAGATACGTCCAACCAGAGTAAACGTAAGTTGTTCAAATTCTCGAGCCGTTGAATATGGTTGAAGGATAGATCCAGGCGCCTTAGATATCTTAAAACAAAAAGTAATGTTGATAAAAAGAAGGGACAATTGATACCTCCCTAGGCTTCTAGATTCGGCACGAATTTTTCTTATTGCAATGAACGGCGAGACGAGTATGCCGTTCGCTTGATGCTAGGCGATCCCACCAGCAAAACTAAACAACACCTTGAATTACAAAGCAGTGCTTGGCATTCCACTCTGCTCGCCGTTCAAATAGTTACTCTGGCTACAATGTCCTACAATCAGAAATACAACTGTGCATTTACGCTGCTGTTTGTTAGGAGAAATAGATGTTGCAGTGGTACATACCCAGGGTGCCTATCACAAATGAGAGACCTACCACCATGTGTGGACTAAGAATCGTGTGTTAGATTTCCAGGTAACCATTGTGTTAATTTATGTTTTGCATTGAGATAGGTTTGTACTATATCTTAATTCGAGATACAGATAAGCTCTGTCAAATGCAGGTGCCACAAGTGGTACCTACCTCATGACGTCACCTCTTTTGATGTACAATAAATAAGTTATTGGTGGTGTCACACCAAAATGTTCCATATTTTTGGAATTACGACAGCAAAGAAATACTAAACAATTTAATGTCTCTAATCAACTATGATGCACAGTATGTGCAAGCGAATACTCAAAAGTATAACAAGTTTCGTTTCAAAAGTTAATATTTAAGTACCTCAAGTTTTCAAGACCGCTAATATTCTTGATGTTGTTATGCGACAGGTCAAGAATTGTAATCGACCAAAATGCGGTTAAATCTCTGATCCTCTTCACAGAATTGAATTTATAATGCACTTCCGTTAAAAACCATTGCGCTGGGAAACACCAAATCGTTGTTATGCCCGTTTATTGCAAAAGTTAGAAGTAAATTACACTCACCAGTATTATACTCCAAAACTGTGCTAAGCCTGTTGAATGCCACGGATAGAAACTGCAGATACGGCAAGTGAGAGAGAACTTTCAACTCCGACAACAAGTTGGACGACAGATCCAAATATACCAAATACTTATAATGTTGCAATATATCTATATTGATCAAGTGCTGTAATTGGTAAATGTTCCTCAATCGACAAAAAATACTGAATCAAATAACCAAAATCAGGACAAATTTTCCTCGGATGATACTCGAGCAACATGTGTAAGTAACAAATGTATTGAAGCTAACCTTTGAGGAAAGATCCAATTTTATATAAACGTAGTCTCCCAATATTGGAGTGCGTTTCAAATAGGAGAGGCATGGAGTGATAGCGTCGCGGGTCAGCACCCCCGCCACATTCTCCGAAACATCTTCGATATTGCGAATCCTTACAGTCGGCGAGTACACGTCTGCGTACAACTCCGGAAATATATAGAAGCATCCCCATAACTGATCTTCATTCATTAGAGGCGTCACATTGATCGGAAACTGAAAATATATACTCATTTGAACATACATTCTTTTTGGTACACGCAATATTTTTCATGCCAAATAAATTGACTCTATTACACCGAAAATTCATTTCACGTATGAGAAATCACAGCGATTTATAGCTAATATAAATGAAAACAACGTCGACCAAAATATTTTTACCTTTGGGAAATACCAACTGTGGAGAGTGATGAAATGTGACCCTACTCAAAGGGCACACATACGTCAAATTGGTCAGTGGTCCCCGCTGGCTCGCCGCTGCTTTTTAGTTCAACATCGTCTCAAAAGATGTTTAACGCCCCCAAAGGCTCGCGCTCTAAATATTAAAAGCGCCGCGGGTACGTTGACGAAAATATTTCATATAAACTTTTCATGAATATTTCGTGTAAAATTAGACGCCAGTTTACCTTTTCTAAGTTAAGAAGAATTTAATAACGTTTACGTATCATGTCGTGTAGAGGAACCCCGTTCTTGTGATAGCTCTTAATTAAAATGTTTCAACAAGGAAATTAAAATCTCTACTTACTACTTTGTGTAGATCGGTATTTTTAAATAACGTTATAAATCTGATCACGATATTTTTTATTTTTAAGTACTACAATTTTACAAAAGTTTGTTACAGCAAAAACTGGTATAGCAGCCTTATATTGAACGACTTTGCAAGGAATATGATATAATTGTCTTACTTGTTCCGCGAACAAATCTTCTTCACTTTTGTAGCGTAGTTCTGCTGGAACAAAATACTGTACCGAATATTCTTTTGCAGGCAAACCAATGCTGCGACGTCTTAGTGTGCTCTGACCTGAAAAATGTTAAAATGCGATCGGAATTTGTGCCAGCCCGATCGAAATCGCTACTGTTCTTTGTTACAGTTAAATGTTGCACTGCTTCAATTTTACGTCGGCAAATTTTCCGGAATCTGAATTTCAAATACGTATTTGAAATTGGGAGTGGTATGCAGTAGCAAGCTTATGTCATAGGAGTTTCTACGTGTTTTGTTATTGCTTGATAATGATAGTTTCCATGGCTACTCTGGTACAGATACCGGTGGTCAAAAATCAAAATATAGGCCACAGAATAGATCCCTTCACCGAGGGAAACGCATATGTCAACCGCATGGTGTTTATTCCGCGTAGTGAATGATACTCATGATACAAGACCAACATCATAATATAGGGAACTCTGTATCTGACTAATGGGTGTATTTATAAGACAAAGTAGAATTTGGTTATGTATGTATTAAACCTCACCAGAAGTAATCACATCTAGCGGCTGTGAAGACATGTAGTTGATCCTGGAGACCTCAGCCCACATTTGCAGAAGGTTGCCGACACGCAGTCCACTGAATGTACTTTTGGATGATCCTGTCAAATGTTTCTCATCGCTCTCCGAGTCAGAATTGTCGGTCTTGGTCTCAGGGATAGGTGCTCTCACTTTCATCTCTGTGTTATGTCTAATACTCATAATTGTTTAATAAAAGCTGATTTTTCATATGAAAATGACAGCTGAAAAATTGTTGCTTTTGTGACTTGAATCAACTTGAATTGTCAGGAAAATACAGACATTTTATTATTCAATTTAGAGGTGGATTTTTCAAGGTTCTATATCTAATTTAAAAGGTTAATGTTCTGTTTTAATTTAATTAAGTTGCGAGATTTTCCTATTTTTGTAGCTACACTTTATTTCGTTTTTTTTAATCTAGACATAATTAAGAGCTACTGTGTCGGTGGATTTATGAGCCACATACAAATATTTTTATGATACTTTACAAACACCGTACAATTATTCATTTCCAAACAGCTCATGTATTGCGAAGTCTGAACAGATATAAAATAAAGGTGCATCACAATATCTCCGTTTATTTTATTACGCTATCATAAAAAATAGAACATATAAGATAATTTCTCGCATTACATCACAAAAACAGTTTTTTATTTAATATGTAAACGTTCTGGGTATACTTAGGGTGGTGGCCTTGCGGATTGCTAAAGAAATGAGATAACCAACTCATGCTTTTGTTTCACAATCTCTTTTGGTTGAACAAAAAGCTTTTGTTGATTTTCGTGGCCACCACGTTCCGTCTCTGCTTTCAAATAACTCTAGAAAGCTTTCTGAATGTCTTTTAGTTTTTTGGTGCTCAAGTACGATAGATTATGCGGCTTGGACAACCTATGCTATGTTTCTGCTATTATTCTGTGTTTTGTTTTAAGAATACAATATATTTTTTGGCGAGACTACTTATTTTTATTCTTTACTTAATTTAAAAAAAAAAATCAGGGCTTACACAACCAAATAATTCAGAAAGTCACTATACACGTAATTTTCTCATAAGGATAATTCCAAAAATCAGACACAGAATCTATGCAAGCACCTTCAAATGTACCCAAATCAAATCGGCAACATTGACGAAATAAAATATAAACACAATATTACATTACCTGGCTTTAAGACGGTGCTGGTAAACTATCTACCTAGTTTACCCGGATAATATGTATTTAGTAAGAATCCCTTATTCGGTGCAAGGCTTTGTGGGTGGTAATCCCCGTAACTTGTAACTTGCGACATCTAAATTATCCTACATGCTTCTACTTTATTAGGGTACTATTTTATTGAAAGAAAGAAAGAAAAACGCTTTATTATCGCGCAAATTAGCCGCATACAACACAGTACAATAATTATAAAAATTTAACAGTACAATAAATTAAACAAAGAGAGACTAAATATATTGGATAGTTTCCCGAGGGTATTGATGGGGTTTAGTTTGATTTTGGGTTTACTTCGTTTATATTTGTTATAGAAAAATTATGGTCACAATATCTGAAGATCTCTATAAATTCGATACATCACATATATTGTATTGTATGTATTTTTTCAAAATGGCGTGAGTTTTTTTAATATACTTTTTTTATTTTTTAAGTCTGGCTAATAAGCAAACAGGTCACTTGATGGCAAGAGGTCTCTGGTGCTCATGAAAATCTACAATGCTTGGATTATAGATATTTTGCAGGACCGTCAAATTGGGTCAAGAGCGGGAAGAAAAAATGATAGAGAAGAGTATAGGGGTATTGGGCATCCGGCAATCTCAATCATTGCGGAACGCGAAAACAAAGCTGTCACTTCACGTCGATCTCCTGTCGAACGTTGGTGACACTGAACGAGCCTGGCCATTCATGCTGAACCATGATCAACAAAAGCATGGCGCACTTTAAAAAAATATTTAGATTTTTTTCATAAAACTGTCTAAAATTTATATTCGTATTAAACTTACCGATTAACCGATACTTTTATTCTTGAGTGTTCGAAATTACGCATATAACATACGCAATTTCAGGCTAAACTGGAAATTATATAAAAAATATACTATATGAAATACCCAACCTAAGCATCGAACTCAAGAAGGCACTCGAAAGACATAACCTGTTTCAAACCCAACTAATAATAAAATATTGGCTTTTATATAATTTTTAATAAAGCTTTTATATAATTTTTAATAAAACTAGAAAAATAGGTACACCTTTAAAGCACCTTCTTTCTGCTCTTAGCATAACAGAATGCATATTTTATTTGTAGGAAATTAAAGAATCAAGCTACAGGCAAAAGTTCTTTGATAGTAATCTCCAGAAGAATTTATTCACGCCCCTGCGTTTGAATTTATGCTATAATTTGATGCAATTGCTTTAGAATTCTAGTGGCCTAGTTAAGAACGCAACAACGGTTTCTGGTGGCAAGCAAACTGGAATCAATTATGTTAATAATAACAAAAAGGTTGGATAGTTGCTCTATTTCTCTTCGCACTGGTTATAGATGAGTTTTTTATTTATTCTTCTTTATTGTACACAAAATATTATAAATAATTTATAAATTAAGGGACTTTAAACTTAATATAAATAGGTGCAAACTGCGGCCTTATCGCTTATGGCAATCTCTTCCAGACAACCTTTCGATGAATTGGAATGAAGATTTGAGTACTACTTAATAAAGTAATACTTAATACATTATTAATGAATTTAAACTCGAGTAGATAAGCAGATGTGCTACCAATGTATTCTGCATCAAATCTGATAAGTTCTGATAGGCCGCCAGCTTGTCACCAACTCTTGTACGCCAGGATCAACATTGGCACGCATTGTAATGACATCGAGCATTGAAGCTCGGCGAGGTTCTGGGAATGTTGAACTTGTCTTTTACCCAGAACGAAATCAATCACAAAGATAATTAAAAGGAGGAAGAGTTTAAAAAAAAATGTTCTCTTCCGTCCGTGACAAAGCGGGTACCAAACAATGAACTAAAGAGGTAAATAACCTCGCATAAAGAATTTTAAAGCCACAATTTATAACATAGTAGCAATTTATTAAAGCTACTCAAATACCCATTGCTCTAGAAAATCATCAATTGGCCGTGCAAACCTCGTATTTCATGCCGGCGAGTAAAATCCTTCGATTCTCATACCGGAATTCAAGCATTGTGAAAAGACGGAAAAGAGGGAAATAGTAAAATACAAAATGTTTAATATTTGTTGTAGAAGTAATGTACAAATGTAAAAATTCATAAGCAGAAACAAAATATATATTTTTGGTAATCTTCAGTATATTATGCTGGTTCCTCTTGGTAATCGTAATGATAAATTTTATCTTCATACTCAAAATTTTAATAGTGCATGTACTCAACATTTTAGTATAACTCTAGGTACGATGTAGATTTAAAACGCAATCAGTAAGTAAACACCGGTGTTAAAATGTTTTTATTTCGAGTAAATTTTATAGGTACAAAATTTACTTCGGAGAGATGGAATATAATTTCCGTCTGCCGCAGGGAGAGTGAATATAAAGTGGCGATGAATTCGGTCGCTTGCTAGTGTCGCTCCTGACGCCTCACTTCCCTTGCGTTTAGTTTAGTTCTGTTTAATATGTCAACATCTTACAATTGCGAAATTGAACACTCTTGGTGTGAAAAAATATGGAGTTGAGAATGATTGACGAGTATCTGTTAATAAGGAGATGGATATATTAGTTCAAAGTATTGATGAGGACACCACGTGTAGTGACTTAATTCATAGACGAAATATAATAATTGTTGTTTTTTAGTTAGTAGACGTTTAAAAATCTACACGGTGAACTATTGGCGGTGGTCAGCATCCAGCAGAATCATAAATAAACATATGTCTTGATAGAGTAGTAGACTATGATAAAACTTTTTTTTCAATTTTAAAGTGGTGTCGGGTGACATTAGTAGATTAAAAATGAATAAATAAAATAAAATACAATAAAATAATTTGCCACGAAACTGTTTTTATCATTTATCCTGACAATATCGTATTAAGAAGTGCTGTTTATGTTGGGTGATATTTTGCTACCGTTTAATGCTTAACGGCGTGGGCATCAGAATAGATACTCCGTTTTAATGTAATACAATTTATAGTCTTTGATATCCTACACAATGTTCTGATAAAAATAAACTTTAATCACTCAAAATAGTTTAGTTTGACGTAAGTTGCTTTAAATTAAATGAAAATGAAAGTTCTGTAGCGTAAAAGTACTTTCGATTTACCTAAAATTTTAGGGTTTGGGTAAAACCGATAGGCTTTGTTCGCGGTACTTTTCAGTGAGCCAGTTTCATTGTCAGGGAAACTACTTGAAACTACTTACAGCGTTCGATTTGAAACACTAAGTGGATTCTGTGAGCAAACTGTCTGCCCGTAGTTGTACTAAGTTCCTAACGTATAAACGGCAAAACTTATACTACTGTAGCACTGACTTTAACGTTTTATGTCATTTAATTTTCAATGCTCTACAATTCTACCTGAACTGTTCTGTTTGTTTAGCCTTTGCGCGATGGAGATTTCAGATCTTTATCTTGAATATTCGCTTTGAGTGTCGTATTTGTTTGTAATATACAAATATATCGCCTCTGGCTGTTATGGTTGTTCGCGTGTTGAAGATTTTATCTTAGGTCAGGAATAACCATTGTTTCATAGCCTTCGTGGCTCAGTTGGTTAGATGCCGGCTGTGAAACGAGAGGCCACGGCTTCGATCGGTGCACCGAACAAATATTTGTGTGATCCAAAGGCATTTGTTTCAGGTATGTGTATTTGTGAGACCGAAAAGTCTCTTTTAGATTCTGATACCCACGACGCAAGACACAATCTTATTGTGGAGTCAGGATTATGTATGTATGAGACTGTCAGATGTATTTATTTATTTATTTTATTTATTGATTTTCCAATTTAAGGCCCATATTTTTTTTAAATGGGTGTTCTTCCGTTTAGACTTTACGTTGAGGACAGATAGCCGGTCGTAAAATACATTTCATCATAATAATAAAATTGCACACACAACGTTTGCCTTTAGGTAGGTAAAAGAGAAAGTTAAATCAAATCCTCCAATTTTCGCTATAGAATTTGGATAAGTTTTGTGATGTAACGAGCCGGTGGCAGCGGGCGGGTGGCACAGACAATTAAATTATAAAAGTTTGGCAAAACCCGAGCTACAAAAATATAGTGACGTCAAACAACAACAAAGTGTCATAATTCAAAGCTATCTGCGGAGCTGCGTAAATATGAAGGAACCCGCTCACGTTTGTGAGCTGAATAAAAAGACAAGTGTCGCCTTGTCGGCAGCCGCCCTAGCCCCCCATGCGTACTCACTGTTCATTTTCGATGTAAAAATGATATTCTATTATTTTCTATTGCCTTATAGTTCCAGTTATAATGCAACGATAGAATAAGCGACAAATATAACAATTCTGTAAAAAGGGCAACTTTTGAATTTATTGCAGTGATTTGTGTGATTGTGATTTCCTTATCCTGGCCGGTCGGATAACGGGTAAGTTAGACTTAATTTTCTCTTTTTAGAGGGTCTAATAATAACAAGTGGCCAATTGAATAATTTAATTTCTTGATATTTATTTTTTTAGTGGCTCTGCCATTGAATGTCGCCATTTAAACGTAATTAGGGTTTCAAATTACATATCTACTGTAAAACGAACAATCTTAAGTTTGTTTGTTAAATAATACATATACACCATTTGGCATTTGGTAACCGACTTGCAAATTGAAGCATATTGCCCTACTAGTGTTATATCTGTAACTTCTAGGCATTTAGACCTCATGAATCATTATCCTAATAGTATTAATGAGATAAGATTTAAACCCATATACTCTGACGTAATAATTAATTTTCCCATTAAACTCGAGATCTAGCCCAGTTTACATTCGCTAAGAGGCTACTTAATTACCGTATGTAAACAAGGATATCTAGTAAATTTGCGATAGTGTCAAAGGGTAGGTCGTTCCAACTTGTCAGAGTTGTAGGTTCCGGGTCGTCGGGCTCGTAAAGAGCGCCAAGATTGGCATGATCCTAGCTTAAACGGTTAAATAGCGTAGTTTTGAACCACTTTAATAGTGTACCGTCTTAGTCTGCACATATTCTCAGACTAATTGGGTAGTGTCTGTAATTCCATTTTTACTGTCGTTTTAACTATTAAATTAAGTTGTACAAGAACATATTTAAAGAATGTGATTAAGTTTAAAGATCCTCCAATTAAGTTTTTCCTAAGGATGTGACAATATTTTCTAAAATTAACACTAATTAATTTTCCTTAAATAATGTTTTGATGGAATAAAACTGGTTCGAAAAGTACTATTTTTGAGCCAAATCGCGCATAAACGGCGTAAATGATCTTAATTAGCTTTTGTGAAGATGCTTTTACAATTAGTTTTATTAGGTCTCTGATGTTACAAATGACTGCACCAACCAGTACCAGCGAAATAAAACAAGAATGCAAATGTTTCAACTGTGGTAACAGTTACACTTTTTACTTCGGGTAAGAGGTCGGAAGTGAGAGCATTTTCTTTCCAAGGTAGCTATTTCATAGCTGTGTATTGAAAAAACTATATAAGACGTCTCGCTACCTGCCATGGAGATGTCTGATAACAAATTTTAGACTCCTTTGACGACTCGCGAAAAAGAAAGCATTTTATGGGCAGTTTCATTTTGTGTCATAAAAAGTATTCTTTCGCGCTATAATTTATTTTTTGTTTGTATCATCGGTTGTATTCTTGATGAATATTTTCGTACTTATAACGATGAAATGAATATTTTAAATATTGCGATACTATGTTAATTCTTCTGGTAAGATTTATACCAATAATATGGCATTAAAGTCATTAGTGAAAACTTCATGGTGTATGTATGTATGTATATTTCAGTTTACATATTTTACATCGGTGGCGCAGTCATACAGCGGTACGATTACAATAAGGTTCGATAAAATACAATTGGGCCCCGGTTTCCAATCCCGGGTCCGGCCATTTTACCATCCTTTATCAACTCGGAGTCAGGAATTTGTGTCCGATACAGTGACAGGCTCGCTCCCTATTACATCGTGGGACGGAAAATACAAGGTCAAACGTGGTTATCCTGGTAGCTTCTCTGTTTACGCCTTCTAGGAAAAGGGTGCGAGTTTCAGGATATTTGTATGTATATCTTACGTATTTTCAAAGTTGTGAAAGCTCCATGTAGTTTTTAAAAGGCATCAGATGATAAAATCCGGAGAGGTACTGAGTATAATATAAGAATTAGTATTGTGATGAATTTTATTCAAAGTTTTGACTTTTTTAACTAGCGTGGATATAGAATGCAGATAGAAAATGGACCCAAACTAAGATCGGATCTTCTATCGTAGTTTCCAGAAACCACCCTAGACTTCGGTCTCACAAACACCCAGACCCGAAACAAATACCTGTAGATCACACAAATATTTGTCTCGCTGCAGGGATCAAACTCCCGACCTGTCGTTTCACAGCCAGCATCTAACCAACTGCGCTACGGAGGCATTTCAGACAAATCAAATTTCTAGTTTCTTTTTGTGTATTAGATAATTAGTTATTAGAAGCCTCTGAATGTAGCTAATTTTTCAATTTGTGAATAAAATATCATATAGGGCTTGAAAAATTAGAAAAGTTTATTTATGAACATATAATCCACATTTTCCTAAGTTAAGGTTTTGGGCCAACGATCTTTCAATGTATTCTAATCATTATGTCGGTATAAAAGCGCCTAATTTTTTGGAATATTCCGTAGTGCATGTTTTTACGTCTATTAACTTGGTAGCCGTAGCTCATCCGAGGTAATGTATCCAATGTCAATGTTTATATTTGCGTTACCTAGGCATTAATTAATTAATACTAGCAAGTAGCGATATAGGCACCGACAAACAATAGGATATGTATTTTAGTCGTACGTTGTACGTCTATTTGATAGATAGCCACGTTTATCTGACACTATCGAATGCATATTTGAACACGATACTGTTCTGTAGCAGGTGTTCAAAAAAAGTGTTTTTTGAGTTAGATCAAAAACGTATCTATCATTTTTTTCAATTAAACTCTCGTGTATAGTCGTACAACGGTTGAGAGCTACACATTTGACGGTACAACACCGAAAAAATTGATTCGAATCAAATTGGCGTCGACTAGTTGTGAACTAGGTTTGAAATATGTTTTTGCTTTGCGTTCTCTGTTTCCTTTACGTCAAAGCTTTTGAAAAAATGTATTTTTGAGTATAGAAGTGTTAGCGTTGGCCACGGCCTATTGCCTTCCTGACATAAATGGAACGGGATTTGCAGTTTTTTTGGCACACTCGTCTATTGTAATTTGGTGGTACAAATACCAGAATATTGGCCAGTCTTTTGTCAATATTTATGATTTATTTTAAGAACCTGATTACTAAAAAACAAGATTTGAGCATAAAGGCTTAAAGCGATCTTAATTTGGTTTGAAAAATATATATTTTAGTACTTCCAAAAAAATAAATTTTAATCATAATCACTTTAGCGTTTAGACTGTGTCATTTATCAAAATTGTGAGTCGACAGGCATTGTCCAGGCGAATGGTAGAGGTTGTTATTTACGTCTTCTATGTACAAGGAGGCGTGATTAATGATCTTATTGAAGGACACCTTCTAAATTGTCACCAAGCTTGATGGCAGCGCTCGATTAGCACATTGTATACATTTCAGGCACTTGTTTTAACAGTCTGTTCATTATCTTTATCCTTATCATCCTTTTGTTCCTATCGATTATGTTTTCAAACACGTTTATCAAGGATTAATTATAGCAGCATTGTTCCATTATCACGCAAGTATAGGTAATGCAAATCAGTACAAAATGAAATCACCCAAAAATCACAATCTATAAAATTGGGTATTTTCAACCGTAGGTAGATTTCCAAGGGTAAATCTTTGATGGATTCCACATGACAGCTAACTTTTCAATCAACACCGACCTGACCTATCCATTTACTGGGCGGCTTAAACTTGTTCAAACTGTAAGACCCTTTTCTTACATTGATCCACTTGTTTGAAAGGGATGTGTGCTTATGTGTCTAATCTACAGTTGAGTCTCGAGTTCAAGTTTTCTTACCTATGTAAGTAAATAGTGAACAGCCGTTTAGTTACGAGCACATACCCGGCTCGGGGCCTTGAGGTATTCATTTCATTTCCTGATTACGCCAAGGTTTATATACTCTGTGCGGCCAAAAGTAAAATTTCATGTAAATTGGCCGTATTTCCATTTGAGTCGCGTTCTACGTTCGCTCTATATGTTTTTGCGTGCGCCAAAAGAATTTTTGTATTTCCGTGCCGAGTAAAAGTAAGTGGATTCGAAGATGTGCGGTGTCACGTGTCAAGAGGTCGTTTGTTTGCTAACTAAATGTTTATTTGAACGTTTCTGTATTATTGTGTTTTCTTTCGATGGGGACATAAGGATTTTTGGGAAAGTTTCCAATTTCCGTCACGCTTTTATTAGTTACTTTTTTTCATCTCGGATGTTAACGGAGTCGTACCTCCTCTTAATAGAATCCAAAACATAAACTTAATATTTGTAGGCTTTACGATTTTTAATACATGTAGGTAATATATTGCGACGTTTATCATAATGGCTCAGCCATAAAGGCCAATTGATTAGCTGCTTCTTTAATTTGGTTCTCCATTCGATATTCAAATGTCAATACAACTTACGTACGAGTACATATCGAAACCTTTTTCTATCTGGAATTCCAATCACAATACCAAACATTTATGAACTACAGGTCTTGATTCCGGTTGTGACTTACACACCGTAAAGGCCCACAATACAGCACATAAATCGAATATGGTATTTAAATGAACACCCGATCTGTTCCGTTGCGGCGTACGTAATGATTGATTGTAGGACCGGACAGAGGGTTCTGTACGCTGTCTCCCTTATTAATTGAGATCGGGACCGGAAAATTCGTGTTTGTAGTAAAGTAGGGTTGGGTATCGTATTACCTCATTTGAGAGGGAAATTAAATCAAACTAAGAGGTCGCGTCGAGATGTTTAAAGTAGGTCGAAGTTAGTTGAGGAGACTTATAGACTATGTACTTGGAATGAGGCATCTAGTTTCTTTAATAGTATGTATGGGTAGAATATCTCCTGAGTTCAAGGCTTATTTGGGAAACTACTCTGTAATTATTTGTCACCAAGGTTGATTTTAGGTTGAGTAAAATTCTATTAAATCATGCTTAATTTACATTAATTAATGAAACTACAAACAATCACGATATAAAATGCAAAATTGTTAAAGGCCTTTAATAGTTTGACGTCACTTATGTGGCCCACAAATATTTATGTCGGGTCTGGGTGTTTGTGAGACCGAAAAGTTTCGCGTAGTTTCTGATACCCACGACACAAGATTTAATTGCTCTTAATATGGGGTCTGAACTATGTATGTGACTGTTGGGTGTATTTATTTATTTATTCACCAAACTTCTTTTTATTATACACTAATTACTACATAGCGCTAAGAAGTATCATTATTATTCATTATCTTCTCATACAATCTATTAGTCAATTAAACAATTAGGCCACAAGTCCATCACGCTAATTCACTGCGAGTGGGTACACTCAGTTACTGTATTTTCATTTACGGTAAAATTAAGCGATAAATATCTGACTAGAAATACATACCTAATTTTAACTAGTCAGCAGTATAAAAATTTACGTTGAACCCAAGCTTTGGTCTTGGCTTCCATTTAGCGCTCAATGAAGGCGCTCATTTACATAAAAAATGAAGAATAAAGTAAAGAAAAATGCATTTCATTATCATTCTGCGCTCAGATAATTTCCTACACAAACCATATCCATTTAATATTTACAACACAATAATTATCCCATATTACTACACAATACTCAGCCAAATTGTGAGTAATGTAATCGTTAATTACATTACGTATTTCCTATTAATTATAAGCAATTTATAACGCAATAAAACCTGACCTCGTTTAGTGAACTTTTGGCGAGGCTAGGCTGAACGTTATTTGATTACGTGCACTAATGTAAGAATAATTAAAAGCGTTGTGATTTATGCGCAGTTTCGCAACATATTGCTTAAAAGAAAGAATGGTTGGCGGAGACAGCGGTCGTGTAGACAGCTTGCTCCATTTTGTAAGACAAGCGTGCGATAGTCGCGGCCGTGTTTGTGTAACAGCGCTGGCTTTAGGCCGACTCAGCCCTCACCGCATTTCTTCTTATTTTGTAACACGGCTTTGCATGCGGTTCTTCATTGATGACTACACAGTTTGTTTTTAAAAAGAGTTTCTGCTGAGTAATGAGGTCAGCGGTTTAAGCTGGTGGTGGAATATTTGTTTCCACTCGGTATTCAACTACAGTATATGATTGTGCATACCCCTTCACAGTAATGCATGTGAATCGTGTTTCGAGCTCTCGTTTTGTATATTCAGTTGTATAACAGTGCGCGCGCTTACCATCAGATGGCAAGTATTCGCTTTGAATTACCATAATA